>VDFB02270651.1:525562183-525879828 GCA_007258455.2 Sequoia sempervirens | reverse complement strand
TAATATATTTAATATATAATATATCTAGTATATATGAAATATATTATAGTATATTTATATATAATAAATTTATAATAGAGAAAATGGATATTTGTTATGTTGAGGAGAAACCCTGCCTTGTTTTCAAAGGGAGACTATGTATTAAATATATTATATAATATTTAATATATTTAATATATATTACATAATATATAATATATAGTACATGTGAAATATACTATTGTATATTTATATACAATAAAATTATTATATAATAAACGAATATCCATTTTTTATTCCATTGGATTTGAAGCCACGTGGGAATATAATATAGTTTTACAAAATGAATATTCATTTATAATGGATATCTGTTTCTTTAAGGACTTTATAATGCAAAGTATTCCTCATTTTCATGAACCCTACCTCATTTAAATCGCAATGCAATAGTCGAGCAGTGACCTCTAGTGAGTTCCAGGTATGCGTTTTTTGCATTTATTCTATTTTTTTTGCTAATTAGTGATTAATTTTAGTTTTTTTTGCATTCTTTTTTGTTTTATTGAATTTTTTCATTTCTATCTAAACTTACAAAAAAAATTGAAACCCTAGTTAGTGGAAAACAAAAAAAAACATCAAACAAAAATATTGAACCTTCATTACTAGAAAAAAGCAAATTGAACCTAACATACTAAACAAACATAAAATAGAACCTTCATTTCACCCTTTCGACAGTTTTTTAAACTGTTTTACATTCTTGTCTATTTTTCTTTCTTCTTTATCACTTATTCTCATGTTTCTTAAATTCTTGCTTTGTTTCTTATTCTTAAGTTAGTTTTTCTTTTCTAAACAATTTGTTTTTAAATTTTTTTAATTGTTTTGACTCTTCTCAGCTCTCAAAATAGAAAGGATCCTTGTTGGAAGTGCTCTAAATTTCCAATAGTTGGTGAAACTAGATCCATTGTTAGTACTGACCAGACAAAACTTGTCCCTACAACCATAGGGAAATGGGTGAAGTGAATGGGTAATAATCAATGGGCTATGCAGGAGGTTATCATATTGTATCATATACAAATGATAGCCTCCCACACAACCCATTGATTATTGCCCATTAACTTTTCCCATTTCCCTATGGCTATAGGGACAAGTTTTGTTTAACCATTACTATGTATACAGAGTCACTAAGTATTGGAAATTTGGAGCTTAAAACTTCCACATTACAGCGAGGTAAAAATTTCATGTATTTTTAAATGAGATTTCACATCACTTTAACAATTATTTGTTTTCCATTTACACGCCTTAAAACATAAATGAGTTTTACACATTTTTTCATTTGTATTCAATTAAGTCATTTATATTGAATGGTTTAAGGGGATTTTTAAACATGTATCTTACATTTTTAAATTAAAAATTTAATGCAAGTTCACTTATATCTAAATTATGGATCCACGCTTTCCAACTCCAACCACTCCAACTCCACCCACTCCACCTCATAACCCCCCACCTCCACCACCTACATCCTATGGTGCTTGTTTTCAAGAAAAAGTCGATGTGAATGTTAGAACCATTCAAGATCAAGTTAACACTATTCAAAATGAAGAATGTGTTCACCCATTATTGAGGTGTTTTGCATCAAAAATGCAAATTTTTGTTGATGTGGTTAGCTTCATGGAAGTGGACTTAGACGAGCATCAACGATGGCTAGAGGAAAGGAGACAGTACCAATCTAAAGAGGAAAACACAAAGAAATGAATAGATGCAATTGAGAGCTGCAAAACTTTATTAAGACAATGATCTTATATTTATAAAAAAATTGATCTTGGATGGATATTTTATAAAGAATTTTGTTGGATGGATATTTTATAAATAATTTGGTTGGATGGATACTTTTAGTGTTGAATTTATGAATATAATAGTATAATGATGAGACAAAAATTTAGTAATAAATATTAAATAATCTATCAATTTAGTGTTTGTTCATATATAGTGTGCGTATATATTTTTTATTCATGCATCAAGGTTGACTGATGTCTTATTTTTTGATCATAATTATTGTATAGATTTCACATGAACAATCTAGTTAACATGTATCTTGATGTCTTCTAAGGATTTTGTTTGAAATTTGCATCAAACCCCTTTGGTGTACGTAATGTTCTTATTTATGTATCATGATTGGAAGATAGTGATTCTTATTCATGATGATTTTATACCTTTTACATGAATGATCTAATGACATGTTATTAAACTTGAAGGTTTTAATAGCATGAATGTTGAATTGAGTTGTAATGGTTTTGTTTCATGGTTGTATCACTTTTTATTCTAGAGGGTCCCAACACAGGAAAACACTTTTCCTCTCTCTCTCTCTCTCTCTCTCTCTCTCTCTCTCTCTCTCTCTCTCTCTCTCTCTCTCTCTCTCTCTCTCTCTTCTCTCACTCTCTCCCTCTCAACTCTCTCTCTCTCTCTCCCTCTTTGCCTCCCACTATCCCTCTCAACTCTCTCTCTCTCTCTCTCTCTCTCCCTCCCTCTCATGTCTTTCCCTCTTTCTCTCTCTCCCTCTCACTCTTAGGCCCCCCTTTATCTCTCTCAAGTCTCTCTCTCTTGGACTCTTTCCCTCCCTCTCTCCCTCTCAAGTCTCTTTCCCTCTCTTCATCTCAAGACTCTCTCTCCCTCTCCCTCTCCCTCTCCCTCTCAAGTCTTTGTCTCTCTCTGTCTCTCTCTGTCTCTCTCCCTCTCAACTATATTATATATCTCTCTCCTTCACTCTATCCCTCTCTCTCTCTGCTCTCTCACCTCATCCCTCCCAGGTCTCTCACTCCCTCTTAGGTCTTTCTCTCCCTCTCTCTCAAGTTCCTCCCACTCCCTCTCTCTCTCTTGTGAATTGGCCACACATCAATAAATATATAATATATACTATGTATTAAATATATTATGTAATATATATAATATATATTACGTAATGTTAATATAATATATAATATTTCATATATATACTATATACTATATATAATATATAATATAATAATATAGTAATATAGTAATATATTATATATAATACATATTATATAATACATAATATTATATATTATAAATATGTGTATTATAAATATATGTATTATAAATACATAATACATATTATATATAATAGATATTATATAATATTATGTATTATAAATAATATAAGTAAATATAACTAACGGATATCCGTTTTGAAAAATAAAACGGATATTGGCTCGGGATTTGGTTTGGGATTGACTGACCTAGAAAGTCAACCCCAAAAACGTGTTTTTGAAAATTTGTTTAGTTTTTCGAAGTTCGCCCTTGTGGCTGACAACTTTTTTTTGACCTGAATTTCATCAAACGAAAAGGGTTATAGAGAAAATTGTCAGCTTTCAACCAATATAACTTTTTCCTTATTTTGAATTTAATAAATAATTATTATTGATTGTCTACCTACATTACATCTAAACTCCTGATTGATAGGCTGATTGAAAAACTTCTATAACTTTCAAACTACTTAACATTTTTTGAATCTACAAGATGCACCACATTCTATGCTTCACATACTATAGGATAAAAAAAACGAATTTCATAATTTTTTGACCAAGTTATGTTGGTTAGACAAAAACATTTTAATAATTCTAAAAAGTTCTAATAAAAAAATCATAACTAATTATTTACATGGAAAAAAATTATAAAAAAAATCTGGCACATCCAGGCATGTGTCCTCTACTTATATTGAAAAATTTAGAAAAATATATATTTTTTCTTGTACTTAGGGTTCAGACATACACCTGCTTCTTATCTTTTTCCTGAAAATTTAGTACCACTGCATTGAAATTTTAAATTTTCTCAAAACAAATTTACTTTTTTCCAAAAAAGGACTAGTAGCCTAGAAACTACATTCAATTTGCTACAACTTTTGTTCTTACATATTTTTCAAATTATGTTAATAACCTTTTCAAATTTTTATGTCAAGTTGCCTAACTCTGATTTTCTAAATTTTCATCACCACTTCGAGGCCTAGTTTAGACCCCCATGATCCTGCACTGACCCTGTCATAAAAAAAGTATAGATAACCCCTCAAATGTGTCCTCCAAATTTTCAATATGAGAATCATAAAACAAATTTGATACCCCTATAAAATGCTCATCCCACAAAGATAAATTTAAAATACTATGATGATCTTGCTGAGCAAGAATGATGGAAGTCTCAATCAATGATTCTACACAAAGAATCAAAGAAGGTGAAAATCAACATTTGTCTCTATAAGAGGAGAAGGAGAATCTGAAGAAACATTGTCATCATCATTATTTGAAGATTCAAAGTTCTCCAAAGATGAAAACTCTTGAATAGTATCATAATCATATAGTATATTATTTGCATCATAAAGAAGTACAAGACTTGATCTGAAACATAATCATCTAAGAATGGGTTGTATCACAATCTCCATACATCTCCAAAACTTTGGTACAAAGAGCATGAGGACACTTAAATTTTATAATGGAATTCAACATTTCATCATCAACATGATAATAAATCACTCCTAGGATATGATCTCTTTTGTAATTCCAAGAAAATTTCTTACTAGCAATACCTGGAGGGAGAACAAGACCATACAAATGTGGCAAAAGATTATGTGAATAAAGATGTTTTAAGATGCCCTCTCTCCATTGTTTATAGTTCCCCTTTTCAAGATGATTGAAGAAGGATGAAATGGAAACTTCATAATAAACTAAGATAGATCTCCAAATTTACAAAGACAACAACCATCAATAGCATTTAAAAACTCCCAAAAATGATGAATATTAAAAGTGAATCCCCCAAGAAGATAAAACTCCTTCAAGTGTTATTATGTCCAAGTAATCAATCAAAATGTGATATTGGAAAAAATGAATAAAATGTACATAGGGCTAAATATAAATCCTCAATACTTTTCCAATGCTACAAGAATTGTAAAAAATAGATAAACAAGAACAAAGTAATGAGCTTAGAGGTTAAAGTGAAATATTTGAGTTCAATCAACAATAAAATGTACCAAAAAAATGATGATAAGATCTACACCACTAAAAAGTACACAAAAATAACTTTCTAATGATGTCTTGTTTGTGAAAATCCAACTCCTAGATCAAAAGTTATAATGATTTTACCAATTCTACTTAGTTGATAAAAAACAAAAAAAATAGCCCTTGGCCTGGGTGATGGTTTCCCATTAGACTAAGGGCATAGACTCTAGGCACTTGGGCTAGAAAAGTGGAGCAAGAGGTGGTGGCACACTGTGCCACTAGGGAAGATGAAATGTGTCATCTATGATGGCACGATTGGGGTTTAGTGCCAAACACTTCCTACAAGACCATCCACTATAACTAATAACTAAAGTTAATAGACTAAACAAGCACTTGATGATCTAAAATTTAAAATATAATAAAAATATTTATGATTCACACTAGATGATGCAAGTTGATGATGTGACTAAGTAGAAATCATACGCAAAAAAAATATTCCTTTCATAAATGTCGATACCTCTACCAATTGTCCTCCTACCTGCATAGACCTACACAACTTATCATATGACACATATCCATATGACTATACAAATTGTACAATTTTTTCCTAGTAATCTACAAACTCTAGCAAAAATGGCCAAAATTTTTGTCACCCAAATAAAGTGTTTTATATGAAAATAGGAGTTTTTGGGCCTTTTGGACCCAATGATGAGGTATTTTTCCCCCATAATGTACCCAAAAAAATCTCATGCTTGAACCTCCCTCAAATCTAAGAAGAATTTTATAGATCTATAGCGAGCTAATACCATGTAAGAGTTGATAGTGAGCTCACCTACCCTAAGATCACCTACAAAATTAAAGATAGTATTCCACAATAGAGTAAAGCAAGAGGATGAATTGTTTGATATGGATGAAATAATGTTTAATGATCAATAATGGATCAATGAGAGTACATAACCCTTACAATACATAATGTACATGAGGCCTTGCTTATATAGGCAAGGTTGAGAGATAAGATTTCTGCTAGATTGTGACAAGTGTATTAATCCTATGCTATGATACAACTAGTGATAAGATGAGATAAGATCACATGACTACTAAAGACTTCTAGAAATATTCTTATTTAGCCATAGTAAAATTAACTTGTGTGCATGTGAAAATAAGACCTACTAGGTGAACTAGTTAGGTAATATACCTCGTTCACACCAACAAATGTTTTAGTGAAATACGTTCATTTCATGACAAATATTTTTTTAATATTAATTTTCCTAACAATTTAAGCACGCCATTGGAAATTTCTACAAAAATATGACAAATCCTTGCTAAATACATTAATACCATGGAAAAACCTTCCATTTTATTTTTAAAAAAAAAAACCATTTAAAAACAAATTATTAACTTGGGTTAACCAAAAAATAAAATATTGTCTAAATTGTGGGTCCATTAATATCTATAGAGTTGGTCAACATAGTTCCCCCATTTATTATTTTTTCATACAATGTCAAAGTAGGGGCTTGGAGGTGGTAGTAATGAGAAGGGTTGAGAGAGAAACACTCCTTTGCAAGGGTCAAAGAAATAGTTCCCTCTCACAAGGTGTGGGGACAATGACCCCTATATACTCGTATCACAATACATGTAGGGTCAAGGAATAAAACCCCCTTATCAACAAGTAAATCATCTATTAGGAAGGTATTGGAGTATACACAAACCAAAAAAAATAAAATCTCATGCCATATAAAGAAGACACTTATATGTGGGAACAAATTTACACTATAGATTTCCTCTCTAGTTTGATGGTTCTAATTAATTTCTAGGAACTAATATGCATATTGTAATTTAAATGTTCATAACCTAAAACAAATTGACCAATAAATAATCTAATGGCTCAAAACAAATTGTAGATTTGGTAAACATTTTATTTTACACATACATACTTCCTTGAAGAAAATCAAAATTATCAAACTAAAGAAGAAATCTATAATGAAAATTTGACATGATGAAACAACCCGAAAACAAATAAAAATATATAATACATATTATAAAATTTATATAAATTCAATTTGAAAATTTAATAAAATAATTCTTAAATAATTAAATAACATTAAACTAAATTGTCATTAAAATGTATCATCACTAAACAATTTATAATCACACATCATAAAAATAACCTATATACCATCCAGGTATGAGTGGTAGAGTGATTTAACATAACTAATATTACTAATAGTAATAATTAAACAACCCAAACAATAATTGCAATGCCCATCACAAAAATAACGCAATCACAAGAGAATAATTTAAGGAGCTTGGATGCACTATGGTCACTATTGAAGACATTTTTTCCCACTACCATGGGCGTAATATTATATATGCCAATAATCACCATAAGTGATACTTAAATGAAAGGGTCCAGCACCTAATAATTGTGAAAGCAATTTAGGAGATTGCCTAAAACTGAAACTAACACCCATGCTCAACCCATATTTCAAAATATATTCATATTGTTTGAAAGAAATTCTTTATAGTCATTAAAAAAAAGCATTCAAAATGATTGTTTATAAAGAAAAGAATGTGTAGGTTGTCTCCAAGGCATAGGCATGATTTTCATCATCTCCTTGAAATTACAAGTAATTGAAGTTACCTATCAATAAGAGTAATTGAGTGTATTCTCTAGCTTACATGAGTTGCCTGTGTGGAGGGAAGTTTTGTATGTCATAATATCATGTTTCTGCCTTTAATGACCATACATCACTAATGAATTTTCTAATCACTATTTATCATATCTGGATGTGAGTTGTTATTTCACAATATAAGTCATCATTATATATAAAACAAAATGTTAATAGGTATAACAGTAAATACAATAAAATACAGAATGAATAGTAGAAGTTATACAATCTAATTATGGTCTAATAATATAGGCAGGAATGGAAATCTGAATCGAAATGGATATCTTGAGGTATTTAGGTTCGAGTTTTTAGGTAAATTCACCTTCAACAATTCATCATCAACAATTTATCGCCAAATTCATCGAATTTTCCACGAGATGAATTTGTCATGGCAATGAATATTGTTGGTGGTGAATTTTCCATGAGATGAATTTGTCATGGCAATGAATTGTTGAAGGTGAATTTGTTGATGGTGAATTGTTGGCAGTGAATTTTCCTAGAGCCTCTCCAAATATATGTTTTTTATAAGAAACACGTACTCTTTCCTGTCCACAACTTTTTCTCTGACAATTCTTTCACTAAAAATAGACTCAATTTCTTGTTTTTATTCACAGCTAATTCAATATCAAGAAAATAATTACAAATATACTAAACAACCTCATAATAACAACACAGAAACAAACTTCCACATACACATACAGAAAATACATAAAGAGAATATGAAATAACCAAGTACTTGCTTATAATACAATCCTATAATTAAATTGAGTGGATGCTGTACTCCAACTCATAATATATAAGTTTTCTCTTAGGAAACCAAATAATAATCATATTTATTATGTCTTCCATTAACTTAAAATGATCATTTCTGAAGCATCTATCAGTCATATTTAGCAAAGGAAAGTGAGATGTGAATACAACAAAGAAAAGTCACACTGATATAGACCTCCACTTTCTCATTTGAATGTTTTTTTCTCTGAAAAAATATCTTTGCAAGTGGTACAATATATTATTTCTTGAATGCTGTTTCGTCTTCATTTGTATACTATCAACCTGCTCTTTTATATGACAAAACAAACTCTCCGCGTAACAGTTGTCTCCAAATATTCAAAGACTGCTTACAAGTCATCAGTGGGTGCTCCAATTTCTCTTTTTCTCTTGTGTACAGCAGGATCCAGCCATATGTGCATTTTATTCAGAGACAATTACTCCTTGTTTTCCGGGCTGCAGTTACCTTCTTTCACACAATAAATAGTTGTGTAGTTATTTATCAGAACATTCTTGTTCACTAAGTGGATTGGAATGACGGCACTCTTTTAAAATTATAATTTTTTTTTTTGGTTATTATCAATTGGAAAAAAAAAATTATGAATTGTTGTGGTAAAGATGACTTTCATAGTGTAGTATTAGTTAAATGTGTATATTTTTAAAGTTATTTTGGGTTGATATTTTGAATGCATGATTTTAATATATGATTTAAATGTTTGAGTCACACCAAAATGTCTTCAAATTAGTATGAACAATTTATTGATGATGTTTTTTACAATATTACTATATCATATTTGAACTCTAATTGTACAATAAAACCTTTACAACACAAACACCATATATGTCACCATGAAAAATCCTTGTAACTATTAGTATGAGTTAGAAGATGGAATCAAAACACCATAAAAATGAGAGTCATCCTTTTACTCTATTTATAACAACAATAAATTTCATTCCTCTAACCTCTCATCCATGAAAAATAGATGATGAATTAGATAACCAAATGAAAAAAATTCTTTGTGTTTCACATTATATCCATATTTTGGTGAGATCACTAGCTCCACCCAGAGATGTTGCATCTACTATAATTTTATGGAATTTTTCCTAATAGATGACCATTTTCTTTAATGTGTGGTGTGTTCATCATAATAGATATTGACTTCCCCACTTAGATATTGAGTTCCCCACTTATGAATAATGGTGAATTCATCACAACTAATTGAAATACTAACTAATACTAAGAAAACATTAACATAAAACAAATTGAATATTAAAAATTCCATAAATCAAATTTCAACACACACAAGACTTGTCCTCATGCTATGGACTTTCCATTGTGGCCCCACACGCTATCTTCTTTTAATTACAGTAACGGTTTCAAAATTCCTTGGGAAAACAAGGAAAAGGTGGGAAAAGCATTTTATTCCTTACAACAAAAAGCTTTCGGTAGTAATATCAGACATTTGGTGGGAATGCCAGATTTGATATTGAAAAAGAGAGCAGTAGCTCTCTGTCCTTTAATACAAATACCAACAACAATGATTAAGTCATGAGGAATTCAGCTCACCTAAAAGCAAACCAACTTTAGTGGCATGGGAATTTTATTTGTCAAAATCAGCTGAAAAGGAAATGGAATTTGGATACATACAAACAACCAAGTACAAGGGACCACCCCACCCTTTCCTGCAACATTTTGTTTGCCAAGTGGAAATCTACATCAACCAAACTTTCTTGTCTGCTTCTCTAAGATTGGTAAACACATTTCTTACTTTACATGCCAATACTTTTTTAATTTTAAATATATTACTTTCTACTCTAAAGAAAGAAAAGTTTAGTTTGATTGAAAGTATGCTAAATAAAACAGAATAGTAAAGTCCACACCATATTTAACATACCTAACTAAACCAATAAGCTTCCAATTGAAATAAGCTCTCTTTTAAATCTAGAAATATGACATACAGTGCCTACTTCCTCAAATGGTAAAAAGAAACATTCCATGCAGATGTAAAAGAGAGCATAGCAGATGGAAAAAATGCACCATGTTCAGTGTATCAGTTTAACCAGATTTGTTGAACAAAATGCTCCCTAAAAAGAAAAAAAATTCCCCAAACTTTTGAAGTTACGGAAATCTTATCATTGATAAATTCTGAAATTCAACATCATGTTGAGGGCATCCATCAGACTAATTCTTTTAGTTAAGGACCATTCTTCTGAGTTATGCAAGATAGTAGACAGTTAGTACTTATGAAATAAGCCACTATACAACCACTGTAGATCTTGGAACCAATATTAACTGCAATTGCTGCTGATCTAATTTGTACTACAGAAAGCTCCTATAATCTTCCTAGATATGAATATGTACTTAATAACAACTAACTTTTGCTGAGTACCAACCAACTAGTTGAAAATAGTTATTGAGGCAGGGTGTCCCATCAGAACCACTCCCCCAATATAGCAGGACTTCCTGGACAACTTTCTTGGTGCCTCCTCCCCAGTCCCCTACAAGAGGAACCTTAGATGTCACCATTACAGTTTCCCCTACAAACCTTATGCTATGCAGGCCACCCACAAAGCCCAATGGACACAAAATCTCTAAGGAAGGCTCCATTCACATACCCAAATTGAATTTTATCTTCATTCTGTAAAATGGTTTTCAAGGTTTGCACTAATTTATCCTTGGGTTAATCAATTCCAGACGTATCCATATGAAATGCTTGGGTTATCAAGAACACCCAAGTAAAATTTTGTGCTGTTAAGAGCAACCGATTGAAATTTTGGGCTGTTAACTTATCAAAGATACCTTTGTGCAAAAAGATGGTTCTGTTTAAAATGTGAACATAATTAACCAAGAGAATTTGAAAAAAACTACTAAAAATCTATATTTTCCTTAAGGAGTTCATACATTAAATTTGATTTATTGATTTTTAAAATTTGTTGATGAGATTGATAGCAGTTTTTTCAATTTCAATCATCATTTGAAATTATAGATATTCTCAAGTGCTTTCCACTAAAAGGTTGGTCCCAGGTAGCTCTTTATGTAGGTTTACTATTAGAATTTTAATAATACATAAAAAAAAATTATGTAAATTTTAAATTATGCATAAAAGATAATTTGATTTTTTTTCTATAAAGGAAAGGTTTGATAAGGGTGCATCTTTATTTTATTGATAAATTTCAATTACATACAATGTTCGAATTAAAAAAACTTAGTTTGGAATATAGATTGTTTAATTTTTTTTGTTTCCCCATCATTATGACCTACCAAATTTTTGTTAATAGTATAGTTTTTATTGATGTATCACAATAGATCTCCAAAAAAAAGTTCTACCAATAGTTATACATTAAGTCATATTTTTGTTAGTGTGTTAATGTGACATCACATATTTGTTGCTTTTGAATCTAATGAACATCATTTATTCAATTATTACTTTTGGATGTTCAACTATTAACCCCTCTTTCACAACTAATAATGTTATATTATTCAAAATATTGAACGTCAAATGTAGTATTATCACAACTACTAGTATCTACTCAACTACTGACATCTCTTCTCTAAAATTATGTATCCATTGCATCACGAAAAATATGCAACATGATTAAACATATTTTCTTCCATTCTCTTTTACATTTACCTCTAGATTTTACCTTCAAATGTTTTCTTATTAAACAAAATTAAGCAACCACATGAAACCTTCCTCTAAAAATACTTATGAGTATAAAATTTTATTATTTAGATGTTAAATATACTTATTTTTAATATTTCATTAAAGAATAATAATAAATTGATAAAATAAATTTAATATTTAAAACTTGAACAAATATATTATATAATGAATTTAATATTAAATTTATATAATTAAATAATAAATTAAAAATAGTATAGATTATATTTTAATATAAGTAATCTTAAAGTCATCATTATTATAATTATTTAAGTTTTATAAACTCTATTTATAATTCCAACGAAAATAAATTATTTCACTATATTTTAGTTAGAGTGAATAATTAAACAATAATAAATTGTTGGATTATAGGTTAAGACTTGTCTAGATAATGCAATTAATGTTATTATTAATATGAAAATTAAATTAAATAATGAAAGGTTCCTTAGCTCTGGGTCTAATGAAGATATCACTATGATAGATGTGAGAGATCAATTTAGTGTGGTATCAAAAAATTAGAACTTGCTAAATGACTAGGGAAAAACCATAAATTTAACTAGGAACTTGTTTGGTCTACTTTTGTGAGTTCAAAAGTGATCTTTGTGAGTCTTTGTGGATGTGAACTTATATGCAGTATTGAACTTGGGGTTGCAAATCTAATATTTTTTGCTTCATACTTCTACAACCTTGTAGTCTTTGTGTTTGTGAACTATGTCTAGGAAAATTGTGTTTATAAACATTGTTTGGTAACTTGCTAAGTGAGGGTCATGTTCTCCACAATCAAGCCCTTTTGCAATTTGATGAACAACTTTAGAAGATTGATTATAAACAACAAGCAAACATTTAGGGATGCCTAAGATGATGTATTCTTACATAGTGATGTTGTGAATGCTTTGTAACAATACTATGTAATAATTATTTTATCTCCTAGC
The DNA here is from genome assembly GCA_007258455.2 of Sequoia sempervirens. Lineage (NCBI taxonomy): Eukaryota > Viridiplantae > Streptophyta > Pinopsida > Cupressales > Cupressaceae > Sequoia > Sequoia sempervirens. The sequence continues at coordinate 525,866,821 of VDFB02270651.1, read as the reverse complement.
ATGATATCAAGTGAATGGATTAATATCTTTAAATGCAACAACATAGCACATGAATTCCACACACAGATGTTTTAAGTTAGCTTGCAATGGTTAGTAAGAGAAAATTAGAAAGAACTAAAATTTTAATTTTGAATTTAAAAGCTTGAGGTTTAAATCCATAAATACAAAAATGACTTCGGTCAACTCTACACTTATGGATCTTCTCTAGGATGACAAATCAGAGATCTAGAAATCAAGATCAACTTATAAGAATAAGAGATGAGATTAGGATAAGACAATGTCATGAGTCAAATTCATGTAATAATGAACCACTTGTAGAATTCTTATTACATCAAAGATATTCTAATCAAATAAAATCCAAAACATAAGGGAAAAGGGATAGTTATGCAATTTTCACCATCACAATAATACCATATTATTGATGAATATATATGAGTAATACAATTCGCTTTATCCAAAACTTATATTTTTTGTCAAAATCACATTATAGCTTATAAAAAGAAGTATATATTTAAATTTAAATATAATTTAAATTTATTGTTTAAATTAACTAAATAATTACACATATAATAAATAAAATCTTGCAAATATAATATGCAACATGTGAGGTGACTATAAATCACCACTTAGGTGATGTAGACCATCAATTATTTCTTCATTCTCCCACATCTATGTTACAATATCCTTCTCTTGGCTGTTCCAAAATATGTTCCAAATCACTAATGGAGGATGTAACTCATGATTTAATTCCCATTGGATGTAACATTATTTAATTCCTCATCCTCAAAATGCTTAAATGGTTAGGTTTTGGATCGAAACTCATCTCTTATATCAAAATGGTTTTTTTTCTAATATTAATGCTTGTGTTGATGTCAATAGCTCTCTCTCCTGAACTATTCCCCTTCAATGCTCCATTGGGTATAGTTTTCCTCGTGCACCCTTCCTTTGTGCTATTGGTGTTAATTCTTGGGAATATTTGCTTCAACATGCTAGAGAATTACTCTAATTGAGGGTATCTCTTTAATTGAAAGGGAAGTGGTGCTAAAATCCCACTTTGTTGATGATATTCAAATCTTCATCCAAAACTATGCAGAGGAAATTTGTAACACATTGAATGTGTTGAATTTGTATCCTATTGCTTTTGGATCCCAACTCTCCCTTTATAAAACATTTTTAAATTACATTCTCAAAATATTCTCTTTCTTGGATTCGTCATGAGTTAAAATACATTAAACATGGTGAAATTCCAAGGTACTTGGACCTAATCTCTTCAAGGTTAGAATCTCCCTACCTTACATGTGGAAATGGTAATTGAATAAAAAAATACAAACTACTTGATCTAATAAATTTATCGCCATGGTAGGGAGGATTCAAGCAACCAATGAAATTCTTATAGATATCTGCATATACATCTCCTTGTGCTAGCCTCCTTTGAAGGATTGTTATAGCCAACTTATGCAACTCATAAGAGGATACCTTTGGGTTAAATGGGGCAAGAACTGAATTATGTATTTATCTCCATGGGTGCACTACATACATCCCAATGATAAGGGAAGGTTGAGCATCATTGTCTCCTACACCCAAGGAATTTTTCATACTAGCAATGGACACTTCAATCCCTTCAAGGTTTTGTAGGCCTTAGAAATATCTCATGAGACAAAGAATTTGTCTAGCTAAGGCTATAGATTCTTGGGTGAATTGGAAGGACAAGATACTTCTACCATATAATACTTTGAGAATCTCCCCGAGTCAAAATTGTTTGGAAGGCCTAGCAAAGCATTTCTTCCTTCTTAATTTGGACAAATCACTCTTTGAGATATGGATTGAGCTTTTCTTCTTCTTTCAAATGGTGGGGTTAAACTTATTTAGGTGAATGACCAGCCTTTAGCTACTTGTAAGTCAATTTGTAGTACCCCCTATATCTAGAAAAGGCATCCACATGTTTAAAGATATTTAGGATTTTCCTAATATGGCATGGAAGAGTGACTTAAAAATTAGCTATAATTTTATTTTTCTTCTTCATAATTGTAAGGAATATACTTCATGCAATCTTGTGTGCCCCCATAATTGTAACTCAAATTATCCTCTCTTAGAGATTGTCATTTTTTGTAAATTGGTGTTCTTTCTCCCCGACCAAATGGAATAGATTGGTTTCTCCCTCATGAATTCAAAAGAAATGTCCCAAGCCTAGCTCCTATCTTAGCAAGTTCTTTACGAACACAATCGTACTAGAGAATGTCTCCACTTTCTTCAACCTCAATTTATGCAATGGTCCTTTTGTCCTAAAAAAGTGACTATCAAACATGTTTTCTAGTTTGATTAAAAGGTCCATTTTATTTGGTGTTCTATTATGTCTTCTCTCCTATCCATTTTTAATAGAAATATCAATCGGAAGACAACTCGTATTTATGTACATTGTTCTTCCAACATTGTTACTATTATATTTAGGTAAAACGTTCTCAAATTCATTAGAACCTTAAACACATTATCATTCCAATGAATAATTGTATATGAGAGAATACAATTTTCTCTACTTTTATTCTTCCTTTGCCAATAATTTCTCCCAATCTTTTCATTAACATTCTTCTATAGATGGCACATCTCCCTATGGTTCTCCAAGATACCGCCCAAAGCAACACATAATTGGAAAAACAAATGGAATCTCTTTTTTTGAGCTAGCTACCTTGGCTAAGAAATAGGAGTACCTTAATAAGAAGATAGGTAAATTTGTCACGATGCAAAAATATCAACTAATTTAAGAGAGAAATTGCATAATAAAAGTCTTATTAACAAGGTGCATTATCTTCAATTACAATGTACAAGGTACGGTAAATAAATTGGTAAGGGGAGAGGACCCTATAGTTGAGTAGAGACTAGCAATTGTACATTTAAAGTCCAATATTTTGAATATTGTAGTACTTTTAGCTGTGAAAGAGAACCCAATAGTTAAACATCCAATATTTTTAATTGAATGAAATGCACCCATTAGAATTGGTAAGGGGAGAGGGCCCTCTAGTTGAGTAGAGACTAGTAATTGTACATTTAAAGTCCAATATTTTCAAAAGTATAGTACTATTAGTTGTGAAAGGGGACCCAATAGTTAAACATCCAATATTTTTAATTGAATGAAATATACCCATTAGATCAAGAAAGCAAAAATCAATGTGACGCCACATCAACATACCAACAAAACATGACTTAATGCATAACTATTGGTTCCTAATGTACAACTACTATTCAAACATTTTTTGAAAATTTATTATGATACCTCAACAAAAAACATGATGGTGACAAGTTTTATAGATAATAATTATTGCAAAACAAAATATTTAAATTATTTGTACCCCTGACTATTCAACAATATAAATTTTTAATACTAATATTACACATAATTTACCATATAAATTAATAAAACTAATAAAATTAAAATTCTGGTATGAAATCATGTCCCCTAATTTTAATTTATTTCTTATTTTATAAACTAAAACCGTATCCAAGTAATTGTAAATTTAAATCTCATTAGCGTTGTGTTTGTGCTTTCCCTTTTTCTCTTTAAACTAACTTTTTGTTGCACCTAAAAAAAGTGACTAATGGATGAGTGTGTAGAATCATCTTTCCTTTATGGACATGAATTAAGTGTAACTAGTGGACATGGGTCCACCAAAAAAGTCCTAAGATAAATCCTAAAGACAATTAAAAGTTAAAAGTAGATTGACATATAGAATCATTTAGAGAAGCTTTTTATTGGGATGAATTCATTTAAATAAGGTACATCTTATACACCAACTAGACTTAAATAAATGATGGGGAAGAAAGCCATGGATAAAAAGAAACACCTTTCTTTGCTTAAAGGAGAATCTTACTTGAATGTTCATTATATATGTTTGATAGTGGTCTCATAAAATAATTATTTGTTAGATATTTTAAAGCTAATTATTTAAGAAATAAGAAGAGATATTATTGAATTTTTTATATGGTGTAGAGAAATATTAAGATATATTTAAAAAGTGATGAATTATTATAAATAAAATAATTTTATTAATTTAATTTAGATTTCTATTAGATTATATGATAGAATTTTAAAATTTAGAAATTAAAGAGTGAATACATTTAGATGATTTTAATAGTAATAAATAGATGTCTATTATTTTGATCTTAATTATTTAATTATATTTTAAAATTGTTTAAATTTAGATGTGCTGAAAGAAGATTAATAAAATTTAAAGTGGGTCATTTTTAAAATTTGTCTAATATTAGTTATACAACTATGAATTTGACCTTTGATTCATAGAAATTACCTTTAAGTGTGGAATTGATCTTTGACTCTAGATTTGACCTTGTAACCTTTAACTCTCTATACATATAAAAGAGACTCCCTTTATGTTTATACCTACAATTGAAAAACCTTGTCACGTTGATGAACACTACTTGTAGCTTGTTATGTAAAGATATTTCTCTTAGACAAGCCTAACAATTTTAGAAAGAGTTGATGTGACTATGATAATTCTAGATGATCGAGACATAGATTTGATAAAATGTTAAGCGATATTAGAATAGTTTAGTACAATAATTAGGGTTTTGTTATGTATTAATATACAAATTGATATGGTTGATGCAAAAAGTTGAATAATAAAGGTGGGTTTTCTTTTATATTGAATCAAGCGGATTATTACAAAGAATAAGAGCTACCAAAGGTAGTTGAAAGAAAAAAAAACCTTACAACCCATAAATACCACACAGCCACAGGAGGGTTGTATATAGACACCCAAACCCAAAATTGTACAAAATTACAAAGCTATACAGACATATCATAAGCTGCGCAAAATACCACACAACCACAAGAGGGCTATACGAAAACACCCAACCCCAAAACTATACAATTTAACAAAGTTATACATACATATCAAAGGCTACACCATTAATCAAAACTATACATTCATTTCATATACTGTACAATTTTACTCTGGTTGAGCTTGTTATCAGATTGAAATTGTAAAATCCGATCTTTAATTTGTTGAAGTTGCACCAAGTTCTTTGTGTTTTTCTTGCATAATACTTGAAGTTGCGAAAACAAAAAAGCCACATGTATAAAAACGTCAGAGTAAAGTTGTAAAGCTGCACTTGCTTGATGAAAGTTATTAGAAAATACAACTGAACATTTGTCTTTCCATATGTGTTTGACAACCACTTGCCTAATGGATTCAACAATAACATTGTTATGCATACCAAAACCAAGGATAGCTTCTTTCTAATTTAACTCATTATAGAAAATAGCTAGAAATTTTTTTAAAATAGTTGTCCATTGTCTCTTAACATAAGTGCAATCCCAAAATATATGTTTCATATTTTCAATGCATAAACAATAGGGGCACTTGGCTGGTCGAACCATCATACATTTCAATCTATCCCCAACAGGTAGCTTGCAATGTAATATTTTCCAAGCCAACACTTGCGTGTCAAAATCTGCTTTCGAATTCCATATTTGAGTACTCATTCTGATCCAAAATTTGGAACTAAATCTGCATTTCCTCTTCTAATTAAGACGAGGAATAAGAGGCCATCTAGGAAGGATATGAGTATAGACCTTCTTCAAAGGAAAAAAATAAAACAAATTGAATGACAACCATTTCCAGTCTTTGAAAAAGTTGCATTCCCTGGGAGTGCAAAGTTTCATAGAAAGGTCAAGAGGGACTAAGGACTGCACAAAAAACAAAAAATGTTTGTATTTATCACTCAGCCCATAATGCTCCTTGAGGTACTGCCAAGAGGCCCAGTCAAAAGTGTCAAAGTCCCAAATATCTCTGAATCTATAAATCCATTTTTGAACAAATAATAAGCATGTTTTAGAAATATAATAGCAAGCGGTTGATCATGATAATGAATAAGTCTACTCCACCATATTGAAGCTAATGAAAAGCTATATCCATGTTGTAATGAAGAGTTATTCCATTTTAAGAAATGACCAACTTGTTGTCATGCTTTCCAAATTGACTGAAGAGGGAAAGAAGATCTGATTTTAAAGAAAGGAGACATTAATATCTTATCCAGCTAGTTAACAGCTTTCCACTTGTTCTTGGATGTAGCTTCCATGATTCGATGGCGAACCAAAATCTTCCATGGTTCATCTCCATTAGCAGCTCTAACAATCCATTTTGCAACAAGGAAAAGTATGATATCATTTAATGGCTCAATTTTGATAGGGTCTATTATCTATTTGTTGTTGCTATCATAGACTTTGACACTTGGTTGTTGACATTTTCTATGTTATTCCCTTAAAACCATAGACCTTGGGCATAAGTTTATCTCTGCGAGTTTAATGATATTATCATGCTATGTGGATTACCTATGTTGAATTTACAAGTGGTTGAATGAATGTTACTAAGGTAATTATAGATATACATTTTTTTTTGTGTGCTAATGCTATTTTGCAGGTTTCCACTAAAATGTTGATGTCAACAAATCTTGTTGTGTGGGAGAAATTCTTGACAACTTGTCGGTTACCGAGAAGTCAAGAAGTTGATCATTAAGAATTCAAAGCGAGAAAACTCTCCTGGAGGGAAATTCCTAATTCAAATAAACGAATGTAACCACCTTTTTAATGGTCATATTTGTTGTTGAGCAAATATAGGGAGTGCATTGTGCTAGATTCTCGTTGAAGCAAGTCTGCTTTGACCAATTTAGCACATGCATAACTTCCTCCATCTTTTTCTATGCTTTCAATAAGTGGCATCCTCCTATTTTGATGGAGTCGAATACTTAGGTAGTTAGGGTTAGTCAATAGTTTCTCTCTATAAATAATGGTCAGATGCTCCTTTTGATAAGGTTGGACATTCTAATTTTGTACTCGCATTTTCCAGTTTTACAGTTCTATTGTTGAGATGTTGTACTTATGCTTTCAAGAAATAATATGGCATTCTAAGTTGTTGCATTTGATTTAGTGTAAGGGAGACTCACCCAAGGGGGCACACTTGGTGAAAATTCCATCTATTAGTTTAAAAGTTATTTTCTATTCAGTAGTTAGTTTCAGTTTCAGCAACTGTCTATTCCTGCAACCACTGAAATTTTGTTGTGATTGTTCCTACAGCCAAGGCAGACAAAGTAGTTTCCTGTCTATTTGTTGGAATTTCCATTTTTGTCCTTCATTTTCAATCTAGTTGATTAATACTTAGTGCAGATGTTGATTTATGCTTAGTATTTAGGTTGATTTCTTTCGAGCACTTTATTTACAACATTGTTTCTTTCCTAGTTTATGAATGATTGCAATGAAGTCCTAGTGCACATACAGTGCTAACCCATTTCAAGTTTGCGTCCCTATGTTGACAATTGAAATGCACCTTCATGATGAGTGAGATCGTACTTAGTGCAGATGTTCAATCTCTAAGTCACAACTCTAAGGGCTTAGTTATTAAACCATTGTAGGAGGCTAACATTTTTGGCGCCATTATCAAGGATGGTGTCAAACTAGGAAGTTCTTTGGAGTCATTGATAGTTTCTTTCTTGTTATAGTATTTTTGAAAGTTTTCTTTTAGTATACCCATCACTTAGGAAAAGTAATGACCCCCTATTCTTTCACCAATTCTTTGTGTGAGTTGGCCGATACCGAGTTAATACCGCATGCATAGAGGAAGGAGAAGAGATGCTTATGGGAGATTCCTTCCTAATGACCCTGATCCATTTCAGCTAAAAGAGCTTCCAAATCTTCCAAGGGATGATGAAGAAGAAGAAGCACACCCTTTTGTTGATGCATTTCCAAATCTAACCAGTTCTAACACTTCTTTTGAAGACCAAAATTTGATTGAAAATTCCCTTGCTTTGGAACTTCATCAAGCAGGCATGGGTGATGAGAATAATGAGAATAGACACAGAAACAGACCTAACTAGCTAGCTTTTCCATTCCCCATTGCTCATCAGAATGAAGTTGACAACCTCAAAAATATCCTTGCTTCAATCCTTCCTAAGTTCTATGGACTTTTAATAGAAGATCTTGACACTTTCCTATTTGAGTTTGATATCCTTTGTAGAAGCTATGACTACACCACTGATGCTTATAGGCTTTATTTTTTTCCTACCACTTTGGAAGAAGTTGCATTGAGATGGTTTATGAGCTTAGGCAAGAATACTATCGAGACTTGGGATGACATGAAGACAAATTTCCTTGAGAAGTATAAGGAATATTGTAGGGGCAGTGACATGAGAGGAGATGACATCTATAGGATGCAACATAAGGAAGATGAGAGTTTGGAGGATTACATTTCAAGGTTTTTATTTTTCCTATAGAAATCTCCACATCATACACTCAATGAAGAGTCTCAAAAGCTACTCTTCTCGAGAGGAATTAATGACAGTTGCACTGATGCTTTGGACCTGATGGGAGGAGGAGATATCACCCAAGTTCCTTGGGATGATATTAAGAAGATATGTAAGAACTATTCTAGGGAAACTTCAAAGAAAGGAAGAGGCTACCAATCCTCTATGGGTAAACCATCCACCAATGGAGTATCAAGGATGGAGATTACTCACTTGTTGGCAGATTTCAAGAAAGACATTATAAACAATCTAGCTACTTAGCTAGAGACATTTCAAGCGAAGAAGAAGCATGAGGAGGAAGAGGTAATGTTGGCATAGTATTTCCGTCATTGTAGACAAAAGGACTGTAGATATAAAATGGTGGCTAGCATTGATAGCAAGAAAATCCCACCTAAGTTCAAGCCAATCCAGGGTGATGATGATCAATTCTACTACATTGCACAAAAGAGACCATGGGCTCCAAGACAAAGTATGCCACTAGATCCATTATCTTTTGTTGGGCCTTATTTTAATTCTTATGCATCTAGTAACCAATGGAAACCCCCATATCCATCCAACTATGAAGGATATCAACCACAACCTTGGAATAACCCTCCAAATACTTGGCCCAATCACCAAAACTCTCCACCCTAGTGGCAACAACCTCAGGGGAATTAGCAGCAGTTTCAAGGGACTTGCCAGCCACCTCCAAGAAACTAGTAGCAAACATCCCAATGGAGGGGAGGACAACAATGGCCAAACCAGACTACTAGCTACTTCCAACCACCTTCTCAGCCCCAAAAACCTACTATAATGCCTCCTCCTACTAGCTCAAGTTCAAACACACCTAGACCTAATTAGTTACCAACTCAACCTACACCTAACTCAAATAACAAACCACAACAGCATCAGCCAATATATTATGTAGATCCTAATCAATTCCCTGCATATGTTGTGAGTGTGAGTGATATTCACCTCAATTCAAGAACTACTTTACTAGCTCCTTCCACTCCTACCATCACCGAGCTTCTTGTGGAAGAAGAAGAGCCTCTAAATGTCCCCATTCAGCCTAGTGTGCCTAAAAATCCTGAACTAGTTCCAATTCAACAAACTACCCAAGATCCACCATTTCCTCAAAGGTTAGAGGTTGCTAAACAGAAGAAATAAAAGGAGGAAACAACCTTTGAAATTTTGAATCAGTTGAAACACATGTGTCAAGATACCTTTGTTTCAAGTCATAAAAGATGTCCCTATATATGGCAAAGCAATCAAAGAAGCATGCCTCAAAAATCCAAGGAGGAAAAAGAAGGACCCCACCACGATATATGTAGTAGGAAAGTTAACATACATCATGCTTGGAAAAGTTACAGTTCCTAAGTACACTGACCTAGGTAGCCCTGTGGTGGGAGTTATCATAAATGGAGTCCAAATAAGGAATGCTTTGATTGAATTGGGAGCAGCAATAAATGTGATGACTAAGGATATCCTACAACAACTAAATGTTGCAAACATGAGACCTACTCCTACTATCATGTAGCTTACTAATATATTTTATGATTCTTTCTCCTAAAGCTACACTACACGGGTACCCCATTATCCTAGGAAGGCCATGGTTGGCCAAAGAAAATTCTTACATTGGATGTTAGTCAGGGGACGTGACCATTTCTAATTGGAAGAGTACCAAAAATCTTGTTCTCTACCCCCCTACTCAACCATCCAATGACATGGATAACACCATATGGCCATATGTTGGAGAAGAGGTCGAGGAAGTTAATTTTGTGGCACAACTCATGATGTTAGGTAGAAGCTCTTTCATGCAGCTACAAGAGGAAGATGAAGTGCTATCCCACATAATTCAAAACCGTTGTGAGGTGCATGAAGAGCCATCTACTCATGAATCTGGTTATGCCAGTTTAGTGAAGAAACTTCTACCTGCTCTTCCTACAACAAAATTTCCTGTAGCAACTGATATGCTCCATACATTTCTGCCACATGAACTAAAAATACCAAGTATTAGTGAAGCAACAATGATAGAATTAACCATACAAGTGAAAGTGTCAGAAGGGAAACATCTAAATATTAATAGTAAGTTGAATCAAGAGTAGCAGTTATCTTTGACAAACATGTTAAAGACCCACCATGATGCATTTTCATGGGACTGCCATGACATGAAGGGATTGGACCCTAAGCTTTGTACTCATAGGATATATATCAGAGATGATTGCACACCAGTAAGGTAGCCACAAAGGAGAATCAACATTGCATTGAGGGAGATTGTCAAAGGGGAACTTCAAAAATTATTGGATGCAGGATTTAACTACCCCATCTCAAATAGTCAGTGAGTGTCCCCATTGGTGATTGTTCCCAAAAAGGGAGGGAAGTGGAGAGTTTTTGTTGACTATAGGTAACTCAATTCTACTACCAAAAAATATCATTTTCCCCTTCCTTTCATAGACCAAGTATTGGATTCCCTTGGAGGTAAACAATATTTTTATTTTCTAGATGGATTCAGTGGCTACAACCAAATACAAATTGCCCCTGAGGATCAAGAGAAAACCACCTTTACCTGTCCATGGGGGACTTATGCCTACTTAGTGCTTCCATTTGGTTTGTGTAATGCACCTACAACTTTTCAAAGGGCAGTCATTAGTATATTTCCAGACATCTCACATGATTGCATGGAGATTTATATGGATGATTTCACTACCTATGGTGTTGATTTTGTAGAAGCCCTAGAAAATCTAAGGAAGGTTTTGCAGAGATGTGAAGACCATAACATGTCCTTGAACAGTGAGAAGTGTTTCATGATGATGTAGGAAGGAGTATTCCTTGGGAACTACATCTCTAAAAAGGGAATTCATGTAGACCCAACCAAGATTGAAGTGATCACCAATTTGCCTATTCCTGCAAAGCAAAAAGATGTTAGGAGTTTCTTGGGTCATGTAGGGTACTATAGGTGTTTCATCAAAGATTTCAGAAAAATGGCAACACCATTGTAAAATCTCCTCATTAAAGATGTTGAATTCCAGTGGACAGAGGACTATGACAAGGCATTCTCTGATCTCAAAGCAACTTTAACCCATGCTCTTGTACTCAAAGGTCCTAATTGGGAGCTTCCTTTTCACATTCATACAAATGCATCAAACTATGATGTGGGAGCTGTATTAGGATAGAAAGAAGGAAATTTGAGAATGCTATTTATTTTGTTAGCAAAAACTTACAAGGAGCTAAATTCAATTACACAGTAACAAAAAAAGAAATGTTGGCAGTCATCTATGCCCTTAACAAATTCAAGCACTACATAACAGGATATCAGATTTTTATTCATACAGATCATGCAACAATAAGATAGCTCATGAATAAGCCCCTCATTTTAGGCAGGCTAGCAAGATGGTTGTTGTTGATGCAGGAGTTTGACATCACTGTTGTTGATAAACTAGGAAAAGAAAATTTTGTAGCAGACTTTCTTTCTAGACTGACTACATCAAAAGATAATCAAGTCATTGATGACTCTTTCCTTGATGAACATTTGTTTTCCATCAATGTGCATACTCCTTGGTATGCTGACATAGCCAATTACCTAGTTACAAGGAGAGTTCCTCCTCATTTCTCTCCAAAAGAGAGAAGGGTACTCATTGAGAAAACATTTCCTTTTTCATGGATTGCAGGTTGTTTGTTTTATACTGGGCCAAACCATGTCATGAGGAGATGTGTAAAGGAAGATGAGACATATGATATATTGCATGCATGTCATAATGAACCCTGTGGAGGGAATTTTGCAACCAAGAGGATAGCAATGAAGATCCTTAATACAAGATATTACTGACCCACACTTCATAAGGATGAAAGTAGGTATACAAGGAAGTGTGATAGATGCCACAGGATGGGTCACCCAACAAAGTTTGATGAGATTCCTCTTTACCCTCAAGTAGTAATCACTCCATTTGATAAATGGGGACTAGATTTTGTAGGACCCATTGATCCTCCATCAAATGGTAAATCCTACATCTTGGTTTGCACTGATTATGTGACCAAGTGGGTTGAGGTTAAAGCAATGAAGCATACAAGTGATAATAAGGTTGTAGATTTTCTTTATGAGGAAATTTTCACTCATTATGGGGTTCCAAAGGAGATAGTGACTAATCAAGGGGCTCAATTTACATCAACCCTTGTCATAGCACTAGTTAATGAATATAATGTGAGGTAAAGGAAGTCTACTCCTTATAACCCTCATGCCAATGGTCAATCAGAGGTGACCAATAGGGAAATTAAGGAAATTCTAGCAAAAATAGTGGTTATTCATAGGAGAGACTAGGAAAATAGGTTGCCAAAAGTTGTCTGAGCCTATAGGACCAGCTAGAAAACAACCACAGGCTTTACTCCTTTTGAATTACTGTATGGGAAGATAGTTATGATGCCCATTGAATTTGAGCATAGGACTCTTAGGACTGCGCTAGACTTAGGGATGGATATCTCTGAGGCACAAAAGGATAGAATCATGTAGCTAAATAATTTGGATGAGATGAGAAAGACAACCCTACATCATACTAAGGTAGTGCAGAATCAAAGGATCAAATGGCATGATAAGTACATAAAGGACAAGAAGTTCCAGCTTGGTGACTGGGCACTCCTTTATGACTCCAAGTATCAAGACAATGTAGGAAAATTGCAGACTAGATGGTTAGGACCGTATGAGGTTACACAAGTCTTTCCCAATGGTGTTGTACAACTCACCACCATTGACCTTGTAAGATTCAAACTTCTGGTCAACGTTCACCATCTAAGATTGTATCATAAGCTAGCATCCAAGGAAGAATTCATACAACAATTTAATCAACACCCAACCTCCAAACTTCCTACAACTAAAGGAAGCAGACCTAGTGTCCCTCCTTTTGATTGATCCAAGTACACATGCAACCACTTCATAATAAATACTTCCACTTTTTGTGGGAGTCCACTTCTTTATTAATCCACCCATCTTCCCATCCATCTCCATCTTCTCTCTCTTCCATAACTCCACCATCACTCCACTTCGCCATCACTTCATTCCATTTCTTCACCACTGCATTAATTGCTCAATTGTACTTCTTAAAGGTAATCGGTACTTTCTCCACATTTTTTGCAAAGATACTCCAAGATTTCAGGTGTGTGTGAAACAATTTGTTATATCTTTACTATCTATAGTGCATCTCTTTAATTATTGTAATTAAATGTAGATATTTCACATAGCATGAAATTATCCTCTACCTTGTCCAATCATAATTATCAACCAACATGTGTGGACACATGTTTAAATTAAGTTGGGGAGTGTCAACTCACAAGACCATGTGTCATCCATATCAACAAATTTAAACTGAGCCAATTTGAATGATAAATTGAAATGACATCTTGCATGTGAAAAATGTCACTGAGCCACCGCCATTTCTCTCAATAATATCCTTCATTAATGAATCTTTATTGCCTAGTCATAATTTCAAATGTCACCAAGAAAAAGTAATTTGGTGAGCTACATGACATTGGCATCCACACAATAGAAGAAATAATTGCACGAAGAAGAGGTTGGGGTTTTCAGGAAGAGATTGTAGGAAAAGGAAATTTAGCAGAGTGCTTGTTTGATTGCAGGAAGCTGAACAATGGGAGGTCAGCTAATTCAGAATGAACCCACGGTTCATAATGTGGTAATGTAGGATGCACCTTCTTTGGTAGAGTTTAGAAACTGTGGTTGGCTGGATTATTTCTTGAAACCCGACAGCTACAATGAGGATATTGCACAAGAATTTGCACAGACACTCTTTGAGGGGAAGGAAATGGTAAAAGGGTTGGAGGTGATCGTTACTGAGGAAAGAATTGTAGAGGTAACGGGTTTACCTGTTAATGGTGAGCCATATCCTACTACCAAAGATGCAAGGTCAGACAGAGCTGAATTTACTGAACCCAGTGACCCCCATTAGTTGTGGATAAACAATGTAAGAATATAAATTCTCTCCTAGAGCCATGGAGAAAAGTAGTTGTCCACATTGTCAAGTACATCACTTGTGAGGGCCGCCAGTCATGCCTCCATTCTGTACACTTCAAGCTCTTGAACCATATGAGGCATGGACGAAGAATGAACGTGCCTAATGTGATATATCACCTCCTTGTCATCATGGCGGCTAAAATGTAGAAAGGTAGGGATAATTCTGTCTCTCACCATTGTTTAATCAAATTAGTAGTGGAAAAATATATGCATGAAGTATTTGATATGATGTGGGAGGAGTTTGTAAATATTGATCAATTTAGACTAGAAAATGTACATCCTAGAGGTTGGTCTCAACCTCATAGGGTTAGTAGGGAAGTGAGGGTTGTTGAAACTACTCCTGGAGCATCAACCTTTGGTACAAACCCTCCTACAGTTGAGAAGGCTATTGAAATTGGGTCTTCTGAGTCAGAATATTCAAGTGAGGATAGTTCATCCTCAGATTCTAATGATAATGTCCCTACCAAAACCCCAATTCGAACTAGGGCTGCCCTTAGGAGAGAAGAGGCATAGATGAAAGAAGTAGAAATGAGAAAGGGAAAGGTCGAGAAGCAAGTGGCAGAAAAATCAACACCAAGCCCTAGGAATCAAAAGGTTGATAATACTGTTCCTCTTGCAGCCAAAGGAAAAGACAAAAACCCTCCTAAGAGATAAAAACTAGCTAGGATAACCACTAGTGTACCACCAAAAAGAAGCCCTTGGCTTAGAAAAACATCTAGGGAGGAGACAGAAACCCTAATGGGGTAGGTGAATGTTGAGGAAAAAGATATTTTTGAAGATCAGGCAAATACCAGATTGGCAAAGCTTGTTGCCATTGTAGAACAGGTTGAGAACTAGGAACAAGATGAAAGTCAGGAACCCCTACAGCAAGAACAAGATGAGAATCTAGAGTTCCTACAGCCAAAGCAAGATGAACAATTTGAATCATTGCAACTGGTTTTATTTGAACAACAAGAATTGACGCAAAAGAAAAATTTTGGTAGGAACAAATAAACCTCCTGATTTTTCATGGAATGACATAGCTCTAAAACTATAGAATGAGATGCAGAGAAAAGAAGAGGAATGGAAAAAGGAAAAGCGTAAGTTGCAGAATGAGATTAAAAAGAAAAATGCAAACATTGAAGAGAAGAATACAAAAATTGTTGCTTTGAAAGAAAAGGTGGATAATGTGGTAGATTTAATACCCAAAATGTTGGCATGCAGAACTCCTCCAAGGGTGTATGCCCTGCATTTGAAGGAGAAAAATCTTTCCTTTAAATTATCAAGGATTATTTTAGGTTTGATTCCTTCTCTTGATACTCCACATGAATTTTTCCAGGCTTATCAGATTGCCCCTCCTGATGTTAAAAATTTGTTATGTGAATTATACATGCACAATTATGTCGTGCCTAATGATCATGAATGAAAACCATTACTGCATATTGGAGACCTCCATTTAAGGGAACTTATGTCTTAGATTCAAAATGAAATTAGTTGGGAACAGTAGTTTAGAACCCATAGAGAAAGAGAATTGCATACTCCCTTACCTATTAAAGTTGAATCTAGTAACCATGCAGACATTTTCCAAACATGGCACATATTTATTTACCGCCCAAGCTATAACAAAAGGATTATGCCTATTAGCGAGGAGACCTACAAGGAATATGAGAAGGTAGCTAGAACTACAGGAAAATCAGTAATGGGATACTTATCACAGAGGTGGAACAGTTTGACTGAAGAGTTGCAACAAGCTGAACCCCACTCTTTATAGAACTGTGTTGCAACATGCAAAATAATTGACAGGTACATTCAGATTGGAAGGTTGAAACAACAGTTTGGGCTTCCATTAACATTTCAGCAACCTACTTTATTGTGGCCTATGCCAGACTATAGATATTACCAGTATGACATAGTTGTAGAAAGGGCAAGATGGAACAAGTTGGAGAGAAAAAAAGGATTCTACTGGGATCCTAATTTAGACACTGCAGAGATTGATGTGGGACAACTAGCAGTTGTTGACTTCAAGGCATTAACTAAGCAAAAGAATGGTGCTTCTTCTGTTGGAGGACCAACAAACCGTTAGGTTGGGGGAATGATGACCTCATTTAATGGCTCAATTTTGATAGGGTCTATTATCTATTTGTTGTTGCTATCATAGACTTTGACACTTGGTTGTTGACATTTTCTATGTTATTCCCTTAAAACCATAGACCTTGGGCATAAGTTTATCTTTGTGACTTTAATGACATTATCATGCTATGTGGATTACCTATGTTGAATTTACAAGTGGTTGAATGAATGTTACTAAGGTAATTATAGATATACATTTGTTTGTGCATGCTAATTCTATTTTGTAGGTTTCCACTAAAATGTTGATGTCAAAAAAGCCTACTCTGTGGGAAAAATTCTTGCCAGTTGGTCAGTTACCAAGAAGTCAAGAAGCTGATCATTAAGAAGTCAAAGTGGGAAAAATATCATGGAGGAAAATTCCTAATTCAAATAAGTGAATGTAACCACATTTTTAATGGTTGTATTTTTTGTTGAGCAAATATAGGGAGTTCGTTGTGCTAGATTCTCATTGAAGCAAGTCTACTTTGACCAATTTAGCGCATGCATAACTTCCTCCATCTTTTTCTATGCTTTCAATAAGTGGAATCCTCCTATTTTGATGGAGTTGACTGCTTAGGTAGTTAGGGTTATTCAATAGTTTCTCTCTATAAATAATGGTCAGATGCTCCTTTTGATAAGGTTGGACATTATGAGTTTGTACTCGCATTTTCCAATTTTACAGTTCTATTGTTGAGATGTTGTACTTATGCTTTCAAGAAATAATATGACATTCTAAGTTGTTGCATTTGAGTTAGTGTAAGGGAGACTCACCCAAGGGGGACCACTTGGTGAGATTTCCATCTATTAGTTTAAAAGTCATTTTCTGTTTAGTAGTTAGTTGCAGTTTCAACAACTATATGTTCCTATAGCCACTAAAATTTCATTTTGTGACTATTCCTGCAACCAAGGTAAATAGAGTAGTTTCCTATCTGTTTGTTGGAATTTCCATTTCTATTCTTCATTTTCAGTCTAGTTGATAAATACTTAGTGCAAATGTTGATTTATGCTTAGTATTTAAGTTGATTTCTTTCTAGCATTGTTTCTTTCCTAGTTTATGGATGATTGCAATGAATTCCTAGTGCACATACAGTGCTGACCCATTTTAAGTTTACATCCTTGGGTTGAAAATTCAAATGCACCTTCACGATGAGTGAGATAACTACTTAGTGTAGATGTTAAATCTCTAAGTCACAACTCTAAGGGCCTAGTTATTAAACCATTGTAGGAGGCCAACAACAAATCCCTTGAGTTTTGGGGTCTATGATTCCAAGGCCTCCATTAGATCTTGGTTGAATGCAATGATACCAAGAAGAAGCAATGAAACTAGCACTACCATCCCATCTAGACTAGAGAAATTTTTGAATTATTTTGTTTAATTCTTCATATCCTTGCTTGGAAGGCATCCAACAAGATGATTAGTATAGATGGGTTGCAAGAAAAAATTTGTTAGCCACCTGTATCTTTCCTGCCAAGGATAAGAATTTATTACCCCAGGTAAACAACTTATTTTTTAATTTGTTTAAAAACCATCCCCACATTTGTGACAGAGAGACCCCTATACCAAAAGGAATGCCCAGATAACTTGTTATCTCCCCATGTTGAATATACTTCCATTCTTTAGGAATCCAATGTGGAATATGACCATCTTGGGACATTAGAAATTTAGTCTTATTATGAGATAATTGAGAACCAGAAACATCATAGGATAAATTTAAGATGTCCAAAATGTTGCTAAGTTCCTCTTCAGAATTTTGCAGAAACAACATGCTATCATCATCAAAATGAGAATTGATAACTACCTTATCCTAGGGAATGGAAATACCTCTAATAAGCTTCATCTAGTTATCCTTTTGAAGAAAATATCTTAGAGCATTAGCAGTAAGAACATATAAAGAAAGGAGAAAGAGGACACCCCTGTCTTATAGAAATTTGAAGCTCAAAGGAGGCTGAAATGGATTTATTGATTACAAGGTGAGCATTCACATCTTTAAATAAAATTTGAACATGATTTTGCAACCTCGGACCAAAGCCCAGCCACTATAACATTTTTAGAATGAAGCTTCAACAAATTCTATCATACGATTTATCAAAATCAAGTTTGACCACTAAAGCATTTTGGCATGATTGTTGAGCCCATTCAATAGTCTCCCAAGCCAGCATAAGATTATAAAGTATAAATTTGCCTTTTAAAAACCATGTTTTCTCAGCTCTCACAATACATTGCATAACAGGTCTGATTCTAATAGCTAGAGCTTTAGCTATAATTTTGTATGAAGTATTTAGCAATGTAATTGGACACCAACCAGCAATGGTTTCCTCATTTTTCCCTTTAGGGATAAGTTTAATTAATCCTTTGTTGATTCTAAGACCCAAGGAACCCTTTTGGAGGGCTTCTAGATAAAGCATATAAAATTCATCATTAATATGATGCCACATAACTTGATAAAACTTACATGGAAGACCATCAAAGCCAAGACTTCTATTAGCTTTCATAGAGAAAAGAGCACGTCCAAGTTCTTCCATGGAAAGGATCCGATCTAAAAATTGGCTATAGCCTAGATCAATCATGTTAGGAATAAAATTCTTCACATCTTCTTCCAAAGCTTGTTGAAGATCATGATCATTAATCTCCTCTTTAAATAATTTCTCATAAAAATTTTGGAATAAAATAGTAATTTCAGCAGGATAAGAATGTAATCTTCCTTCATCCATTATATCCCCAATTTTTTCTTTCTTATGTTTATAATTAAGGTAGTTGAAGAAAAAATTGGAACCTTTATTCCCTTCCTTAATCCAATGTAGCCTAGCTCTAATTCTACCCCCCTGTGCCTTGTAATGATCTAATTTCTGTAGCTGAGTTTTAGTAACAACAATGGAGTTTTGGATTCTTTCATTAAGTGGGTCCACATTTAATTGTTTCCTAGAATGATCCAACTTTCCTTGAAGAGATCTCTCTTTACGTATGTGTCTCCAATCCATTCTCTTTCCAAAGTACCAAAGAAAATCAATGCACTATGTTAGAGCTACACACCACCACTCAATCCAAGACTCTCCCTCTTGAGGTTTTGGAATAGAATTCCAAATTCCCACCAAAGCATAATCATATTCCTAATTATTTAAATGGGAGGTATTGATTTTCTAAGGATGTTCATCAGAATGAGCAATATTATTAGTGGAAGAGATGGTGCATATGATTAGAAAATGATCAAATAAGGTAGTAGAGTAGTCGACTTGTACACATGAACCTAAGGGAGAAACCTCCAAATTAAGATTCTGAGAAACATAGAATCGGTCTAGTCTACTCAACTTCCTATCATTTCCAGACCTGCAATTGGACCAGGTAAACCAGTTGTTTGCATGGTTGGAGGAGTTATTACACATAGGTTCTATTACCCCAACAATGTTCTGAAAATATATCCATTTTTCAAATTCATCATGGTTGAGTTTAAAATGAGTGAACCAACTACTATCTTCATGATGCTCAACCATATTAAAGTCTCCTCCTAACACCCAATCAGCATTAGGAAGGTAGTTAGACATCCAATCCCAAAGAATAGATCTATCTGTAGGATTATTGGGAGCATAAATAGAAAAAAATCTAATAGGTTGTCCATTGATAAAAGAGAGAGCCCAAACACAACTATGTGATGGATCCTCTCCTTTATTAATGACATGCTTGGAAATCCAAGGAGATAGCCCAATCACAGCTCCAACACAACCATCCTTATGAGAGGTATGAAGGAACATAGCTTCTTTCCAAAGGCTGAAAAGAGTCACATCTAGGAATTCATTGCTAAGTTTAACTTCTTGTAAAAAGATAACATCTATCTTCATTTCAACAAAGTGTCTTTCACTTTAAACTTCCTTTGAGGGTGAGAAACCCCTCTTACATTCCATGATAAAATCTTGCAATTCATGATGAAATAGAAAGGTGATTATCATCTTCTTGTGGCAAGACTCCAAAGCGGTTGGAGAGGGAAACCGTTTGTTCATCACTTGACCTTCCATTTGCATTGGAAGGAGACCTTGATCTATGTCGAGAATTAGGAGAGGGTGAAACAAACCTACTTGGGTATTTCAACAAGCCTTGAGAAGGATGATTAGATCGACCGCTGGTTGTAGAACTAGGCCTGGGAGAAGAGGGAGATGGTTTCTTCCTCTTCCTAACAATTCTCATTTCATCAGACATAGTCACTTCTTTATAAGAAGGATCAATAGGAGGTGAATCAAAATGAGAATGATCGCTAAGGGAAGGATAAATAGTGTTAGTTTGAGAGGGGGGTGGGGAAGGAACTTTGATTCCAAAAGAGGGATTGAGGGAAAGTTTTGTGACAACAGTAAATGGAGTCCCTGTAGGGTGAGAGGAAACAAACCTATTTTTCCTAACTAGAAAATCACGAATCAAATGACCCTCTTGTCAATAGTAAAAACAAGCATTAGGCTTATTTAAATAAACTATTGGCTGATCTATTTTGAATACAAGGCCATATAATTTAATATTCTCTGGTAGAGGTTTGTTTAAATCCATTTCGACACACACTCTTGGGTGTACTCTTAAACTAGAAAATTTATTAGAACTTTGTTTGCACCAGATAACTTTTCCAAGTTGGGCCACCATCTCTTTAAGATATGGACTAAATACCAAATTTAAAAATGGTAATTCTAACTACATGGGGTAATGAGAACAGGATGGGCCTTAAGGATGAAATTCAAATGTCTAGGATTGAAGATAACAAATTTGTCCACAAATTACCCAAGACCGCCTGAGCATGCTCAGTAGACATAAACTTTTAGGAGACATATCCTTTACCCAACCCTCTTATTGTTTCAATTATCCAACCCATGTTTTCCTAGTTTTTTTTTTCCCATTTATAGAATTCAGACTCTGTAGGAATTCCTCTTATAAAGAAGAAAATGACAATTTTGGCTTGATTTTCAGCTATAAGATCAATAACATCATTAGACAACTGAAACTCTAGGGTTTTACCTTGTTATGCATTCAATGACTATTGATTTTCTTCTTCTCTTCCATTTGGAGCAGGGGAACCATTGTATGTATCCTTTTGCTCGACCATTCCACCTTCCAAGTCATGGGTATCCTCCATCATTTTTGTTTCTTTATCTAAATCTTCTAGAAGATGTTTCCCTACCAAATGAACTTTCGACTTCAGCCTCATCTGCAATGGAGGTTCTTCATTTTTTTATGGCAATCAGATGTGGTAAGGTCCTAAAGATGTGAAATCACCTAATGATTAATGGATACAAATGATTTAGGGGTGATATCCCTTTATACTTGTCCTATACACACAATTTCAAATTTTTGACATGAAAAATGATGAATAATGACAAGTTGGAAGGTGGTCAACTTGGGCACATCATGAAATTTAAATTTTAAAAAAGTAGGTCAAATCTAAAACTACAAAATCAACCCAAGGTAGATCTGCATCCACTATTTTAAACTTCAGAGAGAAACATGTGATTCGATATTAAGGAACTATATAAATGAGGGTCAAATTTTATTTGTAATGGCCAATCTAAGTCTAGGGTTAAAAGGATGACCAAATTATTTAAAAATATGCATTAGGATGATCCATACAAAGTAATATAAAATGACGGGTAAAAATGTAAAGTGTACAATATGAACCCTTGTATTTTCCCAACTTTGGTGTACATGAGAATTTATATGAATAAGCATACCACAATAAATGGAAAAGATAATCACAATTAGAAGAAAAGTAACTAGAGTCATAATCTAAAGCCAATCTATGAACTATATGTTAGGAAATAAATGCATAATTTACCCAAAATGTTAAATCCATTTCCTATATAGCCCCATAGAGAAATGCAAGCATGTAAGCTTACAAAATAACAATAATGTAAAGATCAAATAGATAAGACACAAGATAACACAATATGTACCTTGCGAAAACCCAACCTCCAAAAGTATTTAGATACTCCTATTATTCATCAATAAATCAATGAATATAGTTACAAAGTTACTCTGGCAACATAAATTGTACACCCTTGGAAATGGTACAAATTTCACCTAATTTGGAATAATTAATGATAAATTAGACTTTATATCACCTTGATCTTGTGTTGTGATGAGTTTCACACATCCACATTAGGTTTTGGGCCCTTTTAAAGCTAAATAAACCTAACTTTTCCTTAATTTAGTGTTGTAAAGTGTATTTATTTACACCTTCACATTAAATTTAGGAGGCTTGTAAACTAAGTGGACCTAATCTAGTGTTGTAATGTGTTATATACATTCACATGGGATTTTGGGCCCTTTTAAGTTAAAGAGACCTATTTTTTCCTTAATTTGATGTTGTAAAGTATATTTATTCACTTTCACATTGAATTTTGAGCCCTCTTGCATTTATGACCTTAATATCATCATTAATAGGCCCCTATGACCCTATATTGTGCATCCCAAGGGATATTTTAATCAAAATCTTGACATAGACCTCATATAGACTTAATTTCTTCACTCCCCGACATTTTCTTTCTCTAAAAAGGCCATGTGGGACCCATTCACCACCTTGGACATATGAGTCCCACCAAGTGGGACCCATATGCCATGCATGGCGTATGAGTCCTATTTGGCTCATTTTTTAAGTTTTGAGCAGGAAAACATGGTTTTAAATTCAAATTTCTTCTATGTCGGCCTTTGGGATCTAATAAATGGTCATTTGGATGCATTTCCTATATAAACAAGCTTTCAAATCCTTGTTTCACCTAATCAATAATAAGATTTCATGATATCAAGTCAAGCACTCAAGAGTTAAGCGTTCCAAGACTTTACAAGATCATCAAGAGAGCATTCAAGATCATTTCAAAGGCATTCAAGGGTAGATTCTTCAACATTTGTTACAACAATTCAAGATCCATCATCATGTCAATATTATCAAGCATCAATCATTTTATTGAGCTAGTGTTGTGATGTTGCATTCAAGATCCAAGCTCAAGCATTGTTCTACACTTATCTCAAGATCTAGATCTACATCCTTCATGGCCATTTCATGTTAGATTACATATTTGCAAAGCATCATTTACAAGGCATCATTCAAGGTATCATTTTTCATGTTTCACATCCCATGTTTCATGTTTCATACCCTCATTTCATTATCTCATCATTTGGTTTAATTACGTAAAAGGGTTTTGACCAAGGCAAACCCCTATTCACTGACAATCAACAAGTTTTTATTCTCTTTACATGTGTGATTGTAGATCTAGGTGTCATGGATCATTAAGGACTTTTGAAGATTAGGTTACAAGCTTGGAGAATTTTTTTGGAATTGTCCCCTCATTTGCAAGGTTGTAATCTTCACTAAAAAGTCACCTACAAACCCAAAATCGGGGTTTTGGATCTAGGCCTGTTTCCTTGAATGAAACTTGAGGGAAATAGGTCTAGGTCTCTAAACACCTAGTTTGTGTTCCACCTCCCAAAAGGTGGAACACTATTTCCATTGTTTCAGTTACAATGAATAATTTTGAAACATCGAGCCTCTTCAATGCATCCTCTATGTGTCCAAGCATTAATCCACACATCTCATTACATACTTCACATATTCACTCATCGAAAGAAAACTCAACCAACGTGAACCACTAAACATGTGCTTGCTCTTATAGATTCAATCTCACAAAAATACAACCAAGTGGTAAGATAAAATCATGTCTCAAAACCATGAGAAAACAAAACCATTGACCCCTCATTCAATATTGGGTGCTAATTTTACATATTATTAAATATCTTTCCCCAAATATTAAATAATATTCCTATATCTCCCACACATAGAATAACTAACCCAATGTTATATACAACTCTAAAAGTGGCCCCAAATAAATATCTAATATGGCTAAAAAACCTCCTAGATGCACCACAATAAATATTTATTTAATTTACAACATTATAATGTTTCATTTTATGCAAGGTGTACAACATATAATCCCAACATTCTCCCACTTGTACATTACATAAGGGTTAATAAATGAAATATATCATCATAACCATACATGAAACCACATGAATGTCCAACATGCTCTCATGCTCCATCAAGATACCTGCAATAAAACCATAGTAACCACCATCTCAAGAAAGAAATCCTCCCATCCTCAAGCATGCCACCTATGAAGAAAAAAAACAATTCAATGTGAAGATGCATCAATCCAAGAACACAAGTATCAAATCCAAGTGATAACAAAGGCTCCAAGCTACTATCAAAGGTAAAAAACCTATATGATTGAAAATTTTAAATCCACAACATATGCTAATACATCTAACCATCCATACCTCCTAGGTATCAACAACATTAGTAAACTCATGCCAACAATATATGTAACCCATAAATTGTAATCATAATCTCCCTATATAAAAATTGAACTCCCACTGCATGGGTAATGCCAAATCTAAAAATAGAACAAGGCATATCAAGTCTACCAATCAAAGCTCCTACCAAGGCATAGAAAATGATCAAAAAATGTAGTACCAAGAGCAATAACAATGATCCACACATGTAACACCAATATTTGCATACACTCTCACAATATGTCACCATAACTCTCCCAAATCATATGAACATGAACCTCTAAGAATTAGTCATTGAACAAAGAGAAAAAAACTTGTAAATCATATCATGTCCTTCTACCAACACCTCAAAGTATTATATATGTCAATTATGATCTCCTTACAACCCAAATGAAAGGTCTCAACAACGCCCAACCACTCAATCTCATAGATCAAATGAAACATATGTATTATTTAAAATCAACATGGATGTATGTCTCTCTAACCAAGAAAGATCAAACTCAAAAATATTCATTCCTAGAACCAGGAAATCAACACAATAAATATCTTCTAAAACTCTTCATCAATGGATTATATCATAAAATAACTCATATACACAAGGAGATAATTGTGCTAATAATCCTCAAATGCACCCTCCTGTTGGTTTTTTTTTTTTACTGTAACCAGGTTGATCTTCTAATCTACCTATGGAATTGCCAATTCCAATCAAGGGCAGCTCGAAGGACCTGGACCAACTGACGAGCATCAATAACTTTTGATGGGTGATGTTTCAAGCTAATCCCTTCTATCCACGTGTTCTCTATACCAAAGTGATCTATTGTGTCCAGTGGCAGCTCACCAGGAGTTGATTTGATATTTTTGCAACAGTTTCAATTGGTTCAGAACAACTGTTTATTGCAGAAAGTTTGAGTAAGCAACTTTGACAGCGAATAACTTTTTCCTCATGATTAATTTCTCTGATCCGTCTTTTGCATTACATTCTCGGGACCATTGTCTACTAGCCTGCAAGTTTTCATGTCTTCAAGAGATTGTTTCCCAGTTTTCAAGGCTGATTCTGGAGCTTACTTGGCCATTTTTCACCATTTTCCAAAGGTGATTGAAAGCAAGTTTTGATGCAAACCTAGTTCACTTTTTCAACTCCAGATGCATTCAAAAGTTGTCCCAGGACAATTTGAGCCTAAAAGTTGTTTGAAAATGAAATTTTTTTTAGTCGGGCCACATGGGACCCGACATGCCTTGCACAATTATGACATTAATGGAGTTACAAACACCCAACTCTCTTCATTTCATCCAGATAGGAAATTGTTAGAGGACAAGATATATATGAATGAGAAGCATTATTTTTAAAGATTGAATTAGAGATATCTGTCCTATGCACAAAATTGGTTCCAGTAACAGGGGTTTGGTCACCATTTGGTGTTAGCATTGTGAAATGATGCTACTCAAATAGAATGGCATTTGTCTACAGTTGATGGTTACATTAGGTTCACAAAGGTGATGTTGTTAACTCAACATATGTGAACATATTTGTGATGGAGATCACATATATGTGGGAAAAGCAGAGAGTTAAATACTATTGCAAAAACAATAATGTTCCAAGTACGCTACCACTCTTCTTGAAAGGATTATATTTCTTGATGGTAAAATGTTTGCATCAAACCAAAATGGCTCGTGCCTCTAAGCATTTATAGGATAATGAAAGAGAAAATCCTCTACAAGCAAGTATGGTTCAATCTTTTGATTATTTAGATATATATTTGTGTGGGGCAGCTTTGGTTGGGGTTTGAAGTCAGATCCAATGAAGATTGAATGGACCTAGAATGCACAAAAATCTCCCTCTCTACTTGGAAACATCGAAGAAAAACTAAAGAAACTTTGAAGCAAATCAGTTGAGAAAGGGGTGTCGTTCCAATAGCATGAAGGCAGCCAAAGTAAGTTTATAGAAAAGGGTTTTAAGAAAGCATCAATGAAATGAAGAAGGGCACCACCAGAACAAATGAAAGGTTGTGCTTTCCTTAAAAGGCTATGAAGACTCCAAACGAATGCTACGCATGAGAGAGAATGCAATCTCCATAATAATGAGGAAACACATTGTGGTCATATGGAATGTCACAATTGAAAGGTGTGCATGAAGCAGAGACTCCAGTAGTCGTGACTAAACTCACCAAGAGTACATAGAATGTCTAATGAAATGGGTTTAAAAGCTTTCAAAAGGCATTGAATGGGCTTATAGCTAGCGCATGGATTAGGGTGTGGATACCCATCAAAATGTAAAGAATGGTGCTAGACTGCAAAATAAAATGGATTTGTTAGAAAAGCTACGATGGGAGATGAGGGTGTGGATATCCTTCACAATAGAGAGGATTTGGTGATAAGTGCTTTTGAAACCTCTAAGTAAATTCATTTTGGCAGCGCTTACAACACCTGTGATCCCAAGGAATGCTGAAATTGCAGCACAGGGCATACAAAATAGAAATGTTGAAAAGCCTTGAGAAACTTTTAAGTAAATGAATAAAAACAAAGGAGCCAACGCGTAGGAGCAGCCACGCATCATATGGAGAAGGTGCTAATCAAAGGTATACTTATCCATCAAAGTTTAAAAGGAAGTAACCAACGAGCAGTGCATTTTGGTGCAATACATATGAAAATATTTCCTACTATCCTTGCTAGCTCATGATATAACTTTGGCTCAATATAAGTGTGAAGGGTATTTACAAAATGGAGCTTGAGCCTACTATGTAAGATTGAAATAAATTGATGTGAACGCAATGGAGATATGGAGCCAGCATATGCGCACATATGAATATGTTGAGAATGCCTCTACATAATGATTTCCATAGGAAAATGTAGCTACCATTGAGGCTCGACTGAAAAGCGGAATGGAATGCCATTGAATACGCACCAAACTATTCATTGAAATGGTTTTAGAAAATTTTCACACAACTCCAAATGCACGTGGAAAAAGAAGGTATAGAGATCCCTCAAAGCACCTCTCAAAGCATGAAGAAAACAATGAAGGATACAGAGCTCGAACTGAAACAAGAACAAGAAGTTAGGGGAAAAATGGGAAAACCAAGATGTAGGAGGAAGATCAACGATGGAGAAAGGAGGAGCAAAACCCAGCCACATCCTGGCCGCACCCCGCCATATCGCAATCTGAACCTGCACGACCTTTAATCATCGCGAAATGGTGAGATTTTTCCACGTGGCATGGGCCTGGGTCAAGTCTTGTGGGTGAAACATTAGAAGAATGTGTTGATGATTTCAATTCTTAATGAAATATTTTAAAAGCAAAAGCATTTCCCGTGATATTTTAATGAGGTGGGCCCGTGTGGAGTAAAAACAGATGAAGTGCCCAAGGAAAACACTTTAAAAAGAGGTCTATGGTTTACCTTGTCAATACTTTCTTTTCAAGTGGAGCGAAATATTTAAAAGTAAATATTTCCATGAAGCCAATAAAGGTGGGCCCAATGAGTCTATATTTTAATGGTGGGTATTTTAATTTTCACTAATGTGAGGTGAAATTAAAATATTACTAGGTAAATGATATACGTGCACAGGGGGAGTGTCTATAATATAGATAAATATTCACTGAGTGAATATTGGCTCACGGATGAAATAAAGTGAAGTATTTAAAAGGGGGCCAATTAAAGTTTGTTTTAAATGGTGAGCAAACAGTTAAAATATAACAAAGTAAATTTGCACGGGGAAATTTTAGTAAGTGAATTTGATATTCACTTTGTCATGAAATATTCCCGGCTGGGGAATAAATGTGAACAGGGTGAACATTTTGTGTTGGGAAATAAAGTAAAAATAAAAGCCCAAGTATTAAAGTTGAATACTTTAATATGTGGAAAAATATAATCTGCAGCAAGTAATAAACATGGAAATGTGGTTTACATGGGAAAGGTAAAAAGGAAAATGTTTCAATGCTAAATAAATGTTTTAAATAAAACATTTGAAACATTATGTGTAGCTAAAAACATAGCAGAAAATAGAATTTTCATGGGGAAAGGCTGAGATAACAGGTATTTTCACGTAGCTAAGTGAAATGGGAATTTCATCACATGGCATAATTTTCTGATGCAAAATTGAGAAAGGAAAAGAGAGGCAAATTCAGTTAGATGAGAGATGCTTTGAGAAAAATTGTTGATCAACAGGGGAGAATTTTCCAGATTGCATCTATGGATCAGATTGATTGTAGGGATACTTTTGTTTCTCTTTTATTCTCTTCTTCTCTCATTGTAAGAAGGAGGCTGGGATTTCAGTTTTTGAAAGCTCTACAAGTCAGGCAGAAGCTCTGGGTAGAATTGTATAACTGGGAGAAATGTAATTGAGTCATTAAATATGAAAGTGTCTGTTCTGAATTATGCTCTCATGTTTATATTTTAGCTGAGAATTGTCTCCATTTCTGAGATGTATTACTCTTTTGGATTCAATAATAAAATTATCTGAGTCTTTTCATGCACATTTGTTGCATTAGAGTGATATATGTTGTTTCCTTCTATTCTGAGAATAATGTAATTTCTTTAATGAAGCACAAGTTGCATTTATTATTGCCTTTTGTTCAAAGGATAGTGTAATTGCTTCAGCACATGTGACAGGAGTACTATGTTTCAGGTGGATTTATAAGAAGAGTTATCAGATAAAACTTAAGTGATCTGGTTGTCATAATGTGATAACATTTGCAAGGATCTTCATAACATGTTCAACATTGAAGGATGAATGCTAGTTATATGACTCCATAGCCCATTTTCTGGCACTGGTCAAGTGTTATACTTCTATTGTTTTCAGCTTGGTCCCAAATCTTCAAACTTAAAAATCATTTCAAATCCTTATGTGTTGTAATTATCTCATGCTCCAAATAGTTGATATTACTGATGAACAGCCAATTCTATTCGGTATTATCCTATTATGTTGAGCTATTAAATGAGATTATTTGTTAAGCAATATTTTGTTATGTATGTGTTTTAATTTGTTGATATTGCTAAAGGGATCACCCTCCCGAGTCCTGCAGAGCCCAAAGTGTAGGGGTCTTTTAAAGTCCTCGTCACTTGGTCTAGGTCCTTTGAGCTGCCCTTGATTGGAATTGGAAATTCCATAGGTAGATTAGAAGACAAACCTGGTTATACTAAAAAATCAAACCAACAAAATGACGACTCTGCTGGGGAGAATTTGAGAAAATTCTCATTGAAGAATCCAAAAATAGTCATATCATTTGCATAGAGTCATATTATTGTTTTCCATTTTGAATTTAGTTCAAATATTGAAGGATTTCATGCCTGGAGAGATAATTATTCTATTGTGAACTTGATTATTTTATGATTTGTGGTGCTCTGCTGGTGAAAGGAACTCAGAAAGAACATTACATGTGAAAGAACTTCCTGCTGTTTGAAGTTCAGTCCTCTACAAGAAGAGGTGGAAACTCTATTACAAGAACCTGATGAAGAGGTGAATGTAGTTCCAGATCTACAATCGGAAGACAATTTGCAGCAACTGCAACATTTCCAGGTATTCTTCATTCTTGGTTTTCAAGAAAATTGTATATGAAAACCATATTTGAACATCTTAGAATAAACCTTGCTTCCCTATTGAGTGATTAGCACTAAGAGAGGGAAACAAATAGTATATTTAGTTTGCATACTTCAGTATTGTAATTTGCAACTTATGTATTATGCTGGAAAAGTATGCTAGTTTTTAAGTTTTCCTATTAAATAGATCTTGGGCATAGATGCATTTGCATTATGTATTGTAACATTCTAAGATCATGAAAAAAGCTAGAAATAGGGAAAATGAATGATCAAATTTAGAGTTGATATGTGAATTGTGAAAGAGGCATGTTAAAATGCTTCAATATATGCATCCTAGTATGGTTCCGGATGGAACCATGGTTTGTGATTAGTCTCAGCCAGATGGTCGAAGAATTTTCAGCACTAGAAGGTACAAAACCATTAATTTCAGTGGATTTATTGGTTACCCAAATGACATTCTAGCTAAAGTCAGAGATAAGTTACTGAGATTCACTAGTGACAAGTCTGAATCAGCAAATAGACATCTCCAATAATTCAGTAATGTGATGGAAGACTATGAGGTTGATTATGAGGATGTGATCATGAGACTATTTGTTCAGTCCTTAAGAGGAGATGCAAGGGAATGGTTCTCCTATTTGCCAACTTCCTCCATTTATTCATGGGAAGAGTTCAAGGTAGTGTTCATGGAGAAATTTGGAGAAAGGATTGACCCTGTTTTGATAAGGAAAAGGTTCATGAACATGGAGAAAGGAAAAGATGAATTAGTCCCGTCTTTTAACCTCAGATTTTCAAAGATCATAAGAGAGATTCCTGAAGACATAAGACGAAATGATGTTGAATGCTTGGTTGTGTATCTTGGTGCATTTGACAAAAGGATGATTTTCTTGTTGAGAGATAAGGAGCCTGCAACATTACATCAGGCATATCAAGATGCTATGGACATTGAGAACAATTTGAAGTACTCAATGATGAAAGGGTATCTAGCTGCAAGTGTTAATTACCCTAATACACCTCATACAGATAGAATTCAAGGATCAGATAATAGAAATGATTGTCAAGATGACAATGCTCTTGCTATTGTGTTTTATCCATCATCAAAGTATGAAGATCATAGTGAGTTCCAAGTTGAATGTCAACAAAATTTGAGCACTGTTGATCAAAATTATTTTGTGCTATAATTGTATGAAATGAAGAGACAAGAGGGAGAATCACCATATAAGTTGTTTCTAAGATTTTTGGATGCTTTGATAGGATTTCCCAAAAATTTCAGACCTGAGGAATCTATGTGCATTGATTTTTTTTGTGAGATTTATGAACCTGGGCTGAGTACTTTGCTAGAGGAATTGAAGCCCCATAATTTTGATCAAGTTCCTGATTGGATAAAGATCATAGAATCAACCAAGTGTGGTTATGCACAAAATGAAAATTCTGAAAATGAAGACAACAACTGTCCTCTTGAGGAAAATCAGACAACAATGCAAACAATTGAAAAGGATATGGAAGAAAATGAAGTTCCATGTTGTATGGATGATTATGAACAGTGTAATCAACTTACAATCAGAACATGTGCAAATTTTTGCAGCAGTGAGGAAAATGATGACACATGGGATGATGACAGAGTAGATATGCAACAATGTTTCTTTTGTGATATCTTAGGTGATGGAAAAGTAAATGAAAAACAAAATGCTATCCCATGTCATGATGTGATTAGTGATTACAATGTATGTGTTGTTGATACACCATTACAAAGCAGTGATTATGATTTTGAAAGTGTAGCCTCAGGCATTTATTCTGAAGATTTTGAACATGGTTCAAGTAGTGATAATTTGTCTTGTGATGAAAATCATGATGAG
Source organism: Sequoia sempervirens (assembly GCA_007258455.2). NCBI lineage: Eukaryota > Viridiplantae > Streptophyta > Pinopsida > Cupressales > Cupressaceae > Sequoia > Sequoia sempervirens. The sequence continues at coordinate 525,834,736 of VDFB02270651.1, read as the reverse complement.
GCTGATATCTTTGACTGCTCCTCTGAAGATTGTGATTGCTTTCCTGAGGATGATATGGAAGTATATTCCTCACTTGAAGATTACAATGATATAAATGCTCATGGTGAATACACAAAATGTGATTCAAATTCATTATCAGTAGAGCAAGCTCATTGTGAGAGTGATGCAGAATTTGAAGAAAAACATGTTTGTGATCAATATGTCAACTCAAAACATAATGTTGAATATGATGAAGATGTTGATAAGTGTGCTTATGCCCCTACTCTTCATGGTTGTTTGTATGAAGCAAAAATGGAGAGGTTTGTGTTACATGAAGAGCATGATGATGAAATAATGGATTCCTTTTGGAATAATCAAGTGGCACACTATGACATATATATGGATCTTAAATCAACATCATTATCCATTGATGATATTGAAGAGCTTGTTGATTCATATGACCATAAAGTTTCAAATTGTGTTGACACTACAGAAACACTTGATCCATGTGTGGAGCAGCCAAGGAGTGAGAATAATGGTGAATTTCATGTTGATGAGTGTGAAGTTGAGTACAATTGCTTCTTGTTTGATGCTCCCGATCTTCAAAGTGTGAACATAGACATGTTGTCACCACATGTGAAAAGCATTGATGTGAAAGAAAATGAAGATTCTAGTTCTATGGCTAATGAGGAGTTATTAGCTAGCAATGAGTCCTTCACTTTTGAGTTAGCACACATATTAATTGATATTGCACATGAAGATACCAATGCACACATATGTCTTTCTACTATCCCTGTTGATTGTGACTTGCTTGAGCCTAATTTTGAATTATTTGGTTTTGAGCTGAATAATGATGACATGAATGCATCAGAATATGTTCTCAAACCTGAGATGAGTGCATTTACTCATTCTTTAGAAGTTAATGTTGCATCTGATTCCTGTCTCCATGATGCCAAGGTATGTTTTGATATACCTAAACCGAAGTGTCAAAAGATGTGCCTATGGTGCAGTGATCAGTATAAGGATGCTCCAGAATATGCATCTTTTGTCTTTGACATATGCCAAGACGGTTTGCATGATGATCAAGATCTTTTATTTAGTTCTTGTGATGGTTTTACCATTGATGTGCAAACTAATGACCAAATTGAGCCTGATAGTTCTAGCCATTTAGCAAATTGTGAGTGCTATTTTTGTCAGCTGGAAGGAGTTTTCATAGAATGTGGCAATGTGCAAGATACCGAGGAATGTTGTTTTCAGTTTGAGAATGATGTAAATGACGAATGTGATAGCTTGTTGCCATATGATAATCAACATTTGGAAAGTATGTATGACTTTCAAATGCATAGGGATTATGAACATGTTGATGATGTTATATATGATGGCCTATTGAGAGGTACCAACATGTTCAATCAGGCAAATGGTTGTGATCAGACTATGCTTTCATATGGTTTTGATCCCCATTTTCTCATGTTGCCACTTGATACAAAAGCAGAGAATGAAGAAAGTGGAAATGATGTGGCCTATTTGATTTGGTTGCCAATTGGTGACAAAGCTAAACAGAGAGCAAGTTCTCACTTGCACAAAGGCAGCCTAATCTTTGTGTTTGCACAGATGCAATCACCTATTTTGTTGTGGTTTGACAAATGCAAGCACAAATTGAGGGAAATCAACTCTTTTTGTAGAATTTTGTTTGAAAGAGGTAAATGTTGACTCCCATTTTTTCATTTGGTGGCCTGGGGTCACTAGATGAAGTTGAAAAATAAAGTTGAATAAAGGAGCAGTTTGAGGACTACTTCATTGACTCAGGTTTTGGTCTACTCCCCAGAGATCTGGAATCTTGCTATGCCCACAGGGGGCATACATCCCCAGTCGAAACTACTGATGGCACTCTTAAATTTCCCAAATTTAAGATTCCCATTTCAAAATTTTGCCTATGCACTCTCAAAAGTGCACCTGATAAACTTGCCTGAATGACCTACTTTGGACGGTCATATTTTGAAGCCCATTGATTTCTAAGAAAAATCCCTTTGAAAACACACTTGTGTGTCCTATGTGAACGTGCATGTCAATTTTCAGCTTCTCACGATGAGTTTTGTCAAGGTTTGAAAAGTGAAGCTGGAGGGTTTTGGCACTTTTTGCTGTTTGCAAATTTGCCTCCCGTTTGAGCTTGCATTTTGCAACTGGTTGACTGTCATGTTAGAATGATTTTTGTTTTACATTCTCTATACCAAAATGAGCTCACATGTCATTTTTAAAGGTCTTATGTGTTGATTTGCTATTTTTAGCATATCAAAACCAAATGGAATTTCTTCAGTTTTGCACCGAAACCTTTCTGAGAGGCCAACTTTGAGCGTCAATAACTTTTGATGGGTGATGTTTCAAGCTAATCCCTTCTGAAAACATGTTCTCTATACCAAAGTGATCTACTGTGTCCAGTGGTAACTCGCCAGGAGCTGATTTGATATTTTTGCAACGAGGTGATTTCATCAGTTTCAATTGGTTCAGAACTGTTTATTGCTGAAAATTTCAGTAAGCAACTTTGACAGTGAATAACTTTTGCCTCATGATTGATTTCTCTGATCCATCTTTTTCATTACATTCTCGAGACCATTGTCTACTAGCCTGCAAGTTTGCATGTCTTAAAGAGATTGTTTGCCCAGTTTTCAAGGCTAATTCCGGAGCTTACTTGGCCATTTTTCACCATTTTCCAAAGGTGCTTGAAAGCAAGTTTTGATGCAAACCTAGTTCATTTTTTCAACTCCAGATACATTCAAAAGTTGTCTCGGGACAATTTGAGCCTCAAAGTTGTTTGAAAATGATTTTTTTTTTTAGTCGGGCCACATGGGACCCGACATGCCTTGCACAATTATGACATTAATGGAGTTACAAACACCCAGCTCTCTTCATTTGATCTAGATAGGAAATTGTTAGAGGACAAGATATATATGGATGAGAAGCATTCTTTTTAAAGATTGAATTAGAGATATATGTCCTATGCGCAAAATTGGTTCTAGTTGTTGGTTTGTTTTTTTATTGTAACCAGGTTGATCTTCTAATCTACCTATGGAATTGCCAATTCCAATCAAGGGCAGCTCGAAGGACCTGGACCAACTGGCGAGTGCCAATAACTTTTGATGGGTGATTTTTCAAGCTAATCCCTTCTGCACACGTGTTCTCTATACCAAAATGATCTACTGTGTCAAGTGGCAGCTCGCCAGGAGCTAATTTGATATTTTTGCAACAAGCTGATTTCATCAGTTTCAATTGGTTTAGAATAGTTGTTTATTGCAGAAAGTTTGAGTAAGCAACTTTGACAGCGAATAACTTTTGCCTCATGATTGATTTCTCTTATTCATCTTTTGCATTACATTCTCAGGACCATTGTCTACTAGCTTGCAAGTTTTCATGTCTTCAAGAGATTGTTTGCCCAGTCTTCAAGACCGATTCCGGAGCTTATTTGGCCATTTTTCACAATTTTCCAAAGATGCCCGAAAGCAAGTTTTGATGCAAACCCAATTCATTTTTTCAACTCCAGATGCATTCAAAAGTTGTCCTAGGAAAATTTGAGCCTAAAAGTTGTTTGAAAATGATTTTTCTTTTAGGCGGGCCACATGGGACCCAACATGCCTTGCACAATTATGACATTAATGGAGTGACAAACACCCAGCTCTCTTCATTTGATCTAGATAGGAAATTGTTAGAGGACAAGATATATATGGATGAGAAGCATTCTTTTTAAAGATTGAATTAGAGATATTTGTCCTATGCACAAAACTAGTTCCAGTAACAGGGGTTTGGTCACCATTTGGTGTTAGCATTGTGAAATGATGCTACTCAAATAGAATGGAATTTGTCTACAATTCATGGTTACATTAGTTTCAAAAAGGTGATGTTGTTAACTCAACATATGTGAACATATTTGTGATGGAGATCACATATATGTGGGAAAAGGGGAGAGTTAAATACTATAGCTAAAACAATGATGTTCCAAGTACACTACCACTCTTCTTGAAAGGATTATGTTTCTTGATGGTAAAATGTTTGCATCAAACCAAAATGGCTCGTGCCTCTAAGCATTTATAGGATAATGAAAGAGAAAATCCTCTACAAGCCAGTATGGTTCAATCTTTTGATTATTTAGATATATATTTGTGTGGAGCAGCTTTGGTTGGGGTTTGAAGTAAGATCTAATGAAGATTGAATGGACCTACTCCCTCTCTACTTGGAAACATAGAAGAAAAACTTCAGAAACTCTGAAGCAAATCAGCTGAGAAAAGGGTGTCGTTCCAATAGCATGAAGGCAACCAAAGTAAGTTTGTTGAAAAGGGTTTTAAGAAAGCATCAATGAAATGAAGAAGGGCACCACCATAAAAAATGAAAGGTTGTGCTTGCCTTAAAAGGCTATGAAGACTCCAAACGAATTCTACGCATGAGAGAGAACACAGTCTCCATAATAAGGAGGAAACACATTGTGGTCATATGGAATGTCATGATTGAAAGGTGTGCATGAAGCAAAGACTCCAATAGTCGCGGCTAAACTCACCAAGAGTACACAGAATGTTTAATGAAATGGGTTTAAAAGCTTTCAAAAGGAATTGAAGGAGCTTGTAGCCAACGCATGGATTAGGGTTTGGATACCCATTAAAATGTAAAGAATGGTGCCAAACTGCAAAATAAAATGGATTTGTTAGAAAATCTATGCTGGGAGATGAGGGTGTGGATATCCTTCACAATAGAGAGGATTTTGTGATAAGTGCTTTTGAAACCTCTAAGTAAATGCATTTTGGCAGTGCTTACAATAGTTATGATCCCAAGGAACGTTGAAATTGCAACGTAGGGCATACAAAATAGAAATGTTGAAAAGCCTTAAGAAAATTTTAAGTAAATGAATAAAAACAGAGGAGCCAATGCATAGGAACAACCACACATCATATGGAGAAGGCGCCAATCAAAGGTATACTTATCCATCAAAGTTTGAAAGGAAATAACCAACGAGCAGTGCATTTTGGTGCAATACATATGAAAAGATTTCCTGCTATCCTTGCTAGCGCATGATATAACTTTGGCTCAATATATGTGTGAAAGGTATTTACAAAATGGAGCTTGGGCCTACTGTGTAAGATTGAAAGAAATTGATGTGAATGCAATGGAGATATGGAACCAACATATGCGCACATATGAATATGTTGAGAATGCCTCTACAGAATGATTTCCACAAGAAAATGCATCTGCCATTGAGGCTCGACTGAAAAGCGGAATGGAACGCCATTGCATACGCACCAAACTATTCATTGAAATGGTTTTAGAAACTTTTCACACAACTCCAAATGCACATGTCCAAAGAAGGTATAGAGATCCCTCAAAGCACCCTCAAAGCACAAAGAAAACAATGAAGGATACAAAGCTCGAGCTGAAACAAGAACATGAAGTTAGGGAAAAAATGGGCAAACCAAGATGTAGGAGGGAGATCAATGATGGAGAAAGGAGGAGAAAAATTGAGCAACATCCTGGCCACACCCCACCATATCACGATTTGAACCTGCACGACCTTTAATCATCGCGAAATGGTGAGATTTCACCATGTGGCGTGGGCCCGAGTCAAGTCTTATGGGTGAAACATTAGGAGAATGTGTCGATGATTTCAATTCTTAATGAAATATTTTAAAAGCAAAAGCATTTCCCATGAGATTTTAATGTAGTGGGCCCATGTGGAGTAAAAACGGATGAAGTGACCAGGGAAAACACTTTAAAAAGAGGTCTATGGTTTACCTTTTCAATACTTTCTTTTCAAGTGGAGCGATATATTTAAAAGTAAATATTTCCATGAAGCCAATAAAGGTGGACTCGATGAGTCTATATTTTAATGGTGGGTATTTTAATTTTCACTATTGTGAGGTGAAATTAAAATATTAACAGGAAAATGATATACGTGCACAGGGGGAGTGTCTATAATATAGATAAATATTCACTGTGTGAATATTGGCTCACGGATGAAATAAAGTGAAGTATTTAAAAGGGGGCCAATTAAAGTTTGTTTTAAATGGTGAGCAAACAGTTAAAATATAACAAAGTAAATGTGCACGGGGAGATTTTAGTAAGCGAATTTGATATTCACTTTGTCGTGAAATATTCCTAGTTGGGGAATAAATGTGAATAGGGTGAACATTTTTTCTTAGGCAATAAAGTAAAAATAAAAGCCCAGGTATTAAAGTTGAATACTTTAATATGTGAAGAAATATAATCTACAACAAGTAATAAACATGGAAATGTGGTTTACATGGCAAAGGTGAAAAGGAAAATGTCTCAATGCTAAATAAATGTTTCAAATAAAACATTTGAAACATTATGTGCAGCGAAAAATAGAGCAGAAAATAGAATTTTCATGGGGAAAGGCTGAGATAACAGGTATTTTCACGTAGCTGAGTGAAATGGGAATTTCATCACATGGCATAATTTTTTGTTGCAAACTTGACAAATAAAAAGAGAGGAAAATTCAGTTAGATGAGAGATTCTTTGAGCAAATTTGTTGATCAACGGGGGAGAATTTTCTAGATTGCATCTATGGATCAGATTGATTTTAGGGATACTTTTGTTTCTCTTTTATTCTCTTCTTCTCTCATTGTAAGAAGGAGGCTGGGATTCCAAATTTTGAAAGCTCTGCAAGTCAGGTAGAAGCTCTGGGTAGAGTTGTATAATTGGGAGAAATGTAATTGAGTCATTAAATCTGAAAGTGTCTGTTCTGAATTGTGCTTTCATGTTTATATTTTAGCTAATAATTGTCTCCATTTCTGAGATGTATTACTCTTTTGGATTCAATAATAAAATTATCTGAGTCTTTTCATGCACATTTGCTGCATTAGAGTGATATATGTTGTTCCCTTCTATTTTGAGAATAATGTAATTGCTTTAATGAAGCACAAGTTGCATTTATTATTGCCTTTTGTTCAAAGGATAGTGTAATTGCTTCAGCACATGTGATAGGAGTACTATATTTCAGGTGGATTTATAAGAAGAGGTATCAGATAAAACTTTAGTGGTTTGGTTGTCATAATGTGATAACATTTGCAAGGATCTTCATAACATGTTCAACATTGTAGGATGAATGCTGGTGATATGACTCCATAGCCTATTTTCTAGCACTAGTCAAGTGTTATACTTCTATTGTTTTCAGCTTGGTCCCAAATCTTCAAAATTAAAAATCATTTCAAATCCTTATGTGTTGTAGTTATCTCATGCTCCAAATAGGTTATATTACTGATGACCATTCAATTCTATTCAATATTATCCTATTATGTTGAGCTATTAAATGAGATTATCTGTTAAGCAATATTTTGTTATGTATGTGTTTTAATTTGTTGATATTGCTAAAGGGATCACCCTCTCGGGTCCTACAGAGCCCAAAGTGTAGGAGGCTTTTAAATTCCTCGTTAGTTGGTCCAAGTCCTTCAAGCTTCCCTTGATTGGAATTGGCAATTCCATAGGTAGATTAGAAGACAAACCTGGTTATAGTAAAAAACCAAACCAACACCTCCAAAACCAACTAATCATAGCTCAAGATCTATATCCATGAGAATACAAAGCAATAAAAACTAATGCTTAACAATCCTCAAATAAGTCTCCCAAAATCAATCACCATCACTCAAACTCATTCCCATGAGAAAAAAAAAGCATGAAACATAATACATCTAAAAAAATAATAGGAAAATACCTTTCAAATGATAAACCATTGAGAATACCAAGAGCATGGAATGAGAACGCTCCTCTAGGATAATTGAGTCATCGTGAATTTCTCCAAGAATAGTCTCCGCTATAGGTCCATCATGAATTCACGTCTATATCCAGGAGTAGATTCCTTGATCTTCCTATTGAAACCTTCAAAGAGTAATTATCTCAATTTTTTTTATCTAATTAGAAGAGAAATCTAGCCTCACCCAAGTCTCCAAGTATCCATGAGTACCTACCAATGACCAATCCATGCTAAGATCCAAATGCAACACAACACTTTCATGAATTTCCCAAGCACATGGCCAATGTACTAAAACACTAAGAGAACCAACAATACCAATGTCAAAGCTCCAACCATAGAATTAGGAACCCAAACATGATATCATGATCTAACATCTCCTCATAGGAGATCACATGCACCAATGCATGCATCCTAGTCTCAAGAGAACATATATCATGTATGTACTCAAATGATATCCAAATTAAATCAAGATGCAATACCAGACACCTCTAAACCAAGGATCAACATCTCCAAACATATGAAGATAACCATATCCTAACAATGAACATGGAAATTTGAATGAACTGTCACTACAACAACAATATCCAAGAGCTCCTCCAAAATATCAACATACACTAAATAAGATCATCCATCACAAAAAGATGAATCCACATCACTACCAAAAGCTCCCAGTGAATCATGATACTGAGCTACATTTGGGATCGTGACAACCATCTCCTAAATGAGGATCATCCATGGTCCACACACATAAATTTAATGCCAATAACACCAAATTATAACCAAGATATCTCCAATCCAAGGAAATAAACCATCACTACCAAAATCTCGCACAAAATAGAGTATCCAAGCTATTTATGACATCGTGATAAACATTTTACAAGTCCCAATAATTGACTATCTAGGTACTCGAATCATCTATCCTCTCATCCCAATGCAACATACCAATGAAAAAATAACCACACACAAGCCAACTAGCAAATTTTATATCGACACTCAATCAATATTGTGGATATAGAGAGTCAACATTTGATTCATCCCACTATAAGAAAAAGGGTATATAATCCACAACCTACATAACTCAAAGATATAAACAATGAAACATGCAAAAACATCATCACTTTAGTAACTTGAAAACTGAAGTATCAAAGAAGATGATCCTGTAGACATCAATGTAGGAGCTAAAAATTAGCTCACACACCCTAGGATCACCTGCAAAAAAAAGACAACCTTCCACAAGAGAGTATGACAAGATAATAGCTTGCTTGATATTATATGATTACAAATGTATAAGAGCCTTTCTTAAATGGACAAGGTGAGAGATAGGATAAGGCAAGATCATGACATTTGTTTTAATCATATAACATGAAATAACTAACTCAAAAAATATTAAATGACTAAAGTCACAAGAAGTGAATGATATAAGATAAGATAAGATCTCATCAAGACAACTAAGACTTCTAGAAATATTCCTAGGACCAAAAGTAAACTTAACATGTGAATAGGACCTACTAGTGGACTAGATATGTAAAATACCACATTCACACCGACACCCCCCTTAACTGCAACTTAGGGAGGAACAAACCAATGTAAATGATGCAAGAATGTAAGGATGGGTCTCGACTACAAGGCCATGTTAGGTACCAATTTACACATGATCTCTCACAAATGGAGTGAAAGAGAAAAACCACATGGGAAAATTTTAGGATAGGTGACATTAACCTTGCAATCCTATGTCATTCATGTGTCTCCATGTCCCTTGGACTATGTTCTAGGGGACATGAGAGAAATTTATTAAATATTAACATGTTGTAATTATATTTTAAAGAGGTGATTTAATGTCAGTGAAAGTTACATAACATAATGGATAAAGTATCTCTCCTAAGCACCCACTTTGGGAATATGAAATTTCATGTGTGGGGAACCCAATATTAGAATGAGTAGGGTTGTCCATTTGTGTTTCATGAGGAAGATAAAGAGTAATTGGAGCATTTAGAGAGGAAAAAGTTGGATAGCCTATGGGCTAGGTGCCCATGTTGGAGCCTTGTGAATTTTATTTAATATTTTATCATGCATTTTGGTTGTCTAAGAAGGGTGCATGGTTTTTTACAAGTGGTTTTCTACCTCTTGTTTTGGTTTACCATTTTTATTTAACTTACTACAAGTTCTATAGATTAGAACCATTGGATGGTAGTTTCATGTTCAGTTCCTGCAAATATCAGGGTGTTGTTGGATTGATTAGAGATCAGTAGTGAAGTGTATAATTTTTTATCTCTCATTTGAATATTAATAATATACTTTCCCTCTTTTCTCATGTGGTTTTTTTTTCTCAAAAGGGTTTATCCACGTAAATCTAGTGTCATATGTTTGTTGATTTTTCAATTGTGATGAATGTGCAATCACATACATATAATCTGATTTGGTAATCTTATTTTTATATTTAAATTCACATGCATAAGCTAATATTGTAGCTTTAATTCACCCCATTTTCAAAATTTGGTATCAAAGCTAACAGTTCTGTTGAGAAGAGGATTCCTTTATCTTTAGTGTTAGAGGTTTTTTTTGTTGTAATAGGAGAATTTTTCTTGTGGTATACTGCATATTTGTGAAGAGGATTGTATACTATGGCTTCTACCTCTGGCCAGGATATTAAGAAATTCAATGGCACAAGTTACGAGATGTGGAAATTGAAGATGGAGGATCTCCTTGAAGAGAGAAATCAATGGTTGCTAAATTCACAATAAATAGAGCCTAATGCAATGTATGATGAAGATTGAACAAATTTAAAAAAGAAGGAATTAGGTACCATTCAATCGTGTCTTACAAATTCCATCCTTTTGAATGTCTCCATAGAAGGCACCACATACAAGTTGTGGAAGAGGATAGGTGATATATATCAAACTAAAAGTTTTTCTAACAAGTTGTAACTCAAAGGATGATTAAATTCTTTAAAAATTAAATATGGCAATTCTATTACATATCATTTGAATGCTTTTAATTTGATTAAAAGTCATCTTTCATCAGTATATGTTAAATTAGAAGATAAAGATAAATGAATCTTGTTTCTTTGTTCTTTTCTTAAATCTTGCAAAAATCTAATTGATACCATAAGTAGTGGTAATGTAGAGACAAAGATGGACTACATGATTTCCATACTTATTTTAGAGGAGATGAGGAGAAATCCTATAAATATTGGCTTCCAATGTTCTCCATTTAAGCTCTTTGATATATTTTATTTTCTTAGTGTTAAATGAGAAAGACAACTAAGAGGGGGTGAATTAGTTGTGCCAAATTAAAACATCAAAACCCTCAATAGTAATCAGATCCACAAGCATTCATTAAACCCTTAATCTGTTATAATCTTTAAACATGAAAAGCAGATAAAAGAAATTGAAATAGCCAACACTATACACAATAGAACACTAGATTTATGTGGAAAACCCTAGAAGGGAAAAACCATTGTGAGTATTACCTCACAATATATGTACAAAACTGATACAAAGAGGCTCACTACCAAAATAGGCCACACTATCCAGAAAGGCTCATAGCCAAAAATCACTACCAAAATAGAAAGAAGATAGAAGATAGAATGTTACACAGAGAACATGATATCAATGTAATAGAGAGTCCACCACCATAGCTCCAATAACACTCACATCCTTTAAGACATCAAGATACATCAGCTCACTACATTCAACAATCTTACATTATAGCTTGCACTGCATTTCTCACTTCTACACTTAATTTTGCATCACACCACTCAATTCTATTCCACACACCATCTTGTATCAAATCTGCTTGCATTTATACCATCCACAACTTGAAAAACATCTTCAAGTCAACTACACACACTTTACACTTTACAAATTCAAAAATAGGTCAACACTAAGCATTCCCTTGGTGGATAGGAATGAAAGTGGACTAATACAAAACTTAATTGGGACCCAAATCAATACTCACATGCCACGCTACGCCTTCATAAAAACTTAAACATCTTTGAATGTAGTTAAACACCAGGTCATTCGTTACCCATGCAAATACAATTAAACTTTGAATTACATGCTTCTCAAATCCAAGTACAACTTGTGAACCACACACCATGCTTCATCACTATCTAGAATATTCCTCTATCATCTTGAAATCCATCAAAATTCTTCGCAACAACTCATACCTCCAAAATGTACACACCCAATACACTCAAATTACACTACCAAACACTGCAACTCTAGAATCTATTTTCTAGATCACCAAACCACAAATATTATTGATATTGGAAAGAGATAAAAAAACATCAACATACCTTCAGAATCGCAAGACCTGAAGAAAAATTACATAGAAACACAAAGCAAAATAAATTATCCTAGACACCTCTATAAGCAACACTGTGAATCCAGTTCACACACTAGTGAACATAACTTCTTTTTCACAAGGATCTAGAAGCCCAAATTCTAGATATAGAAACTTTGAACACCTCTAGCCAACATATCCAAACCACACAAGCAGATCTTCAACCTAGAAGAAATGTGAAGCAAAACCATAACACTTCTGCAAACCAAAACACCTCTGCAACACCTTGTTTCCTCATTTTATCAATTTTCTCAATATCCTCGACATCTTTATCAATACCACAACCATAAACAGAAGAATGCAACACAACTAAAATTAATGATAACACAAACTTGTTGACATTAATGAAAACACCTTCATACTTGCAACAATCTCCCCCTTTGTCATTGATGGCAACACAAGATGTGAAAAACCATCAAAGACAACATACACAACATCCTTGCACTCTCTCTATCTCTCCCCCTCTCAATTTTTTTCCTTTTCACATTCTTCACTCTCTTTCTGTATATACAAAAAATTTCACATGACTTGTCTCTCTCCCCCTTTGACATCAATGGCAAAGATAAAATATTTTGCATTGTTCCCCCCCTTTGACATAGAACCAAGAAACTTGCAACTGCTCTAAATGCTCCCCCTTAGGAGTATACACCAATCAACTCAACAACTTGTGCACAATGGCAACATATATTCCATATTGCAACAATGTCAGTACTTACTCCCTCTGAGAGTTAGCCACCAACATTAGTCTAGAAAAGGAATAAATCCATAGATCCACTGGACTGATACATCTCCATATGCATCTAGTTCAAAGGAGGGGAATGAAGCCAAAACTTCTCCTGAAGATACTCAAAAGTATCCTTAGGAAGAGCCTTAGTAATGTGTTAGCAATCTGATCCTTTGTAGCTACATTCTCAAGCTTCACTTCATTCTCCACAACCTTCTCTCTCAAAAAGTGATACCTAGTTGATATATGCTTTGTTCTTGAATGCATCACAAGATTCTTTGAAATATTGATTGCACTTGTATTATCACAAAAGATAGAAATTGGCTCATCATAAACCACTCTAATATCCTTCAATGTTTGTCTCATCCATAATAATTGTGTGTAACAAGATGTTGTTATAATATACTCAACATCTATAGTAGATAAATAAATAGAATATTGTTTCTTACTTAGCCATGATACCAATCTACATCCAAGAAAGAATGCACCACCACTTGTACTTTTCCTATCATCCACACAACCAACCCAATCTGCATTTGTGTAAGAACTCAATGTGAAATCGGTATCCTTAGGATACCACAAGCCATAATCCAGAGTGCCCTTCAAATATTTGAATATCCTCTTTACTTTTGCAACATGTGTTTCTTTAGGATCTTCTTGAAATCTAGCCACAAGACAAATTGCATGCATTATATCTAATTAGTAGCTATTAGGTATAGTAGTCCACCAATCATAGATTTATATTTTCTCTAATCAGCCTTAGGGGATTCATCATCCTTACTCAGTTTGCAACTAGTAACCATAGGAGTACATACCAGTTTGGAGTATTCCATTCCAAACTTCTTCAACATTTCTTTAACATAATTTGATTGTGAAATGAATATTCCTTTATCTGTTTGATTGATTTGTATCCCAAGGAAGAAATTCATCTCCCCAAACATAGACATCTCAAACTCTTTTTGCATCTCTTCTATGAATTTCCTACACATAGCTTCATTATCTCCAAAAATTATGTCATCAACATACACAAATACTATCAGGATTCGATCTTCCTCAACCTTAAAGTAAATATTACTATTTGCAGTGCCCTTATTGAATCCTTGTTGTATCAAATATTTGTCCAACCTTGCATACCAAGCTCTAGGAGCTTGCTTCAATCCATACAATTCCTTCTTCAATCTACAAATTGTATTAGGTTTATCTAACAACTGAAATCATTATATTTGTTCCATGTAAACTTCTTCTTCCAACTCTCCATTCAAGAAAGTAGACTTCACATCCATCTAATAGAATTTAAAGTTCTTATGTGTTGCAAATGCCAAAAACATCCTGATCACTTCCATTAGCCACTAGAGCAAATTTCTCCTTAAAGTCTATTCCTTCAACTTGTGCATATCCCTTACACACAAGCCTTACATTATTTCTTTCCACTTCTCCATTCTCATTAAACTTGTTTTTGAATACCCATTTAGTACTAATAATGTTCTTGATTTCAGGTCTAGGAATCAGTTCCCATGTCTGATTCTTTTGAATCTACATAAGTTCTTCTTCCATTTCCTTCATCCAATGTTCATATTTGCATGCCTCACTCACTGCTTTTGGTTTGACTTTAGAAAGTCAACATAGATTTACCTCTACTTCAATAGCTCTTCTTCTTGTCAACACACCTTTGCTTTTGTCTCCAATGATCTGTTCTTCAAAATTATTTCTCTGCACATACTTAGGGATCTTAAGGGTCTTTTTTGGAGCTTCTTCCTCTTCATTATGTACTTTTTCCTTATATTTTTCTTCTTCTCCACAAGTAGGTCCATTTGATTCATATCCATATATCATCACTGAATTCCTCAAGTCTTCATCAACCTTGGTCCACTTGCACTTTCAATAATCTTTCTCAATCTTTTATTGTAATATATGTAAGTTTTTCTCTTAGTAGAATATCCAAGGAAGATACCTTCATCAAACCTTGCATCAAGCTTTCCTAAGTTTTCATTATCTCTTCTGATATAGAATTTTCTTTTGAACACTCTAAAGTACTTGACAGTAGGAATCCTTTTGTATCACAACTCATAGGGATTCTTTGTGCTGTTAGCTCTTGCTTGAACTCTCTTAAGTATGTAAATAGTAGTATGAATTGCTTCTCTCTAGTAGACTTCTAGTAGGTTAACTTCTTTCATCATAGTCCTTGTAGCTTCTTGAATAGTCATATTTTTCCTTTCAACCACTCCATTTTGTTGAGGGGTCTTAAGGGAAGACAAGTGCCATTTTATGCCATGATTCTCACAAAACATGTTAAATTCATTAGAGGTGAACTCTCCACTTATATCACACCTCAAACATTTGATCTACAAATCCATCTCATTTTCAACCATAACTTTGAATGCTTTGAATATATCTAGAACTTTAGATATTTCTCTAAGAAAAGTAACCCATGTCATTATGGAATAATCATCAATCAAAAGAATGAAATACCTATTGCCTTGAAGAATTCTCACTCTTGTAGGACCACAAAGGTCTGTGTGTACCAATTCCAACAATTTGGTAGAAGATTGTTCTTTTCCCTTGAAACTACTTCTAATTTGTTTCCCAAATTGATAATCTTTGCAAACAACATTGATAGGCTTCGTAATCCTCAACATATCTCTCACTGATTGAATTGAATTGATTCTAGCCAAGCTATAAAAATTGATGTGACACATCCTCCTATGTC
This sequence comes from Sequoia sempervirens, assembly GCA_007258455.2. NCBI lineage: Eukaryota > Viridiplantae > Streptophyta > Pinopsida > Cupressales > Cupressaceae > Sequoia > Sequoia sempervirens. Next base: position 525,819,235 of record VDFB02270651.1, on the reverse strand, counting down.
ATAACCAGCTATCATTAATTTGAGTCATAAAACAGTGACCATCAACACCCTTGAGCTGATAGATATTTCCATCTGTCCTCTTTCTAGTAGCAATCACAGTTCTGGACCCTTTTCTAATCTCACATCCATCATCCTAAAACATAAGATTATTTTTTGCCACACATTTTTCCAACACTCAAGTGGTTATGCCTTAAACCTTTAACATGGTAAACATATTAAGTATTATGCTTGCCATCAAAACTAATTGAACTTATTCCATAAATCTTAGCACCTAAATCATCTCCAAATTTAACAAGTCCTCCATCATATTTTTCAAGTTTAAAAAACTTAATCTTGTCTCTGATCATATGATTTGAGAAACCGCTATTAATAACCCAATAGTTCTTATCCTATCTAACATGAAAATTAGATACCAAAGTACCTCCAGTTTTGTCCTTTTTCTCCGAAACACTTTCCTTCATACAATAGAGTTAGCATAACCATATTTGTGTTTTAAATCCAAGATAAAACATTCATTATCATCAACATCTCCATAATCAGATTCATCTTTAGAAATACCAGCATCTTCTCTAACATAATAGCTTTTCCTGATCATCTTTCCTCTTTTTCCCTTATTCTTATTATTCACATTTCTATTTGGACATCTCGAATCATAGTGACCTATATTTCCACAACTGAAATATTTGAAAGGTAATTTACCTTTGTACTTACTAGTGCCCTTTTTCATTTTTCTTACAAAGTTGGCTTCCACATCATCAAGATCATCTCCATCTGAATCTTCAACATTTTTAGATTTTCTAATCTTGAAAGTAGTCTCCACTTTTACACCATTTTTCAAACCAATTTTTTTCATTTCAAATGAAGATAGTGTGCCAAAGAATTGATCTCTAGTGTAGGTATTAAAATTGGCAACTTCTTCAATAGCAGAAACCTTTTCACTATAAGAATTAGGAAGAGTTCTAAGAATTTTCTTTACCACGTTAGGTTCTTTGAAAATTGCACCAATTAGACCTCTCATAACACTCACCAGTTCATCAACCCTCTACATGTAACTTGTAATTGTTTCGTCTTCACAAATTCACAGTTTCAAATTGTGTCTTCAAATTTTGCAACTCAACTTGCTTAATCTTATCATCTCCTTCATAAATATTTTCTAGCTTATCCCAAACTTCTTTAGTAGTTTTCATATCCATAACTTTCACTAATTTAGTATTTGCAAGACTACTCAAAAGAACAAACCTTGTCTTACCATATGTTTCATAGGCCTTGATTTCATCACTTGTGCTCGGTCCATTTGTAGGTATGTTATATACAGTCTTCACTACTTTAGCGACATCAAATCCAAGGTAAACCAGATAGCCTTCTATCTTTACTTTTCAGAATGCATAGTTTGTGCCATGAAACATAGGGAACTCCTTCTTGCTCGCCATTTTGGATCTACCACAAGCGGTTAAAAATTTCTTCCAAGGAACCTTGCTTTGTTACCAATTGTTGAATGAGAAAGACAAATGAGGGGAGTGAATCAGTTGTGCCAAATTAAAACATCAAAACCCTACAAAATAATCAGATCCACAAGCATTCATTAAACCCTTAATTTGTTATAATGTTTAAACATGAAAAACGGATAACAAAAATTGAAAAAACCAACACTATACACAAGAGAACACTAAATTTATGTGGAAAACCTTAGAAGTGAAAAACCATGATGAGTATTAGCTCACAATATAAGTAATTGCAAAACCGATACAAAGGGGCTCACTACTAGAATATGATGCACTGTCCAAAAAGGCTCACAGCCCAGATGCACTGCCAAAAAAGAAAGAAGAAAGAAGAGAGAATATTACTGTTACTTATTTTTCACTACAAGCTCAAACAGTTAGAGCTGAATTAAATTCATCATTGATTGGTACATAGAATTTCAAATGATGCTGCTAAGTATGTGTCATCATGTAAAAAATTAGATTACATTTGATTTTCAGTTTTATTATGCAAAGTATTTGTAACAGAAATTTAGAAATTTGCATAACAAATGTTGTTTTATTCATATTGTAAAAATGAGGGTCCCACACATGTCGTGGGAGTAGCTTGATTTGATTTACACAATCAAATGATAGGTACAAAATAAAATTGTATACTATACAACTATTGACAATGTAAACATAGAAAGGAGGATGGTTCATCATTGCCTGTAATGATGAAGCCATTGATACTTGATATCTTTGAGTAGTATTGTCGAATCTCTTTGGTCTCCTTCGACTCTAGTCTCCTTGAGTTTTTTACAGAATAAATGAAAATGATAGAAATTTACTCTAAGCAATGATGAATCAAGATCAATTCTATGCCTACATTACCAAAAAAAATAAACACACATTTGATCAGGCATCCATTAGATGATTTCACTATTCAAAAGGCATGAAATTCAATGGAAGCTTTCAAGCTTCATTTTGTTTTGCTAAGGTGTTTGTTTAAATGTGCAGGAACAAGTTCATTATGATCAGTTTCATTAGATATGTGGAGTAAAACGGGCTCCCACAAGGGTTGAGACCGACATATTGAAAGGACACCTCTCATTCGCATCATTATTTGAGAGTTATCAGATATTCAATTACAGTCATCAAGAAATGACTATTGTAATAAGAAGAATTCATAAAAGCAACCTTTGATTCATTATGACAAAAATAGTTGAGCAAATCATCCTTTTGCTCATAATTCAAAAGGAACAACAAATCAAGCATAACAGTGAGCATGTATATGTTTCCTGTGCAATAATAAGAGAGTTTATATGAAGAAAGATGAAACCCACAAAATAAAAATTTCTCTAAATATGGAACAGGCTGAATACAAAGAAATCCCAGTTGAGCTAAGGTCGCGACCTTAAGAAGAAAGAATATGGTTTCTTTCATATTTATCAATGTTGTTATAAACAACTTGTTTACAAGTTTCATGGCTGAGCTTTGATACAAAGTTATAGGAGAATAAAGACACATTTGCAAAATACAGTGAAAGCCTCAGCCTTTATAGAGTAACTAGTAGCAAATATAGCCTACTGGCTTTTCATTCAACAGAAACTCAAATCAAGAAATAAAGCCAGATTTGTGCAAAAGAAGGCTTACCTCTTCTTTCTTATACAAATACATGAATCAGCTTCAAGATTTCCTCAAATGTCGGCCTTAAAGGCTTGAAAATGTCAACAGTGTATAAAGCAAGCGAGGTGTTATCAGAAAATTATCTAAAAGTTGCGGCTATAAAGCCTGAAAACGTTTCAAAATGGAGTCAAGAAGCATAAAATAGTGAGAAATCGATTTACCATCTAATAGCAGGAGAAGTTTCAACCTCCCAGTAGAAGATTCAAGAACCTTTCATGAAGGAATCAGCCTCAATTTTTAAAGTTTCATATTCTCTATGCAAACCAGCTTCAAGACCTCCAATTTCGTTTGAGTTTAACTCCAAGAACTCAAAGCTCCAAAACCCTAAGATCTCCCTATGGCGGCGCAATCAAGCATGAAGTTTCCAGAAGGCCAAAGACAAAGTAAAGAATGCAAATGACAAAATGATTAGGGTTCAATTACTTTTGTCTGCCCTAATTCGACTAAGGGTGAATTTTTACCAATAATTTCAATAAAATCATTAGGTTTATGCATACTGTGGGGTTAATGACTTTAAAATCAGAAGACCTAATGATGTTGAGGGACCGTGGGCTTTTATTGTTGACTTCAAAATTATCTTTTAATTTTGAAATATTATGCTTATGCATGGATTTAAGGAGTGCCAAATATCAATTAAATATTAAAGATAATAATATGATTACTTTAATATTTAACATGTAATAAAAGGTGGATTTAACAAATATTAAATATTAAAATAATCATTAAATGGTTATCTTTAATATTTAATTAAAATATTTCCTTTTCAAAAGGATCCATGCAAGAATATAAGTGAAAGTAACCGAAGATCCAATCATGCAAAGTAGAGCAAATGGTGGAGGTTTTCTTTTAGTTTCACATCAGTTTTGGATGAGTTTCGATAATACTAAGCATGGAAATGGAGTTCCAGTTCTCATGGGTGGATTGACATAAACGAGATGGCTTTCACATGTTTGGACCCACTTTTTGTGGGATATTCAATGCAATTTGAGTACTCTATAGTTCAGTTATGAGTTGACCTTGAGTTTGGATCATCATACACTCATTTTCACATGAGTTTGGGCTATTTTTATCAGGATTTTCTCTTCTGCTCGGATTTCACATTGGAGATGTTTTCACTTCAATTCTCATTTAGTTCTATTATTGGCTGCTTTGTGCATGCCTTTTGTATATATTGGAAAAAGTTAGTCTTTTTCACTAGTTCTTGTTTTTCAGCCTTTGCATTCTACAAAGAGAAATATCATGTAACTCAATTTTTCAATTTTCAGATTAATACATCAATAGGTTTACAAGTTCATTTTGTGTCATTTTATAAAGATTCCTTCTATTTCAGTGAAATCAAAAGTCTGCCTTGTCATTATGATGGTTTTATGAATGATTTGATGAAGTTTTACTATGTTTAATATCAAAACCTTTAAAATTATAGTCTCATTTATATTTGCATGCATTCAAAATAGTGAAAATCATAGGTCTAGGGTTGTGTAACAGAATAATCTATTCTTATTTGCTAAGAAAATTTTGTTTTCCTTCAAAAGTGGTTTATTCAAGCCTTCCTTAGAATCATTTTTGTGGTCAAACTATCGAATTGACTTGTGTGGATATTTTTTGCTGAAGTTCATTGTGAATCATAGTTGCAAGTCTTTATCAATTAGGTGTATCATCGTCAACTTATAGTTTTATGTGCATTTATTACAATCCTTCTATCCCTTTTCCAACACAAGTTACCCAGTTATCAATTTGAGAATCATATAGGAACTAACCTAGAATCTAGAGGTCTATCTTCACCATAGGAATACCCACAGCCTGAAGATAGTTCCCATGTTTCAACAGATTGCTAAGTTTAACCATTCAAGCATTCAGGTGAAATTTGTTTGACAACAATTACACAAAGGACATGATCTTAATTCAATAGAGAATCCACCACAATAGCTCCAATAACACTCACAACCTTTAAGAGATCAAGATACCTCAACTCACTACATTTATCAATCTTGCATTATATATCACACTGCATTTTGTACTTCTACACTTAATTTCACATCACACCACTCAATTCTCTTCCACACACCATCTCACATCAACTCCCCTTGCATTTATACCATCCAAAAATTGAAAAAATATCTCCAAGTCACACACATTACACTTTACAAATTCAAAATAGGTCAGCACTAAGCATTCTCACAATGGATAGGAACGAAAGTGGACCAATAAAAAACTCAATTAGGACCAAAATCAACACTCACACACTACGCTACACCTTCATCAAAATTTAAACATCTTTGAATGTAGTGTAAACACTAGGTTGATCGTTAACCATGCAAACACCATTAAAATTTGAATTGCATGCTTCCTCAAATCCAAGAACAACTTGTGAACAACACACCACGCTTCATCACTATCCAAAATATTCCTATATCATCCTAAAATCCATCAAAATCCTTTGCAACAACTCACACCTCCAAAGTGTACATCCCAATACACTCAAATTACACTGCCAAACACTACAACTCTGGAATCCATCTTCTGAAGCACCAAACCATGAATCATCTTGATGCTAGCAAGAGATCAACACCATCAATATACCTTCAAAATTGCAAGACCTAAAGAACAACTGCAGATAAATGCAAAGAAAAAACATTTCTCCTATACACATCTATAAACAACATTGTGAATCTAGTTCACACACTGGTGAACATAACTTCTTCTGCACAACGGTCCAGAAGCACAAATTCTGGATATAAAAACTTTGAACACCTCTAACCAACATATCCAAACCACATAAGTAGATCTTCAACCTAGAAGAAATGTGAAGCAAAACCAAAACACTTCTCCAAACCAAAACATCTCTGCAACACCATGTTTCCTCATTTTATCAATTTTCTCAATATCCTCAACATATTTATCAATACTACCACCATAAAACACTTCTCTAAACCAAAACACCTCTGCAACACCCTATTTCCTCATTTTATCAATTTTCTCAATATCCTCAATATCTTTATCAATACTACCACCATAAATAGAAGAGTGCAACACAACTGACATCAATGACAACACAAGCTTTTTGACATCAATGAAAACACCTTCACACTTGCAACTCCTAGATTAGATAACTCAGTGTCATATGAGTGAATAAATATCATTAAATAAAATAATCAAGTACACAAATCAACACAATTGTATGCTAAATTGACCCAAAATCAATAGATAAATGGTTGAAAATGAATACAATTGAATTTTAAATTAAAAATAAATAAATTTGCAATTACAAATTGATAAAGAAAAATTAAAAATATGTTTAAAATTTTGAAATTTTGAAAACCAATAATAATGCATAGGGAAATTAGCTCCATTAACAAAGATTACAGGTTTTGTTATTCTTGGTGCAATTTTTAGTGTTTTTATTATAAAAAGGAAAGCATAACAAAGTGAATGGGCTCAAGGACTGGAAATTTCATTCTATGTGAGCTCTACCCTAAATCCTTGACATGTAGTTCATTGTTTCTGGTACATTTTTTCTATTTTTTTAAGAGTATTCACCTATTTTGAAGTTGTGGTTAAGAGGTCCTAAAGAAGCTACATGCGGTCCAAAGGATCTTTTTGGAACCCTAGCGTGGTTTTTAATCAACCCATTATGTAGTTTCATGTGAGCTCAAAGATGAGATTAAAATGGAAGCACAAAATGTAGGGGTTCAAAATGAAATGTTGGATGATAACTAGATAGATGAAACTTCAATTTCAATGAAAGATAAAGAGGCCAAGACAAGTGAAATGATGAATGACACTGATTTGGATGGAGATAAGGTAGGTGAATCCTCTAAGACAACCAAGGAAGGAGAAGTGGAACATCAAATTGGAGATTCAGGTAAAATTGTAGAATTTTTACTTCTCGATGATGTGGTTGATTGCATAGTTGAATGTCAACATCTAGATATGTTATTCTATTCTTTCTAAGAGGAATCCCAACTAAATTTGATTTTTAAAAATGGGCCAAAATTAATTGGGAAAACAAAGGCTGGGAAATTGAAACTTTAAGAGGGTTAGGGAAAGGGTATGTGTCTTGTAAATTTAAATCAGTTGATCTTGCACAAGTTGTGCTTCAATATGGCATCCGGGTTATATATGTGGCCAAATTTGTTACCTACAGGCCTAGACATTTTATTTTCACCATGAAGGTTCTAGATCCAAATATCCTATGTGGATAGAGTTACCATTTTTAAACCTTTCTTTCAGACCCTTTCTAAGGGAAATTGTGTCACAACTTGGAAGAGTTTTATGGTGTAAAAATAGCACAGACAAATTTTCTAGCCTCAGAGTTCACCCTAGAGTTTGTGTAGAGATGGACCTAACTAACCAATTACTAGAAAATATCAAATTAATAGGTCCACGATTTGATTTTTATCAACCAAATTAGTGTATTGAATAAGCCTAGTGCAAGTTTTTTTTGTCATCAAGATGGTCATTTGATTAGAGACTGTCCCATAAGGAAAAATAGATTTATTCAACCCTAAATAAATGGTTCTCCCAATACACAACATTTTCCAAAGCTTGCTAAGCCTTCTATTATGCCTCTAATTTCTCAGTTGAAATAAAATGGATTTGAAGGGAATGTTAACATTGATAAGTCTATTTCATATAAAGATGTAATTATGATATATGGTTGGAGGATGATTAAAAAAAAGGAAGGAACCATCGAAATCCTTTGAACCTCCAAATGTTCATTCTCCCTCACTTAATTATCACTCCTCTTCTTCTCCCCTGACTACAAAAAATAGCAAGAGTGCTCCTTTACCACCTCCTATGAGACATAGATCTCCATCTCTATCTTTTAGGCAAGGATTTCCATCATTCACTATGAGGCAAAGATCAAGGTATCCTACTATTACAAAAGATAATGGACATTCTGAACAAACTATTACAACTGCTAGTCATTTTGATGTTTTTCCACAAGAGGAGGATTTTCCTACTTCTTAATCATGAAGTATAAAATTATTTCATGGAATGTCAAAGGGATTTCTCTCCCTCATCGTAAATATGAAGGAAGCTATAAATAAATGGAAACCTAGCATTGTCTTTCTTCAAGAAGTTAACCTTAATGGTTCCTGACTTGATTCTTCTCTATCTAACATATGGAGAGATGTATTTATTTTCCATACTTTGCATACAAAAGGAAGAGGGATGTTTATTTTTTTAGCCCCTTGGGTGGGAAATTTTGTCATTGATAAAGGGGAAGACCCTTCACATAGTTGTGTGTGGACCCTGACATTTATCAATGGACATCCCATTGGTTTTTGCTTTGTTTATGCTCCTGATATTGCAAAAGAGATGTGAATTATGGGAATGGATGACCAAGAATTTACCTCAAGCTGATTAGGTTATTGGAGGTGATTTTAATATGGTGGAACACCATATTGATCGTATTTGGTCCAATCATACAAAGTTGAGCAATGAAAAATTTGATAAATGGATATTTTGCAAAAATTATGCGGGGGTTATAGATCCTATTCATAAAAAAATTACCAGCCATAAACATAACTAGTTTACTTGGACTAATTGTAGATTGGATGTTGATAGGAAACTTAGCAGATTGGATAGTTTTATATGTCTCCCAATCTACAATTAATTCAAGATTCTAATGGGTGTTGCATGAAAGTTGATTACTCTACTTGCCTCTCAAATCATTTCGCTATCTTTTGTGTTATTTCAAAGGAAGCTCATAAAGTTGATTATAAGATGTCTTTCAAACTTAATACTTCACATCTAAAAATTCCTTCTTGTGTTGCTCCATTGGTTGGCATTTGGAATTCCATTACTAAACCAAAAGAAGGGGAATCTTATAGGGAGCATTGATAGAAGGCTATTTCTCAATGTGCTACCTTTTACGATCTTTTGGAAAAATATTGTCTTGGTAACGAAAATGTAAAGAGAAATCACTTAAAGGTAAGCTTGAATTCTACAAAATTTTGCTTAACTCCAACCCTATGGAAAATTTTCATCCAATCATCTATAGTTTCTCTTGAAACTCAACCGATAAAACTTGATATGTATAAAGGGAAAGGGGCCAAAATCCAAGCTAGACTACTCTAGATTAAGGAAGGAAATAGAGGTACTAAATATTTCTTCAATTACTTAAATTATAAATATAGGAAGGAATATATTGGAGCAATGCAAGATGAGGATGGTCATATTCTCTCTAACTCATAAGAGATTAAAGCTTTGTTGCATAATTTATATGAGAAGCCTTTTAGGGAGGACCCCCATTGGTTAGATGTTCAAATATTATTAGAAGATATTATTAAAGATCACATTCCTAGAAAGGTTGATTGTGAATACAGTAGATTCCTTGATTGAGATCTTTCTCTAGAAGAATTGGAACATGTTGTGTTTTCAATGACACCTAATAAAAGTCTGGGGTTTGATGGGTTTTCTGTTGAGTTTTACCAAAAAATGTGGCAACATATTAAAGATGATTGCTATCTTGTTTATTTGGAAGCCTTGAAACAAGGTTTGTTAGGTACTAAGATCAACAAAGGATTAATTAAAATTCTCCCAAAGGGGAATAATGATGAATCTATATCTCTAGATGGTGTCCTATAACGCTACTGAACACCTCTTATAAAATTATTGCAAAAGCCTTAGCTACAAGAATAAAATCAATGGCTAAAGGAATAGTTAGACCTAAACAAACAGGGTTCCCAAATGGAAGGTATTTCCTTGATAATTTAATTCTGGCATGGGAAACTTGTGAATGGGCACAAAAATCAAGTCAAAATGCTTTGCTGATTAAACTTGATTTTGATAAAGCTTATGATAGAATGTGGTGGACATTTATTATCAAAATGTTGCAATGGTTGGGCTTTGGTCCCAAAATATGCAATCATGTGCAAATTTTGTTTCAAGATGCAAATGCATAGTTGGTGATTGATAAATCATTGATTGATACATTCCCCCTACAATGTTCTATCAGATAAGGTTTCCCCTTATCACCATTTTTGTATGTTCTATCTGCTAATGCGCTCAATTATTTGCTGCAAAATTTTAATTAGATGAACTTGATCAAAGAAATTTCTATTCGAAAAAATGCAATGGTGATTAATTCTCATTTTGTTGATGGCATCATGCAAGATGTTCAAAATTCTGAAACAAAAATAAGTAATGTTTTGGATATGTCCTAAATTTGTATTGTTTTATCTTGGGTTTAAAGTGATCAAGTCATGCAATGGATTCCCAAAGAATGGAAGCAAATTAGACATGGGAAAATTACTCGATACTTGGGTATTCCATTTAGATTAAGGGTTACTTTGTCTGATATGTGGAATTGGTTCTTAACCAATCTAAAAAGTAAAGTTTTTAATTGGGGGAATAACTTCATAGCTTTGGATGGTAAAATACAAGTGGTAAACTAGATATTCCTAGCTTCTCATGTTTACTTTTCCTTGTGTTGGATGCCATCCAAAAATGGATATGATGACTTAAATAAAATTATTTGATAGTTCTTATGGACTAATTGGGATGGAAGAAATGGTTTTAGATCTACCTCTTGGTTGCATTGTATACAACCTTAAAAATAAGGGTGGATTGGGTATGTTGGATCCTAAGACACAAGGGAACTGTTTATCAGCAAAATGGATAATCAGAGTTTTCTTTGGAGAGGAACAATGGAAAATATTGGTTCGTCGTTGTATTACTCTTACTTCTATGAACAACAAGTGGCAAGGTATTGGGTGGCTAGATAAAATTTTACTTGCTCCTTTTTTGTATTAAAGCTTCATTCCCTTACAATCTATTTGGAAGGCATGGCAACAGTTTTACAATTTTAAAAATGGAAGGACTCCTTGTAACATGGTTTTAGCTTGATGACGTCCTCAATTTGGTGGAACATACTAGTTCAATATCACAAAAAATTGTTGGCTATTACATTCCCTAAAAAAGCTCATTATCTCTTCAAGAAAGGCGTGTAACAGTTTGATGATTTGTGGGACTTCAATTCCCTTGAGTAGGTTGATTGGAAAAGCTCTAAAAACTCATTTAGCTTAAATAATAGGTTCAAGGGTTTTGTGACATTTATGAAATCATTGGTTCATATGGATCTTCTTATGAAACTTTGCACTCCTCTAAGATGCAATTTCTTCAAAGATTGGATATGGCTTGAGAAATATCCTTTTTTGTTTTCCTTTGAAGAAGATTTATTTAAATTTCCTTTCAAGTATGGAATTAAATCCAAGACTTAATACCAAATGGAGTCACAGATTTCATGAGAAGAAATGGAGGAACTTAATGCTCAAATTTGATGATTTAAAGAAGAAGCAAATGCTCAAATCCTAACCTGGAAAGTCTTGCACTACAAATTACCAGTGGGGGATAGATTGAAATATTTAAAGATTCAACCAGTTAAGTGTCCTTTCTGCCAGCATACTGAAAGCTTAAAACATATTTTTGAGCATGTGTTGTGTTGGAAAGAAGCAGTGTTGGGTGTTTGGCTCCATAAGAATACAATTGTTGATTTTATGAGACAAACTATTTTGCTTCATATTTGGAAAAGTAGATGTTTAGCTGTATTTTCTAATCATATTACTCATTAGAAGTAGAAATGCTACAATTTTACTTTGACATCATGTTACAATTTGTCTCCTTGTGTTTTCAACTAAAAGAGGATGTTAAAAGAAGCAAGCTTTTAGAGGAAGCCAAATATCAGTTTTTGCAACTTCTTGAAGGGGACATCCAATGTGCTAGTTAGTTCCAAAGCTTGTTTAAAAATTTCATGTATAAATCATGTTTCAAATGTTGTTTTGTTTTGTATATGGTTGGTGCTACCTGTTAGTTATTGTTATTTTGGATCACTTGAGTTATCCAAGACTGGGACAGTTGTTGGTATTCTCCTTTAAGATGATTGTTTATTAATTCATAGTCTAGTTGTGGTATTGTTCTTATTTTGTGTAGGGGCCTTTCTTGGATTGCCTATTCTTTTCGTTGTAATTTAGCTTTGTCCAATATAAATAAATAAATAAATAAATTGAAATAACCAAATTTCAAATACCGTTAATAAACTAACTATTACAAGTATAACAATAAAGAATATGTATGCAATTTTAACCCCCACATTGGACGCACAATAGGGGAAGGGTACTAGTAGCTGTTATAGCTAACTTTGTGCATCCCAAGCTCCTAAATGGTATGTCAAATTTCAACAATTGTTTATGGATTTCTTTGTATGCTACTTAAGAACTTATAGCTATTGTTTCGGCTTGTGGGTAGTTATGACGAACACAAGAGGATTCCTTATGTACACAGAGGTCAAAAGGAGGTCATTTCAAGGTGATGTCTGATACATACTCTAATACTCCAATAACCATTCGCTTTGACCACCACAAAATTTGTACAATTGATCCAATACATATGCACAAATATCCCATAATTGTGCGCTATTAGTACCAATAAAATTACACAACTCCTTCAATTAAATATTTTTTTTGTAACTATTGATATACAAATAAACAATTATTGATACATTTGAAAAAAAATATATATATTGAACAAAGCAGATAAAAATACAATAAAAAGAGAAAAAAATGCAACACCATGAAGGGATACATTTGAAATTTTTTAGTAAGCTTTTAATTAGCGTATATCAATTACCAACAACTTTGTACACACAAAATAAAATCCCTGACATCTCGTACAGACGATAAATAAATATAATAAAAACACCGATATCTGATAGAGAGATTAGAGGAACAAAAACAGAATCATATTGATAAAATTAGAGCAGTTTCATTTGACCACAATTACTACTGTAGTTCTCCAAACGTTATCAAACGGTCAGTGTCTGACGGCGACCTTTGACAAAACTGACGACGTTAATGAGACGTTAAGAGACATAAATCCCGCGAGGCCGTGACTCATGCCAACCGATTACATCATTATTATAGAGACAATTTACGTCAATTACAGTAACTCTAATCAGTGAATTAGGTCTTTGTATTTTTTTAATTCAAATTTACTGCTTTGATTTTATTACTTTCTAACGTAAAACCTTGATAAGATTGAGGAGCAGAATGAAGCAGGTAGGCTGCTTTTGTCCTTTGTCTGTAACATTTTACAAGATTCTCTTAGAGAAAAGAATCTTGTAAAAATAATTTTCTGGTCTTTACAGCAATGGGGCATCCTGAGTCAACCAGTTGTGCAATGTGGCGGTCACTATGAAAGGCATTCAAAAGCAAACTTCGTTGAATGAAGATATTCTCAACAAGGAATTTCCCAGCTAAAAAGATTGTTTGATTTCAAGCGGTGTGAAGAGGGAAGAAGTATACCAATCTTTGAAAGGAGGTGAAGAATCAAGTGTTCGCAACTTTGAAAATTAGTTCCTAGATTACCTAGTTGAAAGAAATTTAGAGTACGGTTTTCTGAATTTTGAAGTTCTGTTGTGTCAAAGATCATTGTGTGTCTGATATTTTGTTGATTTTCTGGATCCATCTTTGTGGTCTACAAGCATCCACCTCTTACAGTCCAAATTTGATATGTAGATTTGTAGCTTATAAAAGGAAAATTTATGTTTTGTCATGTTAAATAAGAGTTCATCTTTTTCTCCCATATTTAGTTTTTGGAAGTGTTTCGCAGGAACTGGTAATTGATGATGCCAGATTAAGGGCACAAATCCAAACTAGTAAAATAAGCTATTTTGCAATGGTAATAGTTTTTAACAATTAGTATAGCACAGGATTTATGGATCTCTAATACAGTAAAACACCGGTAAGCGGAAATGTCAATGCTTTAGTTGGGACTGGCACCTGATAAATAGGTCTCTGTGTGAAGCCATTCATCCTAATTTTGTTCCATCACAAACACTGCAGACACAAAATTTGCAAAGTCTTTAATATAAGCATGAATTAGATTTGGCTGTGTGAGTTTTTTCTCTTGATATTTCAAATCAAATTCCATGATCCATTATAGGAAGTAGAAAGTAAGAGAAAAGAAAGTACTCTGGAGAGAAAATTGAATTGCTTCCAAACATGTGGTTTCCCCTTTAATGTACTCCATAATTTGCAATGTGCCCTTTACATCTAATGCAGATTTTCAAAGGTAAATACTCTGCAGAGAAAATTGAAATTGCCTCCAATAGATTGAATATTAGTTTGAAGATTTTTGTCAACAAAATGCATTTTGGAAACTTTTTCTGGATGAACTGCTTAGATGCTATTCGAGCTTTAGTCTGAGATCTCCTCATCCACTCATCGTTAGCGATTTAAGAATAGTTTCCTCAAAGTTGAACGAACTATATCACTTCAAACACTGGATGAGAACTTGGATAATATTCTATGCAAGGAGTTGAAATTTCTGTGTAACATTCATAAATATTACTAAATTTGCGGTTTTCACGGCGCATGAGATTAGTGTGGATAGTTTTCGGACAAAACTATGTACTGACAATTTATTATCAACACTCCTTGATCGATTATAAAATGTGATCGATTATAAAATGTGATCTGATTATAAAATTGCATGCACACATTTTTTTACCGAGCTTTACACACTAATTCATAAAAAAATTGTTCTAACCAAAATATATTAAACATTCAAGTATGTTTTTCATTTATTTTAGCATAATTTATCAAGCTTAATCTCACAATTTTTTCCTCTCCGGGAACATTTACTTTTCAATGTATTCTTTTAAAGGCGAAAATCTTATCATGGTTCTGATGGTTTATTTTGCAGGCAACATTAACAAGAAGTTAGGCGTATTCCCGTGTTGAGGAGAAAAGGGAAGAATTTCAACAGGTTGAGCAGTGTAAGGAAGTACCCGTGCAATTCTCCGGTCTCTTTTCTTTCTTTAGACTGTGCGCTGTTGATAGTCAAATTCGGTGAATCTGGTGTGGCTAAAGCTGTACCGTTCTATTTTGTCTCGTAAATCTAGGCTTAAGTAATATTAATAGTTTTGCAAATCGAAAAAGATTGAGAATAGATGCGCTCACCACGGCAGTTATTGCTACAGATGTGTTGATTTTGTCATATAGGGGTCTCCTTTACTGGGTATCTTTGGCAATGAATGTATCAAGTATACCTAGATCCGTGAAAATCTCGGCAGAATAAGCCAAATTCACGAGTCTAGATATTTGTCTTGTTTGGCTTTGGAAAGAGAAACTGTCAGATATTCTATTATTGTCTGGCATTGAATGTTGTTCAAAAGCCTGTATTTAGATGAGGGGGAGGTTCGTTGTTCAGGATAGATGGTCACGAGGATGGATGAAGTTGGAAGACTTCTCACTACTGTGAGAGTCCTTGATAGGTTGATTTCCTTTTAAGGCTATGAAGATTATAAAAAATGGTTGAATCCTTTAGGGCTTCGCTCTATTCTACAGAGTCAAAGCAAGAGAGGCCAATTTAGTTCTAATTTTTGGAGGATGTCAGAACTTATAAGATTGACAACACAGAAGGATTTTGGGTGTGTTAGATGATGAAGGGTACGGGGTTCTATTCTCAGACAAGGTTCGAAATAAGAGATAGAACATATATAATAGGTGTTGTAATGCTGCATGCTACTCGTTGATCTAAACAGAGTTGAGTGTACAGTGTACAAGGCATTTTAGACCATGAAAGTACCTCTCTTTCTCCTTTCCATCCCAATGGAATCCGCAATGTTTTCATTATCAATTCTGCTTCTTCTCTCCAGCATCTTAGGGGCTACAGCTGGTGATTTAGATGTTTTGAAAGATGCATTTGGCACAGTTAATGGTTTCGAACTCTCAGAAATTTGCAGCAGCAACAGCAGTTGTGACAATATCCCAGCATTATATCTAGCATCTCGGAATCTCACAGGAATCGTGAACTGGAGAAAGATCTCTCAATTGAGCCAGGTCAACACCATAGACCTCTCAAACAATTCGCTCTCTGGACCCATAACAGGCGACCTTTTCACAATCCAGAGCCTCCAAACACTGAATCTGGCGATGAACCAATTGGGAGGAAAGCTTATGTTTGATTGGAGTAGGATTGGGCATCAAGTTTCCCA
This sequence comes from Sequoia sempervirens, assembly GCA_007258455.2. Lineage (NCBI taxonomy): Eukaryota > Viridiplantae > Streptophyta > Pinopsida > Cupressales > Cupressaceae > Sequoia > Sequoia sempervirens. Next base: position 525,803,086 of record VDFB02270651.1, on the reverse strand, counting down.
TTTGCAGACCTTCAATCTCTCCTTCAACAGGCTCAAGATATATAACAGTGGGTTCAATCTCTCAGGCTTCTCAAATCTCAGGGAGCTGGACCTGTCACACAACCAAATCTCCGGTAACAAGGTACTTGCCGAACTTTTCAGTTTACAGAACATTAACAAGATTTCTCTTGCTGGTAATAGCATAGATTCGATCCCTAAACCCCCTGGATCCAAGTACCTATACTCCCTTCGATATCTGGATCTTTCTAATAACAATCTCAGAGGAGACATTTCGTCTTTGGCTCAGATGCCCTCATTAGAACATCTGGATCTTTCTAACAACAACTTAACTGGGTTATTCCCAAACGATTTCCCGTGGCTCGAAACTTTACCATACCTAAATATCTCTGGCAATAATTTCAGAGGCAACCTGAGTGCAGAGCATGTGCAAAAATTTGGGAGGCAGGCCTTCATTGACTCTGGAATTTGTAGTGAATCCCTGCAAGTCCCGTGCAATAAACACACCCCTGCCCCTGCCCCTGCCTCTGCCCCTGTATCTTCTCATGGGTCCCTGAATCCCAGTTCCATCAATTCAAAGCCATCGGCATCATCGTCACCAGCGTCATCGCATAAATTGAAAAAACCTGCAATTGCAGGTATTGTAGCCGCAGCAGCTGCAGTTATCATGATAACAATGGTGATCTTTTCTGTTTTTTATGTCAGAAGAAAAAAGAAAAGCCCAATGTTGTCCAAGGACTGGTCTGTGTCCAGGTCTTCATTCCCCTACAAAATGGAGATTCCCATAATTGAACCTGAGCTAGGACCATTTTCATTTGAGACAGATTCAGGCACATGGGTTGCAGACATCAAGGATTCTACTTCTGCTCCTGTAATACTTTTTGAAAAACCTCTACTGAACCTCACCTTCACAGATCTTTTAGCCCTCACTGGCCACTTCAGCAAAGATTCCCAAATGGCAGAAGGGCAAAGCGGACCTGTTTACAGAGCCATACTGCCAGGGGATCTGCATGTGGCAATCAATGTCCTAGAGCAGGCTAAGGATATCGATGTGGAAGAGGCCGCATCCAAGCTTCATGCGTTGGGTCGCCTGAAGCACCCCAATGTATTGCCCCTTGTGGGCTATTGTATTGCAGGGAAGGAGAAGTTGCTGATCTATGAATTCATGCAAAATGGGGACCTTCACCAATGGCTGCACGAGCTTCCAGGAGTGCAGCCTGAGGAGGACTGGAGCACAGATACGTGGGAGGAGGAGCAGCCTAGAATTTCAATGGAGCGGATGGGATGGTTTACCAGGCACAAGATAGCTTTGGGTATTGCTAGAGCCCTTGCTTTTCTTCATCATGGATGTTTCCCACCTATAATCCATGGGGGGTTAAGCGCCTCTAACGTTTTATTAGATGGACATTTTGAGCCCCATGTGGCCGAGGCTGGGATCAGAGACCTTGTAGAAGGGAGGCGCCTCAATTCCATACCTGAAGTTGAGGAATATGCAAAGGGTGATGTATATAGTTTTGGGATAGTGTTGCTGGAACTGGTCACAGGAAGAATGGTTCATGGAGATAACTTTCCTGATGGTTTTGGTGAGGATTTGATTGGTTGGGTTCGGTATCTGATAAAGGAGAAGCTGGGTGAGAATGCATTGGACCCAAGATTGGTTAATACAGGCCCTGTGAATCTAATGTTGGAGACCTTGAGAATTGGGTATCTTTGCACTGCAGAGTCATCTTTCAAGCGCCCTTCAATGCAACAGGTTGTGGGTCTTTTGAAAGATCTCCAACCAGATCGAGTATAAAGCTAATTTATTCAAACCTAAGCTTTCCTCTGCACTTCAGGTCATCTCTGCTCCCTGCATGTGGAGGCTGTCATAGAAATGACAGCAAGATGGTTTGGAGCTTTTGTTATATTTTGTTTTATTTTTGTTTTCTGCAATATTTGGCAATGGAACCTGATTGATTGAATTCTTTATGTATCTATTTTACCCAAGTTTGCATTGATTGATTCAGAGGATGTTTAGTCTAAAAGAGAAAAGTTTTAAGGTGTCGCTTCATTCATTTATCTGAAAGCATTTGCAGGCTTGAAAAACAGCTAAGATCTTATTTGTTGAATGGGGTTGCACTACAATTATATGATAAAAAATAATTTATTGTATTGGTTTCCATACACTTTCTACAGTAGCTTCTACGATCATAATTTATTGTGTTTCCTGTACTTATGAACAGGATGCCGTGGCTTTGTGTACATACTAAATTTGCCAAAATACTTTTTTAAATATGTTATTTGAGGTCGTCAAAGTCTATTTAATCTGATTCAAGGTTGGGATGAATTGAAGTTCATGAATCTTAGTTACTTTGAAAATCCAATGGAAGGACAGGGACTGCATTCCCATCTCAAGCGATCATACCTCTACTCAATTATTTTAATAACCATAATTGTCTATAATATATCTGTATCCTTATTTATTTACTCTTCTAAATGGGGATAGGTAACATGGCAGCCCTATCCCTATTCCTCATTTAGTGGTGGATAACCGTGTAAATTTATTGCTTTATTTTGACTGAAAAAGATTAAGCATGATTTTGGTAAACCCTTTGAAGCAGAATTTCTCGGCTCAGAATTATGGTTATCTTATAGAACTACACAACCACCAACTCCCAGATTCATTAGTGCTTTTGTTCGCGCCTCACATTGAACTGTTCAACCAATCTTTGAAAAATGGCCGCAGAAATATCTAGATCTGTAGAAGACTTCAATTAAGTGACGATGGATTTTTTCGTGTGGCCAACCTGTCACTACTAAGATATGGATTTTTTTTCCCATTGTAAGTTATGAACATTGTATTTGTTTTTGAACATTTCATTAATGATTGGAATTTCAAAATTTTAGTTATAAAATGTACTGGTGAATATATTTGATTTGGAATGATTGTATTTCAAAATTATGGAATATGTTATGATGATTTGCTGCACCTTTTTGGAGAAAGCACTCTTAGTATTAGGGGTCCTATCCTTCCTTCTATAAAGAGAAAAACTACAGTCCAAAAAATCTTATTTAGAGTACTTATAGGGAAACTAGTAAACAAAAAAAACTTTTAAAAAAAAAGGAATTTAATTGAAAAAAAAAATAGATTAAAAAATATTAAAAAATTATAGTTTTTTTTTTTAAAATTTTAAAGTATTTTAATAACATCATGATGTAGAGAATAAACAAAAATAAAAGTTTAGTTTACATATTGTAGAATATAGGTTTTCTCATTTATATTTCTACTGTATTGCATATTGCATTGTGCATTGTGCATAGTGTGTAAATGATAAGTATATGCTAATAGTTTTCAAATTTCTAATTACAATCTACTTTGTATAAGGTAATCTAAAAACTAAGTACAAAGTTGGTATGAGTTTTCCACACTTCATGAAGTTATAGAATGTAAACTTTTGGATTAAACTATGTTTGTTTTTCTTGCAAAAGCTTATATCTTACATTGCATTATAAATGCAAAGTTCCAAAAAATTAAACTTAACAAATGATTCTTGCTACTACGAAGAGAGCTACACTAGAAGGTTGCAAGTTCTAATAATGAAGCTCCTAAGTTAGAGGCGCTCTCAAAGTCATTCAATTACATCACTAGCATAGTTGTGCTCCCTAAGGAGATCAGAAGAATAACCATTGTCAAGTACATCATCATTTGTAATGCATTCAAATTTTGGATTGATCTTGTTGAGGTCAATCAACTAGTCTTCCTTGACAATACACATTTTTTCCATATAGAAATTTGAATTGCTAATTGAATGTGAAACAAAAAATAATGATTACAATTTCAAGTATTTAGCTTTTTTAAGTTTTAAGTGGAAGTTGTCATAAATGAACACTACCATTCATTTGTTGTTGCATCAAATGCTTCTCATGATTTTATCACACTTGTTTGTTCTTACAATATACTTATATCTAAGCATTTATGACTACTTTCATTTGATTCATAATCTTACTTGGATCCAACATTGGGGGGACCCTTGCTTCCTACCATTATATGTGCTTTCATGAGTATATATTAATATCTTCTCATGTTGTCACATAACATCTTTACATTTATTCCCATGTGATTATTGAACTTTCTAAGGTTTACATCATTTTACATATCTTTCTACTCTCCTACAAATTAATTGCATTCTTTGCACACAACTAATTGGAGGGGGGCATATAGTAAGGTCACTAACATTCATTTATTGAGTATGGTTACAATGACTACCATTAATGCATTTTTAGTTGGTACCATACTACTTTTTCTAGTCCAAGCAATACCTATCACTCCTTTGCTCTAGGTAGTTTCCTATTCTAAATTTTAATTGGAAACTTTTCACTTGTTTCCCCTTTCTTTTGGTTGTAAGCAATGTGCACTTATTTTAAATTCCTAAAAGATGTTACTTGTTAATTTTTATATTTTTAAAATTTCAAGATGAAGTGCTTAATAAGGTAGTATTTACTAAAGAGTGACATCCATATCCTTCATATGTTTACTTTCATATTTACTCGAATCTACTTTGTCAAGCATCCTCATAGTAGTTCACATGCAAGTCAAGGTGGGAGAAAAATGTTATGGTGAAAATTACATACCTTACATTTCTTCCCTCCATTTTGGGCTCACTTTGACTTAGTTCTCCTTTATGCAATGGCAAGTGTACAAGTTGTATAATTTTAGTTGCAAGATGGCACATAAACCAAGCCTTATATGATCTCATATGTACTTATTCTCAAGGATTGGTCCTAATCCTTAGTCTATCGATTTTCCACCCAAGTTTAGATGTACAATTAGTAGGATTGACCTAGGCTAGTTGCACATTTATGGAGATGAACCTAAAAATTTCCCTTGTTCCCCATTTCCCACTAATTATTTGTTGTCTTGAAGACTAGCCACCTTTGGAGTTGTATTGAAAAACTAAACCTAATCATTTTAGATACTTCACTAGGACTTGCATCCACATTCCAAGAGCATAAGGATTGATTTGTCTTCTTATATCAACATCTAGGGTATATTACATAATGTTGGTTCTATAATGCTTATTACACAACTAGGCACAACTTAGAGCAATGAAAACTTTTAAATCTAAAAATTGAGCACCTTAATGAAACTTTGAGAAAGATATAGAGAATAAGATAGATGATAGACAGAGGAACACATAACACATCATATATGCAAAAAAACACTTTTGAGTAAAAAAACCCACCACCAAAATAGACCTCGCTACATTACTTCATAAATAAGTCTTACAATATAGTGAGATCCAACCTCCCCACCCGACCCATAATGATGTAGCCCCCATGTCAACAATTTGACAACATGCCAATACACAACCTCAAACTCTAATTTGCATATACTTGTAATACACACAAAATTGATGCAAAACCTCTAAAACAAGATCTCAATATAGGCAATGAACATGTATAAAACCTCTATTCTTTTTCTCAAACTATGAGCTAAATCCATAGACACCCAAATTCATGGTTGAATTTCAACTCTCCTTACATGCATGAAATCTTTTAGAAAAAAATGAACATGCTCTTATGATATCATAAAAAATTAACTAAACTCAAACTTTAAAAAATATAACATTATCTATTAAGATTATTTTAGCAAATATAAATTTTAAAATTAATAATGAACTCTTATAAAAACAAAAAATATACCATTAAAATTATTTATCAAAATTAAATACACATAAAATTAAACATTTTTTATACAATTAATGTTTCCCTTAAATTATAAATTTGAATTTGACATATATTGTTTATTTATATTTACAACGTAGTAAATGATTATAGAGCGTTCTATCAAACACCTTTCCCAAAAACAATTCTCAGAAGAACAGTATTTATAAAGACCGAAACGTCCTTTTAAAAACTTCTGAGAAAGAGAAATGAAAGTTGTAATGATGTGCAACAAAAGCACGGTCACATTCATAGTGGAATTGTCTCTCTTAAAAATTTCCACGTAAACTTTGGGTTGATTAGAGTTTTGAACGTTATGTTAATCTTAAGAGAATTTGAAATTAAATTGAACAACCACTTTTCGCCACCTGCATTTTATTCAAGAATCTCGTGCTGTTAACGTACTATTCCTAGATTATTAGACGTGGACTTGGATAACACTCATATTATTACAAAGTTGACTTGGGGAGCCTCATTATGGCTATTTATCTTCAACTAAACGTTTCCAGTTTAATAGTGGAGTGTATGATGTAATATTTGATTTGTTGTGAGAGTGGGAAAATGATACACATATATTTAAAACAGGTTAAAAGAGATGTCACTATTAATTGTTTTAAAAATTTGTCCCATGTAAATCATTTAGTTGAATATATTATATTAAAATCAAGAGTTAATATATATAGTTAGATTTTTTTAAATAAGTGATATGGATATTTTTAAAGTTAAATAAAATTGAGAATAAGTGATATGGATATTTTTAAAGTTAAATAAAACTGAGAGTGAAATAGTTGTGTAGTTGAAAGAATATGAATAATTATACAAAGCAAGATGAGCATAGTTTTAAAAAATGAAATAATTTAGTAAAAAATAAAACTAATACAATTATACTACGACACGAATTTTGATTTTAGGAGGGAGGCATGGGGCAAGGAGGCATGGGTGGGTGAGGGGGTATCCTTATCCATCAAGTTTATTCCACTCTCCACTTGTTAGGTCCTTGCCATCCTTAAGGGATTCCTAGCTGATAAGATCAACATTATCTGCTTCCTTTGAATCCCCGTGTCGTTGATTCTACATAGTTCTCAGTGATGATATAGCAAAAGCTAAATTGGTGAATTTTCCTTGATCAAGAGGGCCATATCCATGTCATTCAGAGGATATAGAAGAGTGGTGCAAAGGTAGAGACCACCCACCTTAGTGGCCAAATGGTAAAAGTGTTGGTAGGGTCTAACCAACGTCCTACCTAGTAAACAATAGTGGAGTGGAGGTTTTTGATAGTTGTTTTGGTAGCGCTAATAGGAATTAGAGTGGTTGTATTGTTGGTCCTAGCAACTTGGGAAATTGGCACATGAAGGAAAAGAGGATAGAATCTTTGTCACCATGCAAGGGGCACTCCCCTAGTGATCAAGCAAGGTTTGAAGATATTGGACCTTGAACTCCACCTTGCTAGCTTAAACTTGAAACTACAAGTGCACACTAGAGATCACTAATGGATTAGAGACAATAACAAAGTTAGTATACAAAATAGCACGAGCAAAAAAAATGAATTTTTTCTCTTTCTAGACACAAAAAAATATTTTTGAAAGCATGGCATCGTTGGGAGAACTCCATGGAAAACTTGGCTTCATCATTGATAAGAACATTCTTCCAAGTAAAGGGTTTATTTATTAAAGGACAAACAACTATGGATCTATTGTTAGGTGTTTTCTACATGAATAAAAACTAGAAAATATAAAGGGTTTTTGGTTGCCCACAAAATAGACATCTTGTATTAGATAACCTAAGATTTATCAAACGGGTGCCAATAGGAAGGCCATGGTAGAAGAAACACTAGGCATAATGGGAAACTTCACACTCTACAACCATTTTCCAAACTATTTGAAAATGCTTAGTTGAGATAAAATTATTTTGCTAAAGAGGCCACCTAATATTCAACTTTCAAACCATGAGAAAATGAGGTGGAAGCTACCTATATCCTTTCTTAGGAGTGTAATTATGGAAAGGAATAATAACATACCATTTCTATTCCTTCCACCAAGGATTTATAGATTGCCACAATTTTTTTATGTAATGCTGAAAAGGCACAACCGAGCAATTATCATTTGGAAGGTTTCTTTATTAGCATGGCTTAAATTACAACTTACTTTATGGATCACTTCCAAGAAATCCAAGTGGAATTAACTATGGAGTAGAAATTTCAAATGTGTTTGATTTCACTGATGAAGAACTTAAGGGAGTGCATCTAGGGAGTAGCCACTAATGAAATATCTTAAACAAGATGATGGGTGACCACCATATAGAATCTAGATTGTTGGTTGATGGATAAACCATTACAAAATCCATCCCCATACTATAACATCTAAAGTTAAATAGTTTCTCAAGTCTTCCAAATAGATTTTGCTACAAAAGTGTTGTTGATTAGTAGGCACAAGAAAAAATGCAAGGGAATGGAAGCCAAGGCCATCTAGGATAGACATCCATATGGTGAACTAGAAGCTATGCAAAATTTTAACAAAATTTTCTAGGTTTTATTGCTATTACAAGCTCTAAGAATTCACTTAGCATGGAAATCAATACCTCATTTGTTGACATCAATAAATCCTAGCCCACTATATTATCTTAGCAGGAAACAAATGTCTCATGCAACATGATGGAAACCTTTATTGTTGTATGAATTCGCCTATAAAAAGTCCCATAGAAGCTTGTCAAGATTATAATACACTACTTTAGAAGGAACATAATAAGAAGATTAATACACATGCACGGTTGCAAAAAATTAGGGCACATTTAAAATTTACTTTCTAGTGAAATTAGTTTGGTAATTCAACATGTGAGATTTTTCTCAATTATTTCAATCACATACTACCATGAGTTGGATTAAAAGCCTAAAATATAAACAGAATGCCTATAAATTCAAATATTTCCTCATGATCAATGGTTTCCACCCAAAGGAATGATGTCAACTAGGAGGTTGGGAAATGGATTGCCTATTATTGCATCTTATTCCATTAAATATTGGATCCTAAAGAAAGGTAAAAAGTGTCAATACACTTTAAATCTTGTTTAATATTGTCTTCATTCAAGGAGCATAAGGAAGGAATCATCCACAAAGTGTATATTGACTAATTGCTAACAAGTAGTTATAAGAAGGGATATTTCTTTGACTCATCACTACAAGATGGTATTGGCAAGAAAATAAACCTTTAGTAACTAACACATATAATGAGGGTGCAAGAGGGAGACCCTACCTTATAGATTAAAAAGGCTAAAGTGCTTATTGTGAACACCATTAGTGGTTAGGCAACATAAGCATTTGTAAATGTATTTGGATAGAATGGATAAAGTGGGACCAAAGCTAAGAGACCTAAGCATGAATAGTATGAAATTCCATTCAATTCTATCATAAGACTAGGTGATGCTATACACCTTGCAAGCCCAGGTCTAGTTACAATTATTTAATATTATAATAGTATTCCCACATAGAAAAAGGTATCCCACTTGGATAGAATCTTGAAATTCCATAGTAGGAACTCTTTGCCACGTTTTATTGGTCTAATGATTATTGTAATAAGTTATATTGAACATGGAGTTACAAGGTTTGGGTATGTGTAGGATCATCATGGAAAAAACAAACCCTTAAGTGGCGAAAATTTTAGAAAAATTAGAGTTAGGAAACTTAACGTAAAAAATTGAATAAGTTATCTATATTTTTTTAAAAATATGTAAGAATAGAATTTGTAGAAAATTGAATATAGTTTCTAAACTACTAGGTTTATTTTTAAAAAATAAAAATCTATTTGGTGAAAGTTTGAAATTTCAATGTAGTAGTACTTAAATTTTAGGGAAAAAAGAAGTAGGTGTCTGTTTGACCACTCTAAACACAATAAAATAATAAAAAAATTTAATAAGATTTTTGATATAAGTAGATGACTCGTGTCCCAATGTGATGCATATTTTTTATAAAATTTTTCCAAGTAAATAATTAATTATGAATTTTTTATTAAATTTTTTAAAATATATAAAAACTTGTATGTCTAACCACCTTAACTTGGTCAAAACTTCATGAAATTCATTTTTTTTAAATACTATAGTATGTGAAGCATAGAATTTGAAAAAAAATTGGATTCAAAAAATGTGATACTGTTTGAAAGCTATAGATGTTTTTCAATTAGTTTATCAATCAGACTTTAGTTGTAATTCAGATAGAAAATGAATAATAATTATTTATTAAATTCAAAGTAAAACATAATTTATATTGGTGGAAAGTTGAGAATCTCATTTAAAAACCCTTTTCGTTTCATCAATTTTGGGCGCACTGGTGGGAGTCGCGTCCTCCCCAAAGGGAGGCCGCGGCTTACCCGCCGCCCCATATATTGTTCGCCCCAATTACTTTTTGGTTTGTTATTTACTGCTTTTTTTAAAAAGAAAGAATCTGTGTATTGCGAATGGTAATTAAGGAATTTCGTTTAAAACTTTAAGTGCTTTTAATATATATATATATATATATATATATATATATATATATATATATATATATATATATATAGATAGTTGTTTAATATAGTATTATAATAACAGTATTTATATATATATAAAGCAGTAAACAGGCACACCGTGCGGAGAAAGTCACAGATACCGCAGGGCACTCGCAAGCGAGTGATGCAATTCTGTTCTCCACACCAATACACTCACAGAAGACTGACTCAATACATGTTGTTAGTCCATCATAAGCATATGCATATCCATAACCAACTAAAAATAGCCATCAACATTAAATCACATCAAGTCTGAAAACAATAAACATCACACAGAGTATCATCATGTCACACAATAATCCATCATCGCTCAAAATCAGCGATCCAAGTATCCAACAAAAATAACAAAGTCTAGCAGTATAAGAAAGTATCAACAGAAAGCATAGCATAAAACGGAGGGGTACTACACTTTAGTTGTAATTCAGATAGAAAATGAATAATAATTATTTATTAAATTCAAAGTAAAACATAATTTATATTGGTGGAAAGTTGAGAATCTCATTTAAAAACCCTTTTCGTTTCATCAATTTTGGGTGTAAAAAAAAGGTTGTCAACCACATACCCATCATATCGCCACTTTTTAGCCCATCATGATCCTGCGCATACCCATTTACTAAAACTAGCATCTTTGATCGACTATTTATAGTGTTTGTAAGAGTTAATTACTACACCTACATGACTCACTTAGGGGTTACTTTGACCCAATTTGGTCTTGGGAGTCGAACAAGTCAACCAAAAGTTACATACCATTTGTAGAGGAGTTACATTTGGAGGTAAAGTGCATGGATTGAGTATTGATTATCTTAACTAGTCTTTGGCTCATGGTTTTGAGCCCATTATTTTGGAAAACTATTCTTTCTATCTTGGGTCTCCTTCACTTATATAGAGAGAGATTGGGATTGATATTGAATGTTCAATTTTATACAAGATTATGTTGCCAAAATTCCTCCAATTACAATGATTTATTATGAAACTCAAAGCTTAATATTGTATTATAACCTTGTTGTTGCTAATATACATCAAATTTAGCTAGGTTTTTCCCTTATTATAACCTTGTTGTTGCTAATATTATCTCTAAAGACTTTTATAATGTTTACTTAAAATTTGAAGAGCAATATTATCTTGGACCTAACATCAACACAGGGTTCAATCCTATCCCCAAGAATAGTATAGGCTTTACTCCCTTTCCAAGTGGAGAACCATTACTTTTCTAAACATTACTTAAAAAATAATAGCCAAAAACTTGACTTAAAGAATCAATCTTGTTGCTCAAGAATTGTCGAAATAGAAAAAAACTAGGTTTTTAGGATGAATAGTTATTCTTGATAACTATTTTTGGCTTGAGAATATACTCACTAAGCTCAAAAGACTAATCAAAATGATATTCATGTAATTACTATGAAAAAATTAAATGGTACTTCATTTTTAAATTTCTAAGATGGCTATGATTCTTGACTAGAGACGTATTCACTATACATGTATGTTAGATCCAATGAGACTTCTTCTATACCTTTTATCAATTTATATCTCATGGGATCCTCTAATCTTTAAATATATTTGAGACAAGGCCATCCTCTTACCCCTTTCCTCTTTTATTATTGATGTTGACTCTCTTTGGTGTCTTCTTGAGAGAGCTATTCTTTTAGGACATGTTAGAAGCACTAATCTTCCCAAGAAAATATGTGCTTAAGTCTCACTTTGCTAATGATATCGTGTTATTTTTAAGGAATTATGAAGAAGAGGTTTAAAACATTATATAAACCATAGAAAAGTATTGCATTATATTTAGTTCTAAGTTCTCAATGCATATAATATAATACAATGTGACTTGAAAGGAAATTATCCACATCACTAGATTTGACTTGAGTGGAAAATCCTTAGACATTGAGATATTATGAGATATTTGGATATTCTATTGAAATTCACATCACACTTCAACAAATGTGGAATAATTTTTGAGATTATTAAATATGCATCTTAGCAATTATTCTACCAAATTCATCTGTTTAGTGGGAAAGTCCAAATTATTAAATAAAATTAATTATCTTTCATGTTTTTTACTATTCTTGTTAGTTTCAAGATAACTCAATTACTTATAATTAAATTAGAAAGTGAAATAAATATTTTGGTCTAAATTGGATGGTTATAAGGATATGACTTTTAGTCGCCAACTTCTCTATATTCAACCTAAGTCAAAAGGAGACCTAGATATTATAGATCCATAGAAACAAATTAAATGTTTAATAGTCAAATGGATAATTTGAGCAATCAATGGAGAATCTACCAAGAATATTATCCTCCCTTGTCAAACCTCGTTTACATCCATTGGTGATCATAGGAAATATGTTGATTTGCATGACAATATCCTGTGTGCCAAGTATTTTCAATTAAAAGATTCATTACCTTCAAATAACACTTGGAAATCTTAGCAATACATAGCCAGTCTTCTATCTTGAAACTACAAGTTTTTTACACAAGACCTTATTTTCCTACCTCCATTTGGTGGAATAGATTGATCACTAATATCAATTTTCCTCAAACTCTTAGTAAAGTTCTCTATGTAAAGAGAGTCTTTAGAAGGGCATTGAATCCTTTGCTAATCTCTAATACTTCTTCTGTGTTGAATAGAAATTATGGAACTTTCAAAATATCTTTAATTTTAATCACAACTTAGACCATTTGATGACTCCATCACTAATCTAGTCAAAGAAGAATTCATCAAAAAAAATTCTATATAGATCAACAGTGTAATTTCACCGAAGTGTTGAGGTAATTAATAGAAATTGCTTAATATGTCTCTTCTTAAAGTTGTCCATATTATATTTTTGTCACATCTCTTTGTTGTTGACCATCTTAAAAGAAAAAGAAAGATCATACTAAATCCCTCTATTATTACTTAGGTTGTTCCGTCATATTTGAACTGAATTTTGGTGTACTCTTAACCACGACTTCAATATTTAAAAAAGAGTTCTATAGCTCAATTGAATATCAAATTAAGTGATAAAAATGAATAACTAAATAATATTATCCGTCAATATGTAATACAACACCTACTACTCATTACTCATTGTCATTTCATTTTAATAATCTTTTTCCAAAAACTCTTATGATGACTAAATTGATTGACCTCAACTATTTAATTAAATAAATAAATAAAAACCACCGATTTCCCCATCATATAAGGTGACAATAGCCTATATAGACTTCCTCACTCTTTTCTTACACGCAATTCGGGCTTTACTGGAATTTAGTGTGGTTGCTTAGTGCTACGTTGTCTAAGAAAGAGAGTGATGTGCCTTCAATGGGCTCCTTTTACTTTTCTTTATATTACTTTTGCCATCAAGTGCAAATTAGTCAAAGTGAAGTGGTGATAAGATTCAATAAGCTTTTTCCATCCCATGGATGGTGACTCGTACCCATTTATCACATGGTTCTTATTTATTATGTGTCCATTGGTATGATATAATTATTGTCAATGTGATTTTTTACTATATATTTTTAGATATATTTTATGAGTTTTGGGTATGTATATAGTAAGTCAATATTAATGTCTATCAAATTATAATTAAAAATTATGATTTTTTTTTTTTCACAAGTTAGTGCTTAATTAATTGTATTTAATTTTGTTAAAAGTGAGAGAGGTAAGTTGTTTTCTAAACGAGGAATAATTAATTCATATGGTTCACCAAAAAGAGGATTGGGGTTCATCCACCCATTTTGAGAGTCTTAGATGGAAAAAGGTATGGACACCCCTCAACCTCTATAAGACATGATATTGCCAATAACCACATCATTGTGAGTTGGAGAATGCCAACAAAATGCCTGATAGCTTTTTTTATGGGAAATGTGATGCATTTAGGTATCATGGTCCTAATTAAGGGATGTTGAAACTCATACCTTTAGCACATATAACTACTTGAATAATGAAAAATATGAACAAGAAATAACATTAAAAAATAAGAACTCGAGAATGTTTAGAATTAATCTTCTATCAATCATCAGAATTAAAATTCTATCAATCATCAAAGTTACACCATGAGTTTGCTTGAATTTACACTCCTTTTAATAATATCAATTGAGCTTTGGGCAAGAACTTATAATTTTTATAATATTACCAAAATTACATCATGTGACTTGGATTTACATTAAGGTCTTCAAGACTTACAACATCCTCATAAACTTCAGTCTAATTATTGACTTCCTCTTCACTTTACTTCAATTCATAATCCTTCTAGGGATAAAGATCTTCAATAGACACTACCCTTTGATTCCCAACTCTACTAGTATATAGAGATGACCTTAAAAAATTCCATTACATAATTCCCATGAATAACAATGACCTCCAAACTAATTCATTCTTGATGATAATTAAGTTCACACCTTTGTTGATGCTATAACACATTTTCTTCACTATGAAGTTAACTCTAAGATTGAATGAAATCAATCAATGACGATTCATCACTAGCAATGTTAGTAGAAGACATAAAAGCATCACCACGAACATCGTCATCAAAGAATATATTGATAAATGAGTCATCTTCCTTTTCCTTTTTTTCTTTCAAACTACATTAATTAATATAACTCTTTTTACCACAACTCCAACACTTTACTTTATTCTTACTAAGATATTTAGATATAGAATTAGACTTATATTTATTCCTAATCTCCATCTTTCTTGCCCTCTTTTTCCTTAGCTCATCCCCTTACAAAAAGAACCTCATTAGAGAAATTGTATATGAATTTTCTTCTAAGTTGTTTCTTAATAGTCCAAAAAAAGCTCTTCAAGCTTAAGTTTAGAGATATTCCCACTAATAACTACAACTAGATTTCTCCATGAATCAATTAGTAAGAAGAAATAAATAATACTTTTATCTTCTTCAATTTAAAATTAATTGATTCTCGTTGACTCACAAACAAGTTAAATTCATGTAAATGATTGGAACCAAGTTTTCATCCTTTATATTTAATGAATATAATTTCCTCAATGAAATAACTTGTTAAAAAGACTTTTAACTTGGTATAATGCAACAACCTTATCTTGGAATATCTAGTATCTTTTCACATGATAAATTTATCAAGACTAAATCAAAAAATCATAATTCAATTGTACTTCTTGCATATCCATCAACTTGTCTTATGTATATTTATCCATTCACATTTGCAAAGTCTTGGCTAAGTGATTATCACAATCCATTGATCTTTCTCAACTAAGAGATCTTCTCCATCTTTAGTTTCCACAACTCCAAGTGTTGTCCATTTAATTTCTCAAATTCCACCCTTGAGGTGTTGGCCATGATTATTGATTTTTAGATTTGATTTCACAACTCAAACAAATGCTCCTATAATAAATGAAGAAGAAACACAAGAAAGATGCCCCCTTCTTCACAAGATCAAGATAAGCAAAACTATGATACTGATTGTTGTTTTACCATACGTATTACACAATTAGGAGCAACTTAAAGTTATAGAAACTTGCTGATATAGAAACACACAATGTCTTCATGTAACTTAGAAAAAGATAGACAAGATAGATGATAGAAAGAAGAACACATAACACAACATATACTTGGGAAAATCCTTTCAAGTAGAAAAACACACAACCTAAAGTAGACCTCAATATAATTACTTTAAAAACAAAGCTTATAATACAATAATAATGCTCACTAATGATGTAGCCCCTATTGGCATACAAATACTCAATCTCAAAATCTAATTTGCAAATCCTTACAAAAGACATTGAATTAATGCAAAACCTTTATGCCAAAGCCTTGATATGGGCAAGGAAACCCCATAAAACCTCCATTATTTTTCTTAAACCATGAGCTAAATCCATGGGTACCCAAATTCATGGTGAAATTCCAAATCTTCTCACATGCATGAAACCCTCTAGAAACAAAATGCAACTCCTCTTACTATATTATAGATTCTCTTATACATCTTAGATAAACACATAGAAATGACAAACAATAAGAAACTAAAAAATGACCATTTTCTTTTAAAATCAAGTAAATTAAAACTTTAAAAATATGACATTATTTATTAAGATTATTTTTACGGAATATAAACTATAAAATTAAATCTTATAAAAACAAAAAAAATCTAATTAAAATTATTTATCAAAATTAAATACATAAATAAATTTAATTAAGAAATTAATCTAAGATAATTTCTTAAATAATCAATGTTTCCTTTAACTTATAGATTTACATTTGATATATATTTATATTGATATATTAACTGTTCTATCAAATACCTTCCCCCAAAAAAAATCTTCGAAGAATAATAATTGAAAAGGCCAAAATATCTTTTAAAAAGCCTCTTAAAAAGAGAAATGCAATTTGTAATTATGTGCAACAAAAGCAAGGTCACATCCATAGTGAAATTTGTCTTTCTTAAAAATTTCCACGTAAACTTTGGCTTGATTAGATTTTTGAACTTTATGTTAAGCTTAAGAGAATTTGAAATTAAATGGAAAAGCTTTTTGTTTTTATTCAAAAATTAACGTAATATTCTAATATTCTTAGATGATTAGACGTGAATTATTTATATTACTAGTACTTTATCTATATAGGTTCAAAGTTCAAGATATATGTTAATAGAATTAAAGATAGAGTTTAAATAGATTTTAATATTTTATAATGAGTTATAAAATGATAAAAATTTATATATAATTTGATTAGAAATATTAATTTTCATTTGTACAAATAATCATTGTATCATATAATTGAATTTTACATTAAGCTTAAGAGAATTTGAAATTAAATGGAAAAGCTTCTTGTTTTTATTAAAAAATCTAGTGTTGCTTTTGCCATTAACGTAATATTCTTAGATTATTCGACATGGACTATTCATATTACTAGCATTTTATCCATACAGGTTCAAGGTTCAAGGTATATTCTGATAGAATTAAAAATAGAGTTTAAATAGATTTTAATATTATATAATTAGTTATAAAACAATAAAAAATTATATATAATTTGATTAGAAATATTAATTTTCATTATTGTAACATATAATTAGATATAATTTTATTCAATAACTTCACAAATTTTATTGAATTTTTATTTCTCAAATAATTAAGATTCTTTTGAAGAATCTAAATAGCCATGTACCATTATATGAATAATATAATAGAATTGATTGTGACTAAATTGTTTAATATGATAGATTGATTATGACTAAATTGTTTGCTTCTCTTCAATTTGAAATAAAGTTTTGAATCCATTTTGCAATGATAAAAGTTTCATAAGAGTGTATTTTTGTCTTTGTAAGATACTCTATTTTGTTGCTTCTTTTTTAAAGTCTTCTGATTTCTATGCATTGAAACACAATGTTATTATGTGACACCCCTCTGATTTGTTATGTTTTCTTGACAACTTAGATACTTTGTTAGACTTTATTTATGTTTTTTAATTATATCGTTGACAGTGGAGCGATGATAGACTATATTGATGTGATGACACATTATATGCATGGTGATTATGTTTAATATGCTTTATGTTTGCATAGATGCTTAGTTGTGATGACATTGCTATATATGCTTATTATAGTTTAACCGATATATTATCTTGTCAGTTGATGTGACATTGTATTGGTGAAGAGAACGGTATTGCATCACTCACTTGCAAGTGCCCTGTGATTTCCACGATTCTCTCTTCACAATGTGTATGAATTACTATTTGTATACATGTACGACATTTGCTTGTTTGCAGGATTGCAGGTACATGACATTAGCTTCACTTAGTTTCACAGGTCTCAGCATGTCCACTACTCAACAATAATATTGGGAGATAGTAATGGGCTACCTAGTCATACCTTTACCCTAGTACAGTGTGTCGTCAATTTGAATTTTGGTCTTAGCTTTATCATTGTTGTTTTAGGTATTTTTTTATTGTGCAAGTTTAATTTGGTAGATTAAATGTGTATCTGATTTAAATATTTAATTAATTGAATTATTGTTGTGAAGGCTTTAGAATAAATAAATAAATAAATTTAATTTAGTTATGTTGTTGAGTAATTTTTATTATTAAAATAAATGGTAATTAAATAAATAAGAGTATTTAAATTGGTTGCAATTAGTAAATTGTTTTATTTTTATTTAAATTTGTGGAAATATATTAATTGTTTTATTTTTTATTTAAATGCATGTGGTTGGAAAATATCTTTGGTTGTTGAGGGAAAAGATATTTTGATTGGGATAACTGTGAGTTAGAAATTGGTTATCTTATTGTTGTAAATTGATTCTCAGAGAAAAGATTGGGAAAAGAGGGAAGAAAGTTGTTTCATAGGAAGAGTTTTTGTTTGGTTGAAAAATTTGCTGAGGAAATTGTGGATCTCTCATAGGTTTTTGTTTTAGAATTTTGTTGTAGAATTCTTGACTGTGGTATTGTTGTGTTTTCTGGAAAGAGGCAATTGCACTGAAGGAAGCTTTGGCTACATTGGAAAATTGAAGCTACAGAGAAGGTCAACAACATTTTTTGAGGCAACAATTCTTTTGGAACAGGTTCCTTTATTGTTTTTGTGAATTTTGAATTGAAAAGTTGTTTTTATTACTGTAATGCAATTTGGAAATGTTTAGGAAAAGATTTTCTATACTAAAGAAGCTCTTGTTTTCTTTCTTTTAAAAGATTGTCGTGAAAGTTGAACCTTTGTAGAAAATAATTAAAAATCCTCTATGTT
Source organism: Sequoia sempervirens (assembly GCA_007258455.2). Taxonomy (NCBI): domain Eukaryota; kingdom Viridiplantae; phylum Streptophyta; class Pinopsida; order Cupressales; family Cupressaceae; genus Sequoia; species Sequoia sempervirens. The sequence goes on along the minus strand of VDFB02270651.1, from coordinate 525,784,172 downwards.
GTTTGTTCATTTGAAATAAATTGATACAAAAGGAATTTAGATCTCTGTAGAATACCTTCATTCTATTTTGTTCTCCCTATTCTTTTTGGTTATCTGAGGAAAATGAATTTCTAAGCTTTATGTAGAAAATCTCCTCTGTGAAAAATTATTGCTCAACTTGAACCTGCGATTGGATTAATTGCATATATAAATATATGTTATATATATATATATATATATATATATATATATATATATATATATATATATATATATATATATATATATATATATATATATATATATATATATATATATATATATATATATATATATATATATATATATATTAAAATATATATGCATACACATATATATTATATATTTTGTGTCAATTAAATAACACTATGAATTTATTGAGAGGTGAATTCAAAGAATCGTCGTACAGTGGAATACTGCACAGTAATTTTTTATTTTTTTTAAATGAATGTTAATGTCTGGGGGCCAGGAGATTGAAACCCTTAGCCGCACCCACATAGGGGTGCATTGTTGTGTGCAGCGTTCCCCACACCAACGTGGGGGAAGCGTTGCCCACAGTGCAATGAACCCTGTGTGGGGAGGTCGCGACCAAGACTCAGTCCTGTGCATGTGTTTGTTTTATGCTGTGCTTTTTTGAATGTTTGGGGATTTCGATTTAATCATATATTATATATAATATATGTATTATGAGTTAAGTGTATTTTATATTATTTGTTAAATAATATGTTTATTATATTTATATATATATAGTTGTATATATAAATAGATATATTTAAATATAGTTATTTAGATTGTTTATTTTTAAATTAGTAAATGATTTATTTTAATGCAATATTAAATGGGTAAGTGCATGCAAGCACTAGTTGTTATTTCTTTTAATGAAGTGATTTTATTAGTAAGATTGGGATTTGTTTATCTATAATTGTGGATTAGGAAACTGAACTTTTTTTTTAATCATTATGGATTACTGAATGGAATTGTATTTAAATGATGCTTTTTAAATATGTGAAATTGATTGTAATGGATTTAAGAAATCCGAATGATAGCATTTCTTTAATTGCTAGAAGTTGTATTTATAAAAGCATGTGTTTTCTGTAATTGTGTACTGGGGGGAAAGTAATTGTTATTAAAAGAATCTAAGTCTTCCAGAGTTGTAATTTGTGAAAAGGGATTGTTGTAACTTTAGTTCGCCCTTTGAGTTTTCTTGGGTAGTGCACATGTTTGGATTTAGAATTGGACATCCGTAGAGATGTGTTACCTTTTGAGATGTATTGGTTATTGTTGTCAGTTTTTAGTGCACTATCTACCCTTGGCATGTAGTTTGAGTTATGTGTTGTCGATAGGGGAGTGGCTTTCAGCAAGGGCCGAGACACAAAGTGGTCCCAGGACAACTCGTGTCGAAGTCAGTATAATCAAGTGGGAATTAAATAATATATTAGCTTAATACACTTAACAAGATAATTAGCTTCGCTCATTGGCTCAAGGGCTTGTATGAGACTTGAGATGAGTCGGGAAGGCCTGGAATGGCTAGATCGTTATCTTTTCTTCTCGAAATATAATCGATTTCGCACTGGTGTGCATGTGGAGCCAGAATCGTGAGAGGTTACTAAGATAACCCTAGAGGGGGGCCGAGACCTAGGAAGATCTCCTTTGGATAACCAATGCAACCTTTGTGATGACACTCCTCATATGACAACAATTAGTTTATTTGTATTGTGTTTGTAATTGATTTAGTGATTCTGGAAGCAACGTGACCATTGTTCTTGTCTATCTGTACTGTGATTATTTTGTATATTGCCTGTGTCTAGAGGTAATAGGTTTGTCTTGGTTACCTATTACTATCTCCTAATACGGGGGTTGGGCCTATGGGTAGGTACCATATGGTTGGGTGGCTTGCTTCTTCACTGTTGGGTTTCTCTTCTTGTTCGTGATGGCGAGATCTTCTTGTTCGAGGAGCTCATGTGGTTCTTGGAAGTTATTCTTCTCTTTCTTCATTGTAATTGTGGATCATTATGTATAATTGTAGTACCTCATTTGAATCGAGGTGAACCTTTGTGATGTAATTGTAATAATATTTATGATCTATTCATTATTGGATTTAATGGTGTATTGGATGTTATGTGGTGTTGTATCTATGGAAATATGTTCAATACATTTCTATGTGTTAGATTTATCTTGCAATGGTTTATTGCTTTGTTGTAAGTTGTATCTTGAGTTTAATATTCTTATGCTATGGTTGGTTTTAATTTTTATAAGTAATGGTGTTTACATGTATACACGATGCATAGCCTAGAGGATGTATTTGGTTAGAGTAGGATACTTTATTCATCTTGTTATACTTTTTAAGGAAAAAAAATTAGTTGTGCTTCCGCAGTGTTGCATCGTCCTCTAGGTTGCGGGAAAGGGTTTTACATATTAGATGAAAAATCATAATTTGTAACTATTTTATTACATATGTAAATTTCATAATAAAAAAATTAAAATATCTAGAAGGAGATTAAATCTTCTATTTTTTTCTTTTTTGATTGTCAATTGTCCACCTAAATAGGATAAATGTAGTAATTGATTAGTTTTATTTTTTTTTTCTCTTTTAAAAAAGAGGATAATTAAAATTTTAGAACTTTGACAAAGTGTGCAACTAATTGTACATACATGAATCTGTTATTGTGAGAGAAATTGTAGGCTAACTTCTTCTTTCTTTCTAATGATGTATGATTTTTAAAAAATTCTAGAATAGTAGTCAAAAGAGAATGCAGGCTCTATATAGGTGTCTTTTATGGGTTTGACTCTAGAAATTGTTGTAAATGTGAAGTCTTGTCTTTTAGTTTTACCAATATCAATTGTGTTTTTATTTAGTGTAGAACTTGTTATGCCTTGCATAACCACCCCATTTTATTCTGGAACAAAATGGGTCCCCCTTTGTCTTTTCCCTTTGGCCTTTGGTTTTCTGCCTTAGGCGTTTTTCTTTTAAAGTTATGTCGAAAGCAGAACCGGGACCAATATCGGACTTGGAAATTCCTTCTAAGCTCTGGTCTTGTTCCTTCCCCGGTTCCGGTTCCGACAGCACTTTGTCTTCGTCTATTGTTCTTTCTCGGAGATGGGTCTGGGTTTGAATCAAGAGGTTAAACTTTCTTCAAAGTTTCTCATTTGGGTTCCATCCTAGCCCCGACTCCGCCTCTTCACTTTTCTCTCTCCTTTGTTGGTCTTTTGTTGGCTTTTTGTGTCTTGTGCTTTCGATGTTTTCAGCCCTAGGCATCTTTTCTTTTTGTTTTGGTGGGCCCAGAACCGGATCGGATTCCAAACTTGGAATTCCTTCCAAGTTCTATTGTCTTTTTCTTCCCCAGTCTTGGTTCTGCCGCTTTGGTTTTTTTCTACCTTGCACATCTTTTCGTTTTGTTCCGGTAGAACCGAAATCGGACCAAGAACCAAACCTTGAAACTTGAAAAGCTTCTAGTTTAGGTTTCGTTCCGATCCTGGTTCTGCGTGTTTCATTCTTTCACTTTCCTTCTCCTTTTATTTTGGTCGTGGGGTTTTCCTTCCCCTTCCTCTCTCTTTCTTTACCTTTCTTTGTCTTTTCGGATGACGACAAAGGCGGGTCCAGAACGAAATCTGAACCCAAAACTTAAAAAAGTTTTTGTTTCAGGTTTGGTCCTGGTCCCATTTCCATTGTGTCTGTTTTCTTTTGTCCTGATCCCGGTTCCGCCAGGACTTGTCTAATTTTTACTTCTCGGTCTTGGTCCTGATTTGGTCCCGCCTCCACCGGTTTTAAAAGGGAAGTGTGTTCCCATTTCAGTTTTGGTTTCGCCTCTACCGGAGTGGTGTTTCTTTTCGATAAAATTATAGACATAATAAATAATGATATATTTTAGTAGCCTTTGAGAACTAATGGAGGAATCTATTTTGCAGGATTAGGTTATTTATTTGAAGATATCTCTTGAGGGAGTTTCACCAAAGGATCTAAGTTTGGCATAATGCCCGACCGAAGGGATAGGGTCCCGCTGACATATTTTGTGCCTTCGGTATAACATGTTGAGCGCAGCATAACATCTCACCGACCAAACAAAGTCTCCCTAAAGTGAAATAGGCTCTCGGCGAAAGGATGCAACTTTGGTGTGATGTCTCAGCGAAGGAAGTTAGTCTCTCTGAAAATTTGCAGAGGAACTGATCTCGAGCGGGAAGAGAGCCAAAGAAGAAGAAGGAAGTCGTGAGTCAAAGGGATAGTTGGTATCTATTAACAGGGGTAGGTCAGCATTAATGGTAATATTTTTTAGGGAACTCAAAGCAGCTCCGCTGGAGTTCGAAAGGGGACACAGAGGCAAGAAATAAATGCGGTAGCTGCAAAAGATCTACAGATCATTCCAGGAGACAATCTTCACCGACATGGACAACAAGGTTTCAAATTTAATACAGAACTGACTTTCTTCAAAGATCTGGATGCCGACCCTCTGACACCACAGATATTTTATAAACCCTAAAAAGCAAGGGCTGACATTCTTCTCAGGAGAGGGTGTATATATGGCATTCTTGTTTCTTTGTAAAAGGGGCTTCTTTTTAGAATTAGAACTTTTAGAACCAGTAGAGAAGAATAGAAGAGTTAGAAGTTAGAAAGAAAAGTCAGGATAGAGGGGACAAGAATTGATCCTGTTTCTTTGTAAAGGGAAGCTTCTCTTGTCTTCTTAGTTAGGAGTTAAATTCAACATAGAAAGGAATGTATCTTTCCAGTTTCCTTAGTGTAGATGGAAGCAGTCTGAAGATAGGTTTTCTGTACACTAGTGATTGTGCCAGATTTGTAAATGTTGTTTATCTGTCTCACCCACAGTAGAAGCAACTAGATTCAAATCTACTTCATATTGTGTTCCAGAACGGTATTCATCTTAAGTTAAATCATTTGATTTTGAAAGCTTTCAAGGAATGAAATCTCACTTTGTGTTTTTCTTAAATGGTAATCTATAATCAGTTGTTGAAATTAGCACTATGAATGAATGCAACTGTGTGTTAATCGCAGGTTAATTTTGTTCTTCAGTTTTTAGTTAGAAATTCCTTGAAAGGTAATAAGTCTGGTTAAGTTAGATGAAATATCATTCTTTTTAGTACCAAAATCTTGATCTATCTTTTTATGTTTCTTTAAAAACCCTAGTTAAAATAGGTTTAAATTCATGTTTGATCTTAGAACAATCCAGAAGCTCATACCAGCAGGCCCCTTGAATATTACTGTTGCATTGACCACTGAGTAACATCAGCGCAGTTGAGACCCAACTACAAAGACCTTGGGAGCTAAGGCATCCATGTGTTGTCTTTCTCTTTCAGGAGAAGCAACGTAGCAATGTTCTGCTTGCATTGTTGTGGTGCCAAAATCTCCATCAACAGGAACTGGCGCTAGAAGGAGGGCCTAAAAGGGAAAACTGGATAAAACTGGGTCATCTTCCTCAGAAAGGCCCAACATAGTTCTTCGATCAACTGGGAATCCATCATCTTTCATATAACTCAAGACCCCAACAAGACACAAGAATCATAAGGCTGGGGCAACCATTATTCCACCCTTATCAGCTCCACTCACTCCACCAGGATTTTCACCAATACCCCAGTGGATACCCATCAATCCACCATCCAATTCATCTCAATTGTCATCATAGCTGATTCAACCCATACAACAGCTGGCTCAACCACCACCACCCCCACCAATGGCATTCTTTCAGAATAATCCCTCTCCATTGGGGACTATCCCTGGAGGTTTCCACGACATGCCTAAGAACCCTGAAAAAATTCTGCCCCAAGTACATCTATGGTGAATCATGTAGTGCTGAAGAGCACATACAAGCTTTCAAGGACGCTTGTACCAGAGCTCAAATAGATCACCATGATGTGGTCTGCAGATTGTTACCTTACTCCATAGGGGATATGGCATACAATTAGTACCTTAATCTTCCTCAAGGTTCCATTCTGACCAAGACACATTTGGAAAATGCCTTCATTAACCAGTTCAGGGTGTATGTGGATCCAACTCTTTTATACCATCAGTTTGCAACCATAAGGAAGGAACCAGGTGAATCTTTTCCTTTATTCAACACTAGGTTCCAGCGAATGTATAGGAGATTGCAAGATCCCTATCTAGTTACTGAAAACAATGCTATCCAAGCATATTTTAGGGTTATAGACCCTTTGCTCGGTTTGTTCCTGCAAAGAACTTACCAACCAATTGATATTGATTCTCTATCCAAAGTTTATCACTTGGCTATTAAGCTGCAACAACAAATCAGTTCTCAACAAGGAAGGCTAGGGGGAGGTTTTCCTTCAATGGGATATCATATGCATACCCCAACTCCTCTATTTAGCACTGTCCCAGGGATGTCTCCTTCCCATTACGGACCTATGTCTGAGCTGTAGACCCAACCACCTGTTCCATTCTTCACTACTGGAACTCCTGATCTCTTTCAACAACTGCAGGTTCCTCAAAGTTCCCATGGTCATCCTAACCAAATTGGAACATCAAATCATGGTGGTCAGCCACATGTTTCCAAGAGTGTGGAGAGTGAAAAGACAACTCAGCTTACAAATGAGGTAGAAACCTTGAAGAAAATGTTGTCCCAAGCCACAAATGACATGGCTAAGCTTCGATTGAATCCCTCCCAAAACAACAACAATCAGGGTAACTATCAGAATCATAACAATTACAACCAACGGGGTTATCAAGGTCAAAATTCCTCTAATCAAGGGTATCAAAATCAGAATAGAGGGTATAACCAAAGGCCAAATAATAACAGACAATGGAACACAAGGCCCAATAATGGTGGAGTTTTGCACAACTATCAAGCAAATGAAGAGAGATCACACACAACAAATGTGGTCGACCTCAATCTTATGACTAATTGGTGCAGGCTCCATGATACCACAACCCATTCTGAGGTGAATTGCCATGAAGTGGAGAAGATGGTCAAGATGGCACAAGCAGATGCCCAAACGTTCAAAGGGAATTCCAACAAAGGAGGTGACTCAATAGAAACAACAATGACTTATGACCTTTTTGAAGAGGAATCTTCATTCCCAAGGCAAGAAGAGAATGAACCAGACGAGGATTCATATGATGCCCAAGCCTTTCAGATGAAGGGAGGACACTTCCTGAGAAATCAAAGTAAGGGGCCATTCACTACATCAACACCTCCTAATCACATGGTGCCTCTAAATCAGAGTGCTGATAATAATCCTCCTCCACCACAAGGCCCACCTGATTTCCATAACAAGGGTAATTCCTTTCGTGTTTTCAAAGATAGTGCAGAATTTGACATTATTTCTGAGATGCAGAAACATAAAACCTCTTTGTCGTATTTTGACATTCTAAAGTGGTGCCCTGCTCAAAGGGAAATAGTGTTAAAAGCTTTGGAGCAAGCTGACAAGTCAAAAGGAAAGAACAAGGTGGCACCTACTAGGGATGTGAATGCAGCCTTATACAGAAATAAGGTAGGTACTCCACCATTTCTTTTAAGTTTAAGGATAAGTGGGAAGAACCTTCACAACTGTCTGTTAGATTCAGGAGCTTCTGGCAATGTTATACCATTTTTTGTATGCAAGAAGTTGGGATTGGACCCCATTCAGACAAATAAGGTCATTCAACTTGAAAAAATAGAGGTTAATGTGGTGGGGGAATTAAGAAACATACATGTTCAAGTAGAATCTGGCCCTAGGATCCTAACAAATATAGATATTCAAGTAACAGACATTCCCGAGACCTATGGTATGCTGCTAAGTAGAGATTTGATGAAAATTCTAGGGGGATATATTTCCCTTGACTTTTCACATATGTGGCTACCATGGAGAGGGATCCCAACTCAGATCAGGATTGAAAGTGAGCCTCGCTTCAAGCATATCATTATTGAATATGATTGCCACAATGAGGTAGCCTATTTCGAAACTGGGATAGGTGTTTATAAAAAAGAAGAAGCTTTAACCTTTTCTATTTTTGATCCTAAAGAACTGCCCATACAAGAGCCCCCTGATCTTATGATTGACGGGAATCAGCAGGCATTAGTTAGAAAACTGCAGCAAGATCAGCTAGTTTTGGGAGAAGATGTAGATCTACAAAGTCTCTTGCTCCCTAATTGGTGTAGGGTACATTATCATAACCATTTTGAATTAATGTTCCAACCCTGCATTGACATTTTAAAACATGTTGCCCAAGCTGAGGAAGCTAGCACAAGTTGCCCTAAGATCATTGCAAACCGCTTCTCATTCGAAGCTAAGGAAGAAATAATGCTAACCAGAGGTAGGATACCTTCAAAGGAGGTTCCTTCTCAAATTGAACCTACCTCAGGCATGTGTCCAAATTAGCATATTGATGAGGGGCAACCGCAAGGTTTGTTTAACACCCCTGCACTCACAAATATACTAGAACTTGAGGGGTTAACCAAAGAAGTAAGTGACTGTCAGAAGGATAGCCATAGGTTAGATGATACAACTGAGGAAGAATCAGAAAGTATACCTAAAGAGCTTATAGAGCATCATTTCCCTATACCTGATACAAAAGATCAAGCAGCCCCAATGGTGGCTCATCTAACTCAAACACCTGTAACAACTTCAAAGGAATCAACTCTGACCCAGGATCAACTGTGGACCCTCGCCTTTGATGGATCTAAATCTAAAATGGGTCGTGGTGTTGGAATTGTACTAACCAGCCTGAAAGCGAAAACTTTCTTTGCTTCTTTTAGGTTGCAATTTGGATGCACAAACAATGTGGCAAAATATGAAGCTCTAGCACAAGGACTGATGTTTGCACACAAGAAGAAGGTCACTACCTTGGTGGTCAAAGGAGATTTAGAAATAGTGGTCAAGCAGGTGTGCAACCAATATACATGTCACAACAGAAGGCTAGCAGCTTATCAAAATCAGGTATGTAACCTGATCGAGGACTTTGATGCCTTTGGGATTAGTCTCATCCTAAGAGAAGAAAACCAAGTAGCTGATTCATTGGTTGTTGCTGCAAGCACCTTGGAACCTATGCAAGGCTCCAAGTTTAAAATATTCTCAGTGGAACTGATGTCCACCCCAGCTGTTCCTGACAATATCAAGAATTTCTAGGTCTTTGATGATGATCGACATATTTTGGCCTTTCTAGCAAGCTCAGATGTTTTTGAGGGGCAAATTATTGATGAGTCCAACAAAGATCAAAGGGATTGAAGCCCCGAAGATTGCGATACAGAAGGGGTCCTTAATTTAAAGAGCAATAACATTCCCAAGGGGATGGTGTCCTTGGAAAGAATTTTTGACTCAGACCCAAGGGCTCGAGAGAAGGTATCGATTGAAGAAAAGGGAGGCGAATATGAAACAGTTAACCTGGCTGATTCTGGCCCTGAAAGGAATGTCTACATAGGGAAAGCCTACCCTGAAGCAATTAGAGAAGACATACTAAGGGCACTAAAGAAAGATATTGCTGCAATTGCTTGGGAATATGAAGACCTAAAGACATTTGATGCTACTATAATGACTCATACTATTCCCCTGAAGCCTGAAGCTAAGCCATTCCGATAGAAGTAGCACCCTGTCAACGCCCTGATTGAGCCATTGATTTATAAAGAAGTTTAGAAATTGTTGTCTGCAAGGATAATCTTCCATGTGCACCATTCAACGTGGGTGGCTAACTTAGTTCCAGTCCGCAAGAAGAACAGGGAGATCAGGCTGTGTGTCAACTTCAGAAAAGGATAACTACCTGCTTCCTTCTCTGGATGAAGTCTTGCAGACTGTCAATGGATCTCAGATGATGTCATTCTTGGATGGTTACTCTAGATACAACTAGGTTATGGTCGACTTTGAAAATAGGATGAAGACGACATTCACTACCAAGTGGGGGACATTTGGATATAGAAGGATGCCATTCGGCCTGACAAATGTTGGAGCAACTTTCCAGCCTGCCATGGACATAGCTTTCAAGGACCTAATTGGAAAATGCATTATTGTTTACATAGATGACATGACAGTGTTCTCCAAGGATCGACTGAACCATGCTGCTGATTTAGCCAAGGTTCTCCAAGGGTGTATCCAGTATGGCATCTCCCTAAATCCCAACAAGTGCATGTTTGGAGTCTCTGAAGGAAAGCTCTTGGGACATGTAATTTCAAATAGGGGAATATCAATCGATCCAGACCGAGTTGAGTCCATTCTGAAGATCACCTGGCCAGGAAGCAAGAAAGAAATGAATTCTTTCTTCGGGAAAATCAACTTCATGAGAAAGTTCATCACGGGCTTTGCAGTGATTGTAAAACCTCTGAATGAAATGATGAAGAAGGATGCCAAGATAGAGTGGACGGATGAGGCAAATGATGCATTCTCACAAGTCAAGCGATCCATCTCGGAAGCACCCGTTCTCACCAGCCCTAACTACTTGAGATTTTTTTATATCTATTCTTTCGCCTTTGAACACTCATGTGCAACTATATTAACTCAATGAGGAGAAGAGTCAGAGGAGAGGCCCATTGCTTTCATGAGTTCTCCCTTCAAGAATGCAAAAATTAGGTACCCACCCCTGGAGAAGAAAGCTTTTGTGCTATTCTGAGTTGTCAAGAAGTTTAGGTACTATATTCTCTAGAGCCAAATCATTCCTATAGTTCCTGATGCAGTTGTAAAGTCTCTACTTATGCAGAGTGAGCTGGGAGAAAGAAGATGAAAGTGGATGGCTATCTTACAAGATTTCGATCTGGAGAACACCCTATGAGACTCATTCGAGGTACTGGTTTTTCTAAATCCATGGCTAAGGCTGGTGACAACATCATCTGTCAGCAATACACAACCCAGTCCTTCTCCAACGATCCCTGGTATGCTGATGTTGTCCACCTGATGCTTAATAATCAATGTCCAAAAGGAATGAATTCACCTCAAAGGAGAGCCCTGAGAATGAAGAGCTTTCATTATATGTTCAAAGGAGGGTTGTTATACAAGAGAAATTTTGAAGGACTATACCTAAGATGTCTTGATCAGCAAGAGGCTAAATGGGCGATCTTTGAGTTTCATGGGAAACATGGCACAAATCATGGTTCGGTAGATTCACTGGCACACTAGATCCTTAGGTCTGGTTATTACTGGCCCTATGTATTCAGGGATGCCCATCGACATGTGAGAACATGTCACATATGTCAGATTTATGCACCAAGGGAACCCCATTCAGCTATGCCATTACAACCTGTCTACGAGGTAAGGCCATTTGCCTAGTGGGCACTAAATTTTATTGGAGTGATTAACCTGAATTCTTCTGCAGGGCATAAATTCATCTTGACTGCTATTGACTACTGCACAAGATAGACAGAGGCCATACCCTGCAAAAACAACACAACAAAGGTAGTGATCAAGTTCCTCACTGAATGCATCACTACAAGATTTGGGGTACCCTTCACTCTGGTATGTGACAATGGCTCTGCCTTTTCCTCTACTGAGTTTATTTCCTGGGCATATGATCACAAGATTGTCTTGAAGTATTCATCAAATTAATACCCACAAGGCAATGGAGTTGCATATTCAACCAATAAGAACCTTTTAGGGGTAATTAAGAAGCTGCTAGAGAATAACCCTAGGGACTGGCATACCCAGTTGAGATTTGCATTATGGGTAGATAGGACTAGGATTAAGACTGCCTTAAATACCTCACCATTCAAGTTGGTATATGGCCAAGAGCCTGTCTTTCCCATCCATCTGCAAATACCTATCCTTGAGTTCATGCAGAAATTCTACTCTAAGGACAATAGGATAGAAGTCAGATTAGCTGCTTTGTTGAAGTTAGAAGAACATAGAGATGCCACATTGCAACAATTCCTTAGGCACCAGGCTGTTGTCAAATGTTGGTTTGACAAAAGAGCCAAAATCAAGGCTTTTAGGATATCAGACCTAGTGTTGTTATGGGACAAAGCCAGTGAAAAGAAGGGCAGTCACCATAAATTTGACAAACTCTGGCTAGGTCTTTATCAAATTGCTGAGATCCTGGGGAAAATGCTTTCAGACTAAGTAGCTTAACTGGAGAACCTGTCCCCTTTCTTGTTAATGGGCAGTTTCTTAAGCATTATTTTAAGTCTTAAAGCATGCTAATTTCCGGTTCTGCATGTAAATAATCGGCTGCTCTTTGTGTAAATAATTTACTCTTTGTTTGTAAATAGTTTGCTGCTTTTTTTGTTTGTTCTTTCCTTCCGTCCTTTGTGTTTTCTTTGTTGTTTGGTCTCTGTTTGTTCTGTTCATTGGGGTTGATCTGTTTCTTTTCCGTCTAAAACTGTGGGTTGTTATCTAAAGCATACTTTGGTCATTAGGAGAGAAGTGGTTTAGATATTTTCAGGCTCTCTGATTGGATGATTTTGTCCTAAGGCTCTTTGTTTCATGTCCATTGTCAATAAAGGTTGTGGAAGGTCTTGAGAACAAGGTGCAAAGTAATGACCTTCATTAGCTCCCTCTAAATTTGTCACAAATTATCAAGATCATCTCCTCTTGTAATAGTATATTTGTCCTAGGGTGATAGTTTTGTAAGATTTGAGTGAAAATTTTGATTTTCCAAGTGTTGTTATGAGGTTCGTGGTAGTTTTCAACCTAGATAAGATGTTAAACATTTGACATATTGAAAAAGAATTAATTTAAATATCTGAAACTCTATGAGAAAAAGAAAAAAAAAGAACTATTCAAAGAAAAAGGGATTCAATATGAATGGGTGGTTCCAGTATCTCTACCGGGGCTATGGACACCTGACTGACAGTAGAGCAATGTTGTGAGAAAACTAGAGGTATCTCCATCGGGGCTATAGACACCTAACTGGCAGCGAAGCAATGCCCAGGATATCATTGCACAACAGCTAAGGGGATCAACCCATGTAGCTCAAATCTTGCACATTGTTGTTTGAAATGTGGGGAAACTTTATGAAAGGATGATACACTATCAAACACACACATAGATTCAAGGGTAGTCATTGATTGATTTACATATGAGGTTCTAGCTCAAACGTGGTTGTTATAACTGACCCAACTGGAGTTGCAATGCTCGTAAACCAAAGATTCTAGGTAGCTGAATCCTTCAGTTTCTTGAAAATGGTTAAACCATTTTCCTAGCCGAGTAGCCATTTGTTATGCCTTGCATAACCACCCCATTTTATTCTAGAACAAAATGGGTCCCCCTTTGTCTTTTCCCTTTGGCCTTTAGTTTTCTGCCTTAGGTGTTTTTCTTTTAAAGTTCAGTCAGAAGCGGAACCGAGACCAATACCGGACTTGGAAATTCCTTCTAAGCTCTGGTCTCGTTCCTTCCCTGGTTCTGGTTCTGACAACACTTTGTCTTCATCTTTTGTTCTTTCTCAGAGACGGGTCTAGGTCCGAATCGGGAGGTTAAACTTTCTTCAAAGTTTCTCATTCGGGTTCCATCCCGACCTTGACTCTGCCTCTTCACTTTTCTCTCTCCTTTGTTGGTCTTTTGTTGGTTTTTTGTGTCTTGTGCCTTGGATGTTTTCTGCCCTAGGCATCTTTTTGTTTTTGTTTTAGTGGGCCCGGAACTGGATCAAATTCTGAACTTGGAATTCCTTCCAAGTTCTGTTGTATTTTTCTTCCCTGGTCCCTGTTCCACCGCTTTGGTCTTTTTCTGCCTTGCCTGTCTTTTCGTTTTGTTCTGGCGAACCCGGAACTGAACTGGGAACTGAACCCTGAAACTTGAAAAGCTTCTGGTTCAGGTTCCATTCCGATCCTGGTTCTGTGTGTTTTGTTCTTTCGCTTTCTTTCTCCTTTTATTTTGGTCGTGGGGTTTTCCTTCCCCTTCCTCTTTCTCTTTCTTGACCTTTCTTTGTCTTTTCAGATGACGTCGGAGGTGGGTTAGGAACAAAATCCGAACCCGAAACTTGAAAAATTTTATGGTTCAGGTTTGGTCCCGATCCCGTTTCCGCTATGTCCGTTTTCTTTTGTCCCGATCCCGGTTCCGCCGAGACTTGTCTAATTTTTGCTTCTCGGTTTCAGTCCTGATTTGGTCCCGCCTCCACCGGTTTTAAAAGGGAAGTGTGTTCCCATTTCAGTTTTGGTTCCGCCTCCACCAGAGTGGTGTTTCTTTTCAATAAAATTATAGACATAATAAATAATGATATATTTTAGTAGCGTTTGAGAACTAATGGAGAAATTTGTTTTGCAGGATCAGGTTATTTATCTGAAGATATCTCTTGAGGGAATTTCGCCAAAGGATCTGAGTTCAGCGTAATGCCCGGCCGAAGGGATAGGGTCCCGCCGACATATTTTGTGCCTTCGGTATAACATGTTGAGCGCGACATAACGTCTCACCAACCAAACAAAGTCTCCCTGAAGTGAAATAGGCTCTCAGAGAAAGGATGCAACTTTGGTGTGATGTCTCAGTGAAGGAAGTTAGTCTCTCTGACAATTTGCAGAGGAACCGATCTCAAGCGGGAAGAGAGTCGAAGAAGAAGGAAGCTGTGAGTCAAAGGGACAACTAGTATCTACTGACAGGGGTAGCTCAGCATTAATGGTGATATTTTTTAGGGAACTCAAAGTAGCTCCACTGGAGTTAAAAAGGGGATACAGAGGCAAGAAATAAATGCGGTAGCTACAAAAGATCTACAGATCATTCTAGGAGACAATCTTCACTGACATGGATAGCAGGGATTCAAATTTAATACAGAACTGACTTTCTTCAAAGATCTGGACGCCAACCCTCTGACACCACGGATATTTTGTAAACCCTAAAAGGCAAGGGCTGAAATTCTTCTTGGGAGAGGGTGTATATATGGCATTCTTGTTTCTTTGTAAAAGGGGCTTCTTTTTAGAATTAGAACTTTTAGAACCAATAGAGAAGAATAGAAGAGTTAGAAGTCAAAAAGAAAAGTCAAGATAGAGGGGACAAGAACTGCATCTTGTTTCTTTGTAAGGGAAGCTTCTCTTGTCTTCTTAGTTAGGAGTTAAATTCAACATAGAAAGGAATGTATCTTTCCAGTTTCCTTAGTGTAGATGGAAGCAGTCTTAAGACACGGGTTTTCTATACACTGGTGATTGTGCTAGATTTGTAAATGTTGCTTATCGGTCTCACCCATAGTAGAAGCAACCAGATTCGAATCTACTTCATATTGTGTTCCAGAACGATATTCATCTTAAGTTAAATCATTTGATTTTGAAAGATTTCAAAGAATGAAATCTCACTTTGTGTTTTGCTTAAATGGTAATCTATAATCAATTGTTGAAATCAGCATTGTGAATGAATGCAACTATGTGTTAATCGTAGGTTAATTTTGTTCTTCAGTTTTTAGTTAGCAATTCCTTGAAAGGTAATAAGTATGGTTAAGTTAGATGAAATATCATTCTTTTCAGTACAAAACCTTGAGCTATCTTTTTATGTTTCTTTAAAAACCCCAGTTAAAATAGGTTTAAATTCATGTTTGATCTTAGAACAATCCAGAAGCTCATACCAGCAGGCCCCTTGAATATTACTGTTGCATTGACCACTGAGTAACATCAGCGCAGTTGAGACCCAACTACAAAAACCTTTGGAGCTAAGGCATCCACGTGTTTCCTTTCTTTTTCAAGAGAAGCAGAGTAGCAATGTTCTGCTTGCATTGTTGTGGTGCCAAAATCGCCATCAACAAGACTTTGTGATTTGTGTATAGTGATAGCCCATGCTATGGATAGTGATATTGGTCTACAAGTGCCTCATGATATAGGTTGTACTGGTATAATTTTTGGGTTTGTTTGATTCCATGGTGGACCATTATAGTTATCATCCCACAATAATGGGTCCCAAACTTGGGACATCAAATTTTTGAATGCAAGTAAAAAATTAAAACACCTTAATTCGAAGGTTTTTCTTCAAATACATGTAAAAGAACCTTACCTTGTTAAAAACCTTCAAATGAAAGTAATTTCCAAAAATGGAAAAAAGGGACATTCGAACGAGGGTCCTTTTTATTCCTTTTATGGAAATTTCAAGGAAAGGAAAAAAAGGGACCTTCGTTCAAAGGTCTCTTTTTTCCACTTTTGGAATTACCTTTGTTCAAAGTTTTTTTTGTATTTTTTTTGGGGGAATGACATACCTTCAAACGAAGGGCCTTAAGTAGACACTTTCAATGCCTGCTTCAATTTTTCCTCAAAAATTCTAGTTTCAAACTTCGGGTTGGACCTTCAAATGGAATTAACTTGAAAAGATAATTTGCAATATCATAATCTTCAAAATGAGCTTTCCAACAAGTATAATTTTAATATATTTTATTTTATTATGTATTTATTTTCTAATTTTTATCGAACATATTTTTTCACTGAACATTAAGTTCTTTGTTCTACAGATATAGAAAAATAGTAAAATACTAAAAAAATCCAAAAAATATTTGTGCACTAGGTATTGATGTCCCTGTTTCAACAAAAAAAAAATGATATATATATGAAACAAGTTATGTGTTACAACATACACCTATGTCCAAATTATAATTACCTTGATGTAAAAAAAATTACAAAACTATGAAACAAAAAATTATTAAAAAATATATATGCACTAGATATTGATGTTACAAATATATATTTTAAAAATTAGAATTGTATCCTTTCTAGAAACAAATTTATGTGTTACAACATAAATACCACTTTTTAAAAATGTTGTTTAATATAAAAAAAAAGTTATTAAAAGTTACATTAAAAAATTCACAATTTATTAAAAAAAAAGAATCTACAAACAAATTGTCACAAAACACTAGTTTGCATCATCTTCAAATTCTTAATAGCTTAGCTGCTATAGGTCTCAAAAATTGAAGAATTAGTTAAAAATGTCGATTTCAATGTCCTACTTTGGCCAAAAGTGGGACTCATTATTGTGGGATTACTTGGCATTATAACACATGCTAATAATTTTGGTGGTTTAATATATTTGACCTCTTCAAGAGATCTATTTACAAGTCCAACTTAGATCCATAAGTTTGTTGTAAGCATGACATGTTGAAATTTTCTTAGTAATATTTATTGGGGAAGTTACTCATCATTATTATCATTGCCTAATTTATGTTGTGTATTCACTGCAAAACTCCAAATGTAATAGGTAGATTTAGTAGTTTTAACATTTGTTTTTTGGTGCAATGTTGTTAGTTTATTTCTAGCAAATTATAAGTGTATTGATTGGTCAAAATATTATTGTTCAATTTTTGTTAGTTGCTTGTTTGTGTGAGACATTAATAATTCCCAATCATGTTGTGTTGGTTTTGCATTGCATATGTTTTGTAATGTCTGAAAAAAATGTATTTGGATTAGATTGTCACATTATTGTCTAAATATTTTTTGTATTGTAACAATAGTATAAAATTTGTGTCATAGATTTCTTGTAGTTTTGTGTGATGCATAGATGAGAAAATCCATAACAAGTGGAAATTGGGCAAGGTCTCCAATAATAGTTATACAAATGCCACCAAAGCAAAGATTTTGTTGGGGGATTGCTTCACATAACCCACTATCAATTTTTAATAGTAGTTTTGGACCAATGAAGCTCATCTCATTGATGAGAATGTATAGTATGTTTTTCATGTATTCTTCAAACACTTTTATGTTGTCCTTGCACAATGGTTGCATTTTTGTAATTTGAATCATGAGGCTTGCATGTATAGTCAAGACTTGTACATTAAATGTTGCAATTCCTATTGGGGTGAGAACAAGGAGTGGGTTTTCTCTTTCTGGTACCAAATTTTGAAGTGCATTTCTTATGCAAATAATTAGATAGGATTTTCTAGTGCTTGTAGTTTCTTGTATGATCATATGTAGTGGTTTATTTGAGGAACTATCTATTAAGTGATTTGTAATGATAGTAAGTGTTGGTTGTTGTTTTTGTGATAATATATAGTTTTGATTGTACAAATTTAAGATGGAACAAACATCTTGTTTTTGTGTATGATTTGAATTGCAACATCATGTAAATGTGCAAGAACATTACTTTTTTTCCATTTTTTATTGTTGTCAAAATAATGTCGACCAAGCATTTCAAGTTCATTTAAATTTATACTATTAGCAAGAACCATTAGATATAATATATTTGAGTCATTCATTTCTATTGTATCTTGTTTATCCATCTCTTTATCATAATAGTCTTCATCTTCAAGGACATATTCAATTTGATCTATGTAATCAACATGTCATGCATTATATTTTTGTGTATTCATGTGCTTCCAATTGTTGATGATTTCTTCTTTGTTGAGGCCTATATCTTTGTCTATTCATCATAATTTTTTATATAGAAGTAAATCATTCCAAAAAAAGTTTCCAAGATATTTAGTCTTCTTTTGGAATGCTATAAAACCATTGGAATACTTGCACTATTCATTTTTATTTTCTATCTTTCTATTTGGATCCTTTACAACAAGTAGCATATGTGAAGGATCTTGTTGATTCAATTAGTGTCACCATTTCTAGACCTGAGATGGGTGATGCATGCAGGATTGTATGTTTTTAGATTGTATCTCGCTATCATTGATCATTTTCTTCAAGTGATGGAACACTTTTCTACCTACATTCAATGATATAATTTTTTTTATCACAAGTCATAAGAGGTATTTTTTGTAGCATGTGACATGTTTCTTGTGCTCCTATATCGAGCATTTTGCAATAATATTTTCCATGAACTTATAATATTTGATTTGAACACATTCTTGTCAATATATTAACATAACTATGATTTTCTTTCATCTTTAGATGCATACTTGGAAATGTATTTGAGAACAAGCAGTTGTGTGGTAATGAGTTGGCAATCTATATTAGCTCTCCATATTGAGAGCATCATTGGGTTATAAATGTTTAACCTAGATCATCATTTCACAATGGTTTGTAAGATGTGTTCCCTAATTCATCACATGATAAGCTATATTTTTATGCATTTTTCCCATGGAGCTTGTATCTACATTCTACATGTTGCCCTTTCTTACGTAGGTAATTTCTCTCACTACATTTAGTGTGTCTTTGTACATGATTAATTAACTCTTCATAATCAATATAGGGATTGGTAGATAATATTCAAATGCATTTAGTAGGTATGGATCATCCATTGGAGTTCTATGAACCATGTTTCTTATTTCAAATTTAGAATGAGGGTTTCAAGCAATAACATAGTTGCCAAATAATTCTTTTTCTCTGTCCACTTTTGCATGATTTTTCCAATCTAGTGTATCCATGTTTAGTGCATTTTTTAACCAAAGGAATATGTGTATATGTGAAAAAACTTAGTGTTGTAATTCATGCCTATACCCAAAAAAAATTGGAGCTTCAGTAATTACCTCTTTATGAAAGATTGTGAATAATTGATGTAGATCTATGAATGTTGTGTGTGGCTTTTTAATCATGTTATTTGTGTGATGTTTTTTGGAGTGTAATTTAGATGTCTTGTTGGTTTTAAAATATTGTGTAAATCATGCCATTTTGTATTATTTTTTACTTAATGTGGAGAAAAAAATTGGTGAACCTCTTTGGTTGATCATATTTGTTAGATAACCATGACAATCATTCCAATATGACATTTGTGAATATAATGGGAAATTACCCAAAGTCAAGAACTAGTTTCTTTGCATGATAGAAGGTTTATCTGACTCTAAATTCTCTCCTACAAACAAGTGGTTGCTTCATGTCTTGGAATGTTAGGGGTTTCACCTTCCCAAAAGAAAAGAAATTTTCAAAAGAGCCACTATCTCTTAAAAAGGAAGTGCTACCACTTAGAAATTAAGATAATAAGATAAAATATTGTCTTTTCTCTCTATTCCATCTCTAAAGTATTCCTCCCCATATCTTCACCCATAAAGAATGAAGTGGTTGTTCTTGTACTTTCTCTTTGGTTTTAAAGCTATATCATCGACAAATGAGAGAATCCAAATAATTAATGTATGTAGGTTATAATCATTATATACAACAAATACAACAATTTCTACTTAATATATTGTTTTAATAATTCATTTGAGAGGTGCAATATCTATAATTTATTAGCAAATCACCTTCCTCAAGATAATAGGTGTTGAGGATATTTTTAAATGACTAAATAAAAAGATCAGATGTAAAATAATTGATTCATATTTTATGATAAATAATTTGATTCTTGGATAAACTATTGAAATGGTTTTGGATTCCATGAAACTCTCATAGAAAGTATGGCAATCATGTTCCTATTGTTGGTACACATTGTCTAAATATAGAAAAAAATATGATTAGAAGCTCAATAGACTTGATAGGTTATATTTCAAACTCAACCTCTCACCATCCCCTACTACCCAAGGATTAATGGTTTATCAAAACCTCTCCAAAATACTTTTTGAACATATTTTCATCCTCACCAAAACCTACCTCATTTAATATATGGAATCTACCTATATCTCTTCCTTTAAGTTAATATTTTCTCCCCTTAATAAAACAGACTATCCCAAGTCATATAATGCCTTAGAATATCAATAAGTAAATCATATGATAAAAATATAGACTTTATAGTGGACTCTTGAATTTAGACATTGTATTCACTTTCTTGGAATCCATGGCAAACAAGTTGTCCATAAAATGACCATAAATGAACAGGTCCTCCAAAACTAGTTGCTTCATAGCTTGATTTTTTTATGGCTATTCCTAATAACACAAGAATTTAAAATTTTGTGGATTGTTCTTGAAATATCTTATGAGAAAAGTAAGGATATATATAAAAGAAAATGTGATCAAATTAGATGGAGACTCCAGTAAATCAAAGATAGAGATAAAAATTCCAAGTTATTCCAATTTTTGAAGCATATGAAAGAGAGAATAACAATGATCATTATGGGAATGACTCCTTCATTATAAATTTTACTAACATATCTTAGTTATTTTGTAAACACTATAAATAATTATTTTTAGACATACCTTTAGATGAGGCTATGTATAAAAAAAACTAATGAATTTTTTGATAATGCATTCCTAAAAAAATTCTAATAATGCCACTCATAACCTTGAGATATTTTTATCTTCAAAGATCTTATAAGATCCCTTTTCTCTAATTACAATGAAAAAATTTGGTCTTGATAAAGTTCCTACAAAAAAATTAAAGCCATGCCATTTCTCATCTCTAAAGACTTCTATAATGTTTACTTAAAAGTTGGAGAACCATTAATTTTTTAAACATTACATAAAAAAAATGATAACCAAAGCCTTGACTTAAAGAATTAATATTTTTTCTCAAGATATTGTCAAAATAGAACAAACTAGGTTTTTAGGAGGAATATTCATTCTTAATAATTATTTTTAGCTTGCGAATATACTCACTAATCTCAAAAGACTAATTAAGATGATATTCATGTATGGCCTATGACAAAATTAGATGTTAAATTTCTAAGACGGTTAGGATTCAATGAGAGATTTATTGACCATACATGTATGTTATTCAATGCGGCTTCTTCTATACCTCTTATCAATGGATATCTCATGAAACCCTCCAATCTTTAAATATATAAGACAATTTTATCCTATTTCCCCTTTCCTCTTTATTCTTGATGTTGGATCTCTTTGGTGTCTTCTTGAGAGAGCTATTCTTTTAGGCCTTATTAGGGGAACTAATCTCCCGAAGAAAATAAGTGCTTAAGTCTTGCTTTGCTAATGCCATCATGTTATTTTTAAATAATTATGAAGATGTTTAAAAAATTATATAAACCATAGAAAAGTATTGTATTACATTTAGTTCTAAGCTCTTAGTGCATATAATCCAAAATACAATGTGACTTGAAAGTAGACTATCCACTTATTCAACTTGAGTGCAAAATTATTAAACATTGAGATATTTGGGTATTCTATTTGAAATTGATGTCAACCTTCAACAAATGTGGAACTAGTTTTGAGATATATTAAACACGAATCTTAACAATTGATCTACCAAATGCATCTCTTTAGTGGGAGAGTCCAAATTGTTAAAGAAAATTCATTGTCTCATGTTTTTTACTATTCTTGTTAGTTCAAGATAACTCAATTATTTATAGTTAACTTAGAAAGTGAAACACGTATTTTAGTCTAAATTGGATTGTTATAAGCCCGTATAATTTTTAGCCATTAATCTATCTATATTCAACCTAGGTCAAAAGGAGGTCTACATATTATAGATCCATGGACTCAAATTAAAAGGTTTAATAGCCGAATAAATAGTTTGAGAAATCAATTGAGAATCTACGTAGAATATTATGATACCTTATCAAATATCATTTTCATCCATTGGTGGTCATTAGGAAATATATTAATTTACATGACAACATCCTATGTGCCAAGTATTTTCAATTAAAATATTCATTACTTGCTAACAACACTTAGAAATCTTGACAAGACAACCAATCTTCTATCTTGAAACTATAATTCTCTTAGACAAGACCTTAGTTTTCCTACCTCCTTTTGGTGGAGTATATTGATCACTAATATCAATTTTCCTCTAGCTCTTACTAAAGTTCTCTATGTTAAAGAGAGTCTTTAGAAGGGCATCTAGTCCTTTGGTAATCTCTAGAACTTCTTATGTGTTTAATGAAAATTATAGATCTCTTTAAAAAATATATTTAATCTTAATTATGACTTAAAGATCATTTGATATTAAATACATCACTAATCTATTTGGAGACAAGTTCATCATCAAAATTTCTCTTGATCAATAGCACAACTTCACCAAAGTGTTGGGATGACCCAATAGAAAGCACTTAATATGTTTCCTCTTAAAGTTGTCCATATTGTATTTTTGTTACATCTCTTATTTGTTGACAATCTTAAAAGAAAAAGGATGACCATATTGAAAAGCATAGATGGTACTATCCATCTCAAATTAATTAGTACTACAAACTAGATGTGTTGTCTTAATAGTTTCTTAGACTTATTCATTAAAATTTTCTTGGTAGAGACTACATGCCCTTTCTTATACAAGACAACCACAATTATTCTTTTCAAGTGCAACAAAACCATCATATTTAGATAATAGTTTTATAGGGAGTTCTATACAATCAATACTCTCAACACCCTTTCCCAATAAGCTTAGTTTGAAATAAGCTTTCCTTGAGATTCATTTATCTCATAATGTTAGTTTTACAAATTGTAAGACCTATTCAGAAACATAAATGCATTGAATTCTATAGTCATGAATGGTTTCCTTTGGGATTGATGATCCAAATACTTAACACTAACATTCTTCTAGAGATTTCCTATTTGTTGAAGGTATTGTAGACTTGTCTTGATTTGATATGGAGCTTGTTCAATAGAACAATGTTGTACAACAACAAATTTCTTAGCTTGCTAGCAATACAAATTTCTTTCAAATTAAAGACTTGAATTCCTCTTTTATCACTTTTAATAATCTAGAATGCAATCCTTTTAAACAAGGTTAGATACATTAAGTTTTTTAATAAACATATAATATATATATTATAGGAGCTAACATACCTATTCAAATATGTCCCAACCATAACTCTCCTAATCTTATATGACTATAAAAGTCATACTATAGTTAAATATATTTACTAAAGTAATCTTCTTAGTTCTTTATTTATCTGGATGTCATAAAATATTATATATTATTACTATTTACTACTATTGTATTTATAACTATTCACTAATATTAGATTTATAGATATTTATTATAACAATCATTTCCTTTAGTTTTTTTCAT
The DNA here is from genome assembly GCA_007258455.2 of Sequoia sempervirens. Taxonomy (NCBI): domain Eukaryota; kingdom Viridiplantae; phylum Streptophyta; class Pinopsida; order Cupressales; family Cupressaceae; genus Sequoia; species Sequoia sempervirens. The sequence continues at coordinate 525,760,565 of VDFB02270651.1, read as the reverse complement.
ACCATATTTATGTATTTTATTTCTCTATTAACATCTCCCTATATTATTTAGGCTTTTGTTCCCTCCTATTTAAACTTTGGTGTACTCTTGCCTCATGACTTCAATAATATTTTTAAAACTTGATTTTTACACCTCAATTGAATGTCAAATTATGTGATAAAAGTAAATAATTAAGTGATATTATCAACCAATATGTGATACAACACCTACTCCTCACTTTCATTCCATTTTAATAATCATTTTTCAAGACTCCTTGTGGTGACTGAGTTTATTGACCTGTACTATTAAAAATACATAAACAAACATACTAATAAAAAACCCTCAATTGAATATCAAATTATGTGATAAAAATAAATAATTAAATAATATTATCAATCAATACATGATACAACACCTACTATTGATTGTCATTCCATTTTAATAATAATTTTCCAAATCTCCCTATAATGATTAAATTTATTGACCTCTACTATTTAAAATAAATAAATAAATAAACCAATTTCCCCATCATTCAAGGTGACAGTTATATGGACTTCCACTATCCTCACTCTTTTCTTACACGCTAATCGGGCTTCATTGGAATTTAGTGTGCTTTGCTTGAGTACTACGTTGTCTAAGAAGAGAATGATGTGCCTTCAATGGACTAGTTTTACTTTTCTTTGTATAATTTCGCCATCAAGTGCACTTTAATCAAAGAGAAATGTTGGTAAGATTCAATAAGACTCGTAGCCATTTATCACATGCTTCTTATTTACTAAATGGATTGGTATGATATTATTTTTTTCAAAGTGATCTTTTACTAAATATTTCTAGTCATATATTTTATGACTTTTTGGGTATATATATATATAGTAAGTTAATGTTTATGTTTATCAGATTATAATTAAAAATTATCAAATATTTAATTCATAAGTTATTGTTTAGTTAATTGTATGTAAAAAGAAGAGATAAATAGTCTCTAGGATGAGGAACAATTCTTTTATATGCTTCATCAAAGGGAGGATTGAGAGTCACCCATCCATTTTGAGTCTTAGATGGAAAGAGGTATGGACACCCCTAAACCAAGAGGCTGAAAAATGATATTACTAATGTCCACATCATTGGGAGTTGATAAATGCCAACAAAATGCTCAATAGTATTTTTGCATAGGGAAAGTGATGCATTTAGGTATGGAGGTCCTAATTAAGGGATTTTGAAATCCATACCTTTAACACATTTAACCTCTTGCATAATGAAAAACATGAACAAGGAATAACATTAAAAAATAAGAACTCATAAGTGTTTAGAATTAATCTTCTATTAATCATCATAATTATACATCATGCCACTTGGATTTACATTGAATTTTCTTGAATTCATATTCCTTTTAATAATATCAATTGAGCTTTGGGAAATAACATAATTTTGATATTTTCACTAGCATTACGTCATGTTACTTGAATTTACATTGAAGCCTTCAAGACCTACAACATCCTCATAACCCACAATCCAACTATTGACTTCCTCTTCACTTTGCTTCAATTCACAATCCTTTTAGGCTAAAGATCTCCAAGGAGCACTACCCTTTCAATTCCCAACTCTACAAGTGGGAATTTTAAAAAGCCCATTACATATTCCCATGAATAGTAGTGGCCTCCCTATACAAAATGTATAGTAAATTAATTTTTTCTTGATCTTGATGATAATTAAGCTCATGCCTTTGTTGATGCTCTAATATATTTCCAAATGGGCTTATGTTTTTCACAAAGATCTAACATGTTATCCAACACTAACTACACAACCGTGTTGGCCCCATCTTTTTTGCGCTATGAAAAAGAGAAAAAAGGGATCAAGAATGGTTATTTCTAAAGATTGAAGTCTTGCACTACTCTAGAATGTAAATAAGTGTAGAGAGACTTAATGATGTGATGTGGCTTCCAAGTGAACAATTGAATGTTTCATGGTGTCACACAAGTTCAAGATACTCTTCAACCTACTACACTTTATATGATAACAAAGAATCATTTCAAATGACTTTGTATTATTATATGACCTTATTTAAGTTTGGTTCAATGCATTGTAATATTCACACATTGAATACTTTGATCAAAACACCCAAAAATCTAAATTATAAATAAAACTATAAGCAAAATAGAAAACTTATTTTGGAGTGACCTACAAGATTGCTTAACCCTTGAGTTACTCATATATCAAACACCCTAGGTTAATGAATTGTGGCCTTAATCCTCACAAAATAAGTTGAGTGGCTTATGATTCAACCTAAACATGTCCCATCACTTGATATATCTCAAAGAATTTGGTATTAAGATAAAGCTAAAGCTCTTTACTTAGAGTTGAGTGTCCCACCAACCACACCAGAAATTATTGTCACTTGTATTTGCACTTTTATTGATCACGGGGTTGAAAAACCAAAGGAAACAATGGGAATGATATCAAGGTGTGGGACCTTGATATTGAAATCAAACCTCTAGAGAAGGTTGGTTCCTTTTTAGGCTAGATGCAATGTGTTGATTGAACCCAACACAAATTAAACTAAAATTTGACCTATTCTAATAATTTGCAAGGGAAAAGGGAGAGGGAAAATATAGAAAAGGAAGGGTGTTGATGCACCAAGACTTAATTTACTCTAACTTTTCTTAAAATCATAAGACAATCTTCAAAATTGTTAATAGATCACATAGCTTCTAATAGAACACTATTAAGAGGTAAAATATAAAGAGGATGCAACTAAAAGGGGGTTAATATGTCTACAATTAGCTTATAACATACATAAGAGAGACTTAAACCCACATAATGCAACTTACACTTAAAATATACACATTATAACAAGAATAAAAAGAGGCAAAATATTAATCTAAATTATTGATTACAGGCTTAAGCATACATTTTCACTTAAAAGAATAATAAATTATATTATAGAAAAGGTTTTCTATATTTTCTCTATATGTTGGAACCCTTTTGAATGAGAACTCTTAGGTCCTTAATACCCATAGAGGAGAATATAAAAAATAACAATACATTTTGTGGTATGTTGTAGAGAGCATTCCCATGCCCTAATAGTCATTCTCATCAATGCTCTACACAAATGTGTCCTCTTAAAATATAATCTATCATCTAGAAAAATGAAAGAACATTCCCCGCGCCCCTTGCCATACTTGAGTATTAAAGTTGTGTGGGATTGAGTGTAGATATTAGGAAACTCAAATAAGAAATTTGTTGCAACAATGGTTTGGAGATGGTGTACCTAAATGAGGTATGGTTTGACCACCATTTCCCCCTTTGAATTCATGCTAAATAACATAAAGAAATATTTATGGGATCATCAAATTAAATTTGATAGTTGTAGGGCATTGAAATTTGTTAATAGTAGAATTTTGGACATTCTAGAGCCTATACAAAGTTTTGAAGTGCAACTAAATTTTTGTGGGAGTTTTCATCTGAACTAGATTTTTGGGTAAATACATCTAAACAAAACTTATAGATAAGTCCCTCCAAATTGGACTTACTAACTTCCTAATATTATGGCTTATGATTTGTATGAAAGGTTTCAATAATTACATCAATAAAAGGACAAGGTGATTTTATCATCGAATGGGGTCACCCGAGATGGGTGTCATCAATATGACATCAACAGGGTGGGATGATGTCAACAATGGATGTATCACAAGAAAACATTATTGGACTAGAGATATGTGGGGAAGTCCAACTTAACCAAATAAGAGGGAAGATTTTAACGGTTCAGTTCAATTGGACTAGTTATGAGAGAAAATTTGGAAGGTTTAATTCATTTGGACAAGGAATATATGTGAAAAATGATAGAATCATTAGTGTATGGTTTTGTGGAAAAAATGTATCTGAATTGGTTAAGAATGCAACTTTGGAAAGGTCTGGTCTAGTTGGTTAGGGAAGCTCTATAGATGACATCATCAAAGTGGCATGCAATTTTTTAAGTGAACTCCACTTATGAATAAGTTTAACAATCCAATTCAGATGGACCTTGGACCTTTGCAACAATTTAAATTGGCTTTCTGAATAGGTGAATACAAAAGAAACTAAGTGAATCAAACACTTAAACTTTAAAAAGTTTAGTTCGAATGGAGGCCAAATTTTCACAAATGAATTACATGTGGAAAAAGTGAGTTGAAGTGGATTTGTGGAAAAGGTGAAGTGAAGTGGATTTACAAATAAATCCATCGAAACTAAATACTTCACTTTTTAAAGGGGAATTTTAGATGGAGGCTAAATTCCTGTAAGATTAGAACTTTTGTAAAATTTTAAATTTTATGTCATAGTTTATCCGGTGTGGGGAAAGCTAAGTGAACTAATTTCTAAACCTTCCATAAGTGTAGTTTGGATGGGCACTAGTTTGTTTTGGTCAAGGACCTTTGCAAGAAAAGTGAAGTGAACCAAAATTGCAAGAAAAATAGACTAAACTAGAGTTTTAGATTTCAAAAGGTACAATTTTCTTCGAAGTTAGACATTTTCAAATATTAAATTTTATGAGATTTTGAAACTGAACTAGATATGCAAAAAGGGTTGCAAGAAGTAGCCTTTGGAACAGTTGAAAGGATAAATCCGACAAGTGATTATATCCTTTTTTCTTAATGATTTGGGGAAGCTTTCAAAAGCACCAAGGCCTAATTTTGGACAATCTATCTAACTATGATATGATTTTAGCATAGGGCCTCCCAAATTTAATGCCTTTTAAAAACACATGAATGTTTGAGTCCTAAAATTAGAAAAGTCAACAAAACCTTCTAACCCTAATTGTAATTTAACCAATTGCCTATTTTGAAATTGCACCAAATTGGGTTGACCTTGCCACCTTGAACAACTAACATAATCAAAGATGGTGTAATTTCTTGGAAATTTTCCTTCCATTACTCTAATGTTTTCATTTCACCATTTGTGCTATGTATTAATAGCAATTTTAATCCTCTAATATCTTAAAATTATCCATGTGCTATTTTAGTGCCAAGTCAAACCTACTTTGAAATGTGAAAATGTTATTTAAGAGTCCAATCATTTTACGTGTGGCAACTATTTCTTTTTGAGCTCTAGGTTTATTCCTTTCGTGTGTCTAAATTGCATTCATTGTAACCCACCATGGGATCCATGCACTCACCACATGCCTTAGAAGTGGATCTTGTCTGACTTGGAATTCTTTAGCCTTCCTTAATTTATCAAAACAACTCCATGCATCATCAACTTTTTTTAAATATGGTAAATCACATGATAAAAAATTATACATTAAAATTTTGAGTATTCATTCATCCTTTCTGACTCTACCACTACTTCCACATCTCAAATCTTTTTAAAATCTTATTTAAAACCATTTATCCCAACCATAAGAGTTTCTCTATCCTGTTGAGACATGGTATATGTGGAATTTGATGGTATTGTAGAATCATTTAAGACCAACTTTGATTGTCCAACCATGGATTTAACTTTTTTATACTCATATACCAATCTTGTATGTTATACTTGCAAATTATAAAAATCTACCTAAAATTTCCTAGCAACAACTTCACTAAAAAGAGTAGTACTTAATACTAGAGAAGCAACTTGAGGTGCTATTGTATCACTTAGCCTTTACATGATGAAATTTATGTTTAGATCATTCACATATTGAAATCCTTGAGGTTATTATATTCAAGAGCTAAGGCCCATATGGGTGGAGTCTCATATCTAGTATTGAAGCTAGAACTGAATTATAGATCCTTCACTTGTTCTTCCCCTAAAACATCCTCATCAACATCTTTCCTCTTTATAGTATCCAATACAATTGTAGAGGCAATATCCCATCTAGGAAATAATAAGAATCCACTCTCTTTGACTAACCTTCTTCCTTCTTTTGATGTCATATTTGATAGGTCAACTTTAACTTGCTTTTGAATACTTTGAACAAAACCTTCTTCAATTTTATCATGTTCTTATTGCTACTTATCTTTGACTTCGTGGGTGCCAACCTTCATTTCTCATTTAATCAGCATAATTCTAAATTCATCAAATTTAAAGAAATCACCATTTGAGATATCTTTCATTGATGAATAGTAGAAGGACATGGGTATACTTTCTTATAAGTAATTAATAATTCTTTAGTTGCTTTAAATAGTTTGAGGCTCTAGTAGAGAATTTGAGTAGTAGGAAGACTAAGCTATTGAATATTGATAATGGTATTGGGTGTTATTCAATACATTTTGATAGATTATGTTAGGATCATGGGTTAGAGAGACAAAATATGAATTTGCACACACCTTAGTTGAATATATTTGTCAAAATAATGAATAGGACATTGATTGAGAGGGTTAGGAGTATGCTTAGTGGATCTAGCTTGAAATAATTTTTTTGGGAAAAAGTGATAGCCAATTTTTTTTTATCTAATTAATAGGTCTCCTAAATTAGCTCTTATTGAAAAGACATATATAGAGGTATGGTCAAGAAAAAATATTTATTAAGATATCTTCAAGTCTTTGGTTGTGAGGCATATACACACGCTCTTGGGAAGAACCATGCTAAGTTGGAGAACAAGGCTATAAAAAAAAGCTTTATTTGTTATGGCATCAATGTGAAAGGGTAAGACTAGGAAAGTTGAACCAAAAACTCACAAATAACCTAAAGAAGAGAGCTTAGATAGTTCAAAAAGTTCCAAAGAAGAGTTAAAATCTCCACCTTAGTCATTGAGGATGTCCACATGGCAAAGGAATCAACCACACATGTATACTCCTTTAGATTGGAGATATATTTTTTTCTTTGATTACTAACATTGGCAAGCCTAGGACTATAAAGGAGGAATGGGTATGAATGATGCAAAGCCTTGGAAAGTGTTCATGGATTAGGAGATGACTGAATTGAAGAAAAAAGAAACATGGGACTTAGTAGCTTTTCCTAAGGGAAAAAAACTTGTTGGATGCAAATGGGTGTTCAAAAGAAATATTGGTTTAGATGGTATTGTCGAGAAGTAAGAAGTTAGATTAGATGCAAAGGGGTATTACCAATTATGGACATTTATTATGATAAGATTTTATCTCCAGTTATTAAGATAACATCCATTTAATTCGTATTATCTATTGTAGTAGCTTTTTCTCTTGAGATTGCTCAAATGGATGTGAAGACAACTTTGCTTCATGGTGATTTGGAGCAAGAAATTTACATGACACAACCATAGCAATACATTGAAAGAGATCAATAAAATTTGGTTTGTAAGTTGAAGAAATATTGATATGGCCTTAAGCAATCACCTAGGATGTGATGCCAAAAGTTTGATTCTTTTGTGTTGGAGTTGGATTTTTTGAGATCCAAATCATTTTATTACATCTATTATAAGATGGATAATGATCATTTCCTTGTTATCATATTATATGTTGATGATATGTTATTTTTTGGCAATGGCAAGGAGTGATTTATGAATTGAAGTCTCAAATTTTGACATTTTTTGAGATGAAAGGCTTAGGAGATTCCAAACTCATTTTGGGTATAGAGATCTTAAGAGATAGAGAAAACATAAAGCTTTAGTTGGGCTAGATCAAATATGTGAACTTGATGTTGTAAAGGTTCAACATGAGATCTTGTAGACCATTATGTGTTCTTGTTTCAATTGGGACTAAGTTATCAGTAAAGTGATGTTTGATTTCTCCTAGGGAGATGGAGAATATGGCATGTAGTAGAACAAATATCACTTAAGCAGAGAGAGTTTTAATTCAATTCATTACTACTTGGATGAGTAAATTGGGGTGCAGTAAAGAGGGTATTTAGATATTTGTGACATGCATACGAGTACTCCATTAGTTATCATGGTAAGTCTATAGGGGATTATCACTTAATGATTATTTATGGAATTTTGGATTCAAATTGAGCTAGGGATGTTGATAGAAAAAGGTCCATTAGTGGATATATGTTCTCATTATATTTGGTGGTGTAATTAGTTAGATGATTAAGTTACAAGCTATAGTTTCTTTGTCCACTATAAAAGTATAGTACATGGTTGCTACTCAATTATGGCATCAAGAATACAATCCATTTTATTCCTACAATGGATGATTATATTTACAGTGATAGACTAGGATATATGAAAAATGATACATTTGTAAAGTGCAATGAGGCTAGAATGATGATGGTATTTTTAAATCTTGTTAATATTTAATTATTTCTTTGAGGCAATTGTTTTAATGATTAATTAATCCCTATAGTTTCAACCAATTACTATTTAGTCTTAACTTAAATGAAACTTTAGCCCATAATGTTTAGCTACTAAATTTTACACTTTTATTTCAAATATTAGCAAAATGGTTTATTCTCATTTTCTATTGGATTGGATTTCAATCTACATGTTTCTAGTGATTCTCAAGGAAAGAGAAGGTATGATAGATGAGGGCCTCTATTTTTATTTATTTTTATTTTGGACACAATCAACACAAATATTTTTATATGTGGACTATCTTGTTGTAGATCTTATCAACAACTATTCCTAGGTGAAAGTGGGATTTAGATACACATTTTGTAGACAATTGTTGTTGGATAGGTTAGGAACACTTTAGGGTGAACACCCATCCAAGGAAGTGGAGTCGATGGTTGAAATTTAGGTTTTAACATCGAGCAAGCTTGAAATGGAATAAATCCTTAGTAAGAAACAACACTATTAGAAATTGCAAAATGAGAGGTAGTGGGTAGCAAGAGCGGCTATAATAATGAAGTTAAGAGGGGCTACTTGGAACATGTGAACATGCTAGTGTAGGCATTCATGAAAGCATTATGGAAAGGGGATTTTTCTTAGTTGTACTTGCAAGTGCCTTTGTAGACATGTATGCAAAATGTGGAAACATAGACAAGCATGTAAACTATTTGAAAACTGCAACCTACCCAATGCAAAGAGAAACACCCAATTTTGATTTCATATTACCACATTGATAGGATAACGATAATGTCATTTTGTCAAGATGGTCATATAAATTCATGAATTAAGAGAAAGTCATAACACAACATGATTTAAGAGAATTTTAAATCAAATTAGTTGAATGCTTGATTTAATTCTATTATATTAATTTGTAATTACGTCGAGAGGCTTTATACAATGAAAGCAACAAAGGAATATTCAACGTAAAGTTTTTGAAGCTTCATTGAAAATGACATGTAGGTGGAAGTCATGTGCTGCTTTTTTTCTAACCGTCTCTATTTTGAAATTCAAAATGAATTTTCTTTTTCTATTTTTCCTAACCAATTTTGAAAATCCCTTTAAATTGAAAACATTTATTAAAAAATGAAATTTGTTTTTTCTATTTTTCGAATCCGTTTTAAATGAATTTTATTTTTCTATCTTTCAAATCCATTTTATAAGGGTGAATAAAGACATCTTCTGGTGATAAATTTTGGAATGAATTTGTAACTGATTTGAAAACTGTTTTTGAAGTGTCAACTTTCTTCTAGGTGTTTTGGGTGCTCCTCTTGCTCCTGTGCTTGTTAGTAGTGATCTGTGGGAAATCCTCTAATGATGCCGGCATGAAGTTAGTTTTTCATTTCCAAAGATTCACAAGTACTTTATTTCCTCACATCTATTAACTCTGGATGGTGAACACAGCTGAGAGGAGAACTACTCCATCATGGATTAGAGAGAATTCGTTACCAGAATATTTGTTGAAGGTAATTATGGATTTAGTTTTTGGTAGTTTAAAAATCATTGAAGGAACATATCCGGCAGCTTACATGTTCATTTTTATAGTGTTTCTGATATATATTCTCTTGTATGACAGGTTGAAGAAACTTTACAACTTGAGGAGGATAGAGCTTTCCATTTTTTGGATGCCGGCAGAGAAAATGAATTGTTAGAGGTGAACATTTGTTGTTTTTTAGTTTAATTTGTTATATCTTGTGTGCAAAATTTTTTAGTTTAATTTGTTATATCTTGTGTGCAAAAATTTTAGTGTGAATCTAAGTGTAATTTATTCAATGTGTGAGCTTATATTAGCTGATTTATATCAGGATAATCGAAGTGAATAATACCAAATTGTATACCAGTAAAGTTTTTTTCATCAAATTTTATAACATTAAAGATTGCTTACACAAATTTGTCATAGACGAGGGGATTTGTTAAGAACCCTGTTGTTTGTACCTATATGAAAGTTTTTAGTACCTGTTATCTGTATTATATTATATGGATATGTCCCCTATTTATGAACCTCCATTCAACAAAGTCTGTTGTACCATGCAATATGGGCACTTCAACAACACTAGTTTAATAGAATTATAAGTATCATTGTTTTGCTTTGAATTGAAATAATTTTATGTAGTGAAATTGAGTGAGATCACTGAGTATTCATGAAGAATAAATAATCTATATGTGGAGACAGTGTTTCCAATGGATTTGATTAAGAATACATCATGGTTTCAGTACCCAAGGGAGCCGCAGCTGGTAGGAGACTCCATTGCCAATGTGGGATTCCAAGGATTGGCATATGAAATCATGGTATGTATTAAAGGTAGCTGAGTTAAGGGTTTTTTCCTTTGGGTTTGTTTTTGTTCTTGAATCATGGTATGTATTGAGTAAGGCATATCTTTTAGGCTGAATGTAAACAGCCTGCACATTCTTTGTTATTTGGAGAAAATAACAAACATCTTGACTATTGTTTAAATTATATCAAAGTTTTATGTTCTCTGAATGTTTGAGAAGCATGGAATGTATTATAAATGGTAGAGATTTTAAGCTTTTTTCCATCTCAGTGTTGAAGATAGTTTTTTGTTAATATTGTGCCCTGAAGAAGAGATTTTATGTTCTTTTATATTTGGGTGTTCAATTAAAGTTTTTGTTATGGAGTCATGTTATGTATTGAAGAAGGCAAAGGTTTTAAGCTCTTTCATTTGGGTGTTAGATTAAAGTTTCTATTTTTATAGTTTGATAGTTTGAACTATGCAATTGGGTATGGCAAGTGCAGTGCAGACTGTATGTGGTCAAGAAATACAATATGTTTGGAGTCATTTGTCAAATGTCTATGGTAATAATGACTACAACTGCCACATTACTAGTCTTTTTATATGGTTTGCAGACCCTGTGTTGTGTGCAATAGGGCAGAGTGATCCTATATCTTCTTAAGGAGAAATTTATGCCAAGGGACTCATACCACAACTCTTTTCTTTTGCCATTTACTGCCCAATATAGAGGTTTTTGCAGGCTCAAAACACTGTGCTACCTCTTGCATATCAGTTTATGGGCACATTTCTGCTTCATATTCTCTTGTCTTGGCTGGCATTTGACAAGTTGGGATTTGGGCTGACTGGAGTTGTCCCAACTCTCAACTTTTTATGGTGGATTATAATTCTTCATACTACTTTATATACTTTTTACAACCCTACTCGCAGGCATACCTAGATTGGCTTCACTTTGATGGCATTCAAGGGAACTATGGCCATCCTTCAAATTCACTGTTGCTTCAGCCTTTATGCTACATAACCTCATAAATAGTAGTTCCTTTAGCCCTAATCTAATTTGTCCTAATTCAACTTAACAATTCAGATAACATTTTTTGAGAAAGGAAAATATAAGCAATGATGTCGAAAAAGTCTCATATGTACTTAAGTTTTGCGTTACTGAAAAGAAACTGTTCTAGAATAAAAGTAGGCTATGAAAGGAAAATGCTTAAAAGATAAAAGAAGGTCAATAGAATATCCTTGCTTCAATATCTAATAAAGTGGAAGTTGAAGATGTTGTCTACATTGAAGCAGGCCTAGAATTTGATGGTCTATTTGACCATTTTTTCAATTTTAGACCGTATATTACAGCTATAAAATTTATTAGACCGTATAGTTTGACTTGCTATTTTTTTATTAAACCTAAAAAAAATTATAAGCAAAATATAATATAGTATTTTAATTTATAATATATATCATTTTATAACTTTTATTATAAAAAGATAAATCAATTTAGAATAGAATATAACTTTTATGAATATTTTCTAACATGAATTTAGAAACTTTGACATTTTTACAATAATTATCATTTTTTTATATTAATATATGTGATTTATAATATTATTATAAAAATATATTGATTTAGAATCTTTTCAAAATAGAATATAGTTATTTTTAACTTTTAGAATATATTTAACAAGATTTGTTTTTAATATAAATTTAGAAACTTTTGTTAATTGTTTATTATAAGAGTAGATTTTTATATTTATTACTAATAATTATCATTGTTTTCTGATTTTTCAAGATATTGCATAAATATAAAAGATTTTATATAAAAAATTCATAAATTAAATAATTTTTTTAATTTTTTTGACAGGCATTTAAATGACCAAACCATCATAAAATTTTCATATGACGGGTAGGGGTGACTGTCAAATTACAGGCCTGCATTGAAGTAATAAACATTTAGCCTATCTTAGTTGTGTGGTAATTTATCCATTAAACATTTCACGTTTGTACATATAAGCATTTAACATTTCTCTTGGAGACTTGAAAATTGGTTTACCTTTGAAAGACTTGATGATTTGCCACTCGAGTTCATCCTATTTGTTTTTTATCTTCTTTTTTCTTTTTTCCCATAAAGTTTCAAGTTACATGAATTTGTGGAAATTGGTATATTATGGAATTTGTTAACAAGCACTGAACAATTTCATATGATATCAAAGATAGATCTCTTTAGAGAAGCATCATGATAAATACATGAAAACTATTTTTAAAATCCTTCAATGGTATTGAATAGTGAATAAAAAATTAAATTAGATATGAACTTAAAGTGGTTTCAAATATTATTTATTTTGAACTGTAGTGACATTATTATTATTTTTTGTTTTTGAGCTTGAGGAGTCCCTAATTACTAAGAGATTTAATATGTGGTCATCTTATTTTAAACTTGGTAGTTGAGACACCTGATTTAAAATCTTTATTTATTTCCTTTGATTTAAGTACGAGTTTATATTCTATTCTTATTTTGATATATTCTCTCCTTTACTAAGTTATCATAATATTATAAACGAGTTTATTTTCATATTATTTTGAATTTTTCTTAGATAAAATAAATTACTTGTGTGTCAAATTAGAAATTGCTACTATTATAAATGAGTTTATTTTCATATTATCTTGAAATTTTTTTAGATAAAATAAATTACTTTTGTGTTAAATTAGAAATTGCTAATATTATAAATGAGTTTATCTTCATATTATCTTGATTTTTTCTTAGATAAAATAAATTAATTTTGTGTTAAATTATAAATGAGTTTATCTTCATGTTATCTTGATTTTTTCTTAGATAAAATAAATTACTTTTGTGTTAAAATAGAAATTGCTAATATTATAAATGAGTTTATCTTCATGTTATCTTGATTTTTCTTAGATAAAATAAATTGCTTTTGTGTTAAATTAGAAATTGCTAATATTATAAATGAGTTTATCTTAATGTTATCTTGATTTTTCTTAGATAAAATAAATTGCTAATATTATAAATGAGTTTAACTTCATGTTATCTTGATTACAAGCCATAAATGATATACAAGAATATTTGTTTTGTTCAAAGTAGTAATTGAATAGATTTGTGCATGATATATTTCCAAATTAGATTAGACAATCAACTTATGCTCTCATCTTTTTCCCATTACTAATCTTGGTGATGAGAAAATGGAATTTAATCCATTGATTAGGTCTAATTTGATTCAATCCATAACTTAAATTAAATTATCTATAATCTTATATATATATAATTAATTAATTTAATTCCTTTGTACACAATGCCAAGTTAATTATAAAAAACTTGAAATTATTTATAAACAACTTTTTTTTTTTTAAATAATAAAATATAATCTAAATTAACAAGTAGTATAGAGTTTGGATTTTCTATATCTTTAACATATATCAACATAGGTAAATTTGAAAAATATTTTAAATGATATAAATTCAAAATAATATTAATATTTTAAATGTATTAGTACAGAGGTTGTGTACACTTGTGCATGAATAAAATGACATCATGTAGGTTACAAGATTTTGTCATCAATCTATTTGTGCTTATTGAAAGTCGCTTAAATCAAGTTCACTGTACTTGTCATATATGTGTTTTTCTAAATGCCAAATTCATAGTTCAAAATATGAAACTCCACCCTAGTATCTGAACTTCTAAAGTTGATCTTCAACTTGTAGAAGCCCACAACAATAGGTCTCACCATTTGATATGGGACAAATACTAGACAAGGAGGAGTATGTGCTAGACTAAGTTAAATGACATGGTATATATTTCTCAAGATTCGACAAATATGTTTAGAACATGCTCTTGTTGCACTCTCCCATAAATGGATATTTGGATCACCATTAAATTTTGTTATGTGCTGCTTCAAAAGTACTTGATGAACTAAGATGATATTCTACATAGTATTGCATAAGCAAATAGGTCTAAAATCCTTAGGTTTTCTAGAATCAGTCTTTTTGGGAATGAGTGCTACAAGAGTAGCAATGAGTGTCTTTAAGACAAAACATGATTCCCTCGATCCCTGAATCACTTCACAGAGCTCCTCATCCATTACATTCCAAAACTTTTGGAAAGAGACGGTATAAAAACCATTTGGGCCTAGGACTTTGGCACCTTCAATTCTAAAAATAGATGTCTTAACTTCTTCCATGATGACATTGTTAGCTGCATTCTTCCTTAATGACATCTTTAGCTACTTTATTAGAATTTATAATCATCATCCAAGGTCAGGATATGATGCAAGAAGAGATCCTACTTTTCTTCTCTTTTATGCCTTCATTTTCCTCCACAAGCATGTTTTCCCAAGAGGAAACCAAGGAAGCCTTGATGGTGTCAGGATCATCAGAATTTTATCCATAACCATCTTCAATCTTCATATCATGATTCTTTGCCTTTTCATTTTGCATGTTAAATGAAAAAAAATTGGTTTTACACCTTATTTAGGTCATTTAATCCTTGATTTTTGTCTCCAATAGATTTATTCAAAACTGTAGACACCATCCAATTGAACTGAGATTCCTCTCTTCTTCTATTAGGATGCAAGAAAAAATATTTGAGAGGTCTTTTTGGATCTTAGCCATTCTACTTTCAAGAAGATCATTTCTTTGAAAAGGTTTCTAAAGACTTGGATATCCCACTCTTTCAATCTAAGTTTTATGAATTTTAACTTTTTGTTGAATATGCACATCTTAATGCAATGATCAACTGTTTGGGTGAGCAAGGAGTCAGTGACAACCATTTCAAAGTTTGGGTTTTCCATCTACACTTTTTCAAACTTGAAAGACACTCTTCTAAGGAATTTGTCCTTGTCTATGAGCCAGTAATCTAAACCAGCTTCAAATAGGGTTATGACTAGGGTTCAAATAGCTTTATGGATATGGTTAAGCTTTAATTTGGGTTAAGGTTCAATTGATTAAAAATAAGCATCTTTAGAAGGATATCTCTCGACGTACTTTACATATATTTTAAAAATATAGGTATTAGTTGAATGCTTGATTTAATTCTATTATATTAATTTGTAATCTTATGTTTGGTTAGGTGTAAGAAAGCAAAATTAAATGTTGAGACAACCTCTTATTAAAAATGAGCTCAAAAATAGATAAAATTACTATAATTATTTTTATTTCAAGTAATTACATTTTATGCTATTTTGCAAAGATGCATTAAGAAAACACAATTGAATATCTGCGTTATATGGTCGAAAGTGTCAAACTCCTATAAGTTGGGATAAAATTGAGGATAGAGTGAGTCTTGGGCCATAGATGTTGGCAAAAATGGAAGAGCAAGTGAAAATTGTTTTAAAGCAAAGGTTGGCTGAAGCTAATGACCGATAGAAAAGCTATGCTAATGCTAAGAGAGTGCCCCAAAATTTTGTTGTAGGTGACAAAGTGTTGTTGAAAGGGAAACCTCACAAGATCTCCATTAAATTTGGGAAGTCTTCCAAGTTAGCCCTACGTTATGTAGGACCTTTTGAGATTCTAGAGGAAGTGAATCTAGTAGCTTATCGAATTGTGTTGCAACTAGCTCTTGCCAAAATGCATGTCTTCCATGTGTCCTACCTAAAGAAGTATATACTTGGTGATAATCATGTGATTGATTGGATAGCTTTACAGATACAAGACCCTGGAGTGGTAACACTCGAGCTCGTCAAGGTTTGCAGAACACATAAGCTTTACTTGCATAACAATGAGGATCTACAATGCAAAGTCCAGTGGGACCAATATGCAGAAGACTCAGCCACTTGGGAAAATTATGTTGAGATTCAACAAAAGTTTCCTCATGTTTTAGATGCTTTTGAGAATGCTTAAAAATAATATTTTGTTTTTTTTTTGTTTTATGTTGCTACATAAAATCATCGGGGACGATGATTCAAAGGGGGGAGTATGTTACACCTCAATTGTGTAATTACTATTTACTATTACTATGTAGGGTAAATGTGAATTCTAGTGATGAATAAAATGTTCTTGCACTTTGTTATCAAATGAATTATGAATGAATGTTATCTCATTTAGTGATATGTGAAGAAATGCATAAATATGAAATGGATGGATATTGATTTGATATTCTAACTTTGGAGATGTATTATGTGTAATGTATATTATGTTGAATAGCTAACTACCTTAGGCATGTGTTAGTGGATGTAGGTATATGTTCAATTCCTCCAGGCGGAGAGGAAGTATCACTCATGAGAGGATCTTGGTGGGGTAACCAGTAAAGTAACCTATTTGAGCTTACACACACTCACAATAGAATAATTGAGTCAAGTTATTATGTGGGAAGTTGGTAAGTCATCCTTAGTTGATGTGTCTGCATTAGTAAGAGTCTTGTTTACTATTGAGTGCATTATTGGTTGATGTTTATCTGTTTGAGCTTGTGAGTTCTTTCCTTATTACTATGCTTGTATTGGTGAGTAGAATGTACATGGAATATGTATATGTACATGTATGCATGTCAATGATAGACCATACACATGAAGGAACATGCACATGAGGGTACATAGGTAGACATACTAATGCACACTTATGAACAAGTTGCTTATGTGCATGGAACTATCAAATGGACCTAACGACATGTATATGTATATGTATAGATATATCACACGTAGGTGCTTATCAATACAATAGTAATTGTGTATGAATTTTATGTGAATCAAAAGTGTATATATATATAAACTATATACATATATCCATATATATGTATTGATATACGTATATGATGGAAAACGAACATGCCCATGCGAATGTATCGATATATGTATGCATACGTATACATGTACATAGAGGCATATATATATATATATATATATATATGTACACAATCGATATATTATTATTATTATGTGATTGCTATTTTGGTTGTATTCATTTGTATATTGAATGTATACATACTTTATTGGCTTATGATATATTTGAATATATATTAACATATATGTGTGTGTGTGTGTGTCAATATACATATATCTATATGTATATGTAAATATATGTTATATATTTAAAAGTGATTATATGCTTTGAAGTCGATTATCATCAACAAAGCTTTAAGGCCAATTTGTTGACTTAAACAAAGGCCGAGTATATAATACTCGTGGTTGTATTTTAGAGGCCAAATGTTACACATGTTTCCCATGCATAAAGGATGAGTAATCTGCAAAGAAATTCGCAGCCATTAGGTCAATATGAGGAATGAGACTTGGTCAATGCCATGTGTGGAAATATCTTTGACTTAGTAAACTTTAAATCGCCTTGTCATTGAGTAAATATCAACAACAAATAAAAGCATGGAAGGATATGTTTTAGTAGGTCGATGAAGTAGTCAAATTGATTTATGAAATGAATCGACTCATCAAAGACTAAGTTGACATAATGCTAAGTGTTGCACTTTTGATATTGACTGATTCAAACAAGTATTAAACCGCACCAATCGTAGGAGGTTTTTGTTTGCTTTGGCGCCACCTTATGAATCCTATTTGTTGTAGATTTTCATTATGAAGACAATTCAAATATCACATTTTCTATTATGTGTTGATTTGAAATGGTCTTATGCTACTATCAACTAGTAAGGTTGAACTATAGCTTTATTTAGCTGAGCATGCTCTTATTTGTGCACCACCTTTTAGCTAAGTTGAGTGAGTTGTTATGCATGGAGATTGCTATCAATAATCATGCCTATTATGTAGGATGAGAAGTCTTTTTTCTAATGTATAAATAGTGGAGTTGAACTCTCATTTGGGAGGCATTGTGCTCAACATTTTATACACTTTTGCACTGCATTTCTTATCTGCATTATTTTTTTTTATTTTGAGTGAAAGCTTGAGTATTTGTGAGAGTATAGCATATTGAGTGAAGTATTTTATCAAATTGAGAGATAGAGGTGTATTGTGGTTTCACTTGAGAGATCAAGGTTAAGCTGGATGCTCTTTGGGAAAGTTGAATTGTAGTCAATCGATTGGATAAGAGAAAACAAGCATGAGGATAATTCTCCTCTATTTGTCCTAGCTTTTGAAAAATTGTTTCATGAATGCTTTAATTAGTCTATTATGAATTCTTGCATTTAGGGGGAAAATAGTATTGCTTTGAAAAGGAATTAGAAGTTTTTTATACTATTTGTGCAATGCTTGTATGTACTCCATAATAGGAGGATTATGTTTTTTCATAAGTACTACATACTAGATATGATTAGACATGGGTAGCTTAAGTGTTGCTCATAGCTAAGTTAATTGATTATAATAGATAGCTAGTGGGTTACTCATGGGATTGTGAGTCCAATGAAGGGAGGGAACTTTTACATTTTCTTTAAGAGTAGAAATACCCTAGAGTATATGGGATTAATGATAGGGTAATCCTAGGGTAAGAGATTATCCATGGGAGGGGTTACCTTTGTATAGATTATAGTGGCCTCAACTCAAAATGAGCTTAAGTAGTGTAAGTGAATGTTAACCTTCACTCAAAGTATTGAGTGAGAACACTTTGGCCAAAGTGGTGTGATTTCCTTTGGCTCCACTATCAGTTCACGATGTCCATGTAGTGCATGCTAGTTGCGGATTGTAGGGTTACAAGTTCTAGTCTTGTAGGGCACAACACTAAGCTCAATGTGGTTTTTTGTACAAGGTTACTCAACCAATCTCTTCATCAAAGGGTAGGGCCATCTATCAAATGATAGATGTGTGGGGGACTGCATATGAGTTTTTGGTTAGCAGAAAAACACTTGAGTGATGCTTCTCCTCCTCAACAGGTGACAGAAGACCAAGGTTTTGAAAGGTGGATCTTGGACCTTCTATATCTTATGCTTTGAAGCTTGGTTGAGCTATGTATGTAATTGTGTACATTCTTGGAATATTATAATTTGTGAAATTATTATATTGAAATGTAATCCTTATTCTATATTGTTATGGCATCTTTGTTCATATATTATCAATAAAGAAAATAAAATTTTAATTACAATGATTTGTAACATAGTTATTTACTTGCACTGTGAAAACTTAGGAAAAAATTACTTCAGTAAATGGTTGGCATGTTACAAGTTAATTCATTTTGTTGAGGAAAAAAATGGGATTTATATGCAAGGAACAAAAATGACAACTAGGGAAATTCTCATGAGAATTTTATACAAATGACCCAATTAGCTAGCCCAAAATCTCCAATTCAACACAACCATAAAATAAATGAATACTAAACTAACAAGGGAAGAATGATTACAAAACCATATCCAATGCATATTAGAAAATCAAGTGTATGCATGTGGATTCATTCACTTCCTTGAGTCTTCTACAACATGTCACCCCAAAATAAGCACCATACTATTTTGCTAATATCCCTACAAATTATCAAATATTTATTAGTGTTGGTCTAAATAGGGTGTTTTACCTAACTAGTTCATCACTTAGGTCATATTTTTACACTATCTACTTAAGTTTACTTAGGGTACACATAGGATACTTATCATTATGTGTCTTAAGTCATAAGATTAAGACATGCATCATAATTTTATGTAGTCCTATGTCTCACCTCATCTATATAACCAAGGGGTTTTCTTTGTAATTTTGAATCATCCTAATCTAATCATATCATATCATTTTTGTATCCTTTAATAGAATAACATTATTCTCTCATATTTTATCTCTCCTGTGCTTTCATCAAAGCTCCTAGATCTTGGGTGGCTACATCTTTAGCTAAATCTAGCATGTTATAGAGAATTCTATACTAGCTTTTACATGGTATCAAAGCTTTTGTGATTCATTTTTGTTAGTCTTTGTTGGAGATCTAGGTTGCAATTCTTGGTGGATCTTGAAAGTTGAGTATGCTCATTTATTGCATCATATGATGACCTAGAGAATTAAAAAAACTGATAGAAATACTAGATTTTGGGGTGGTTCCTCTTTGTGGTTTTATATTATAGGTTCATTTGGGAGCGTGTTGGTGCAAATCTGAGCTCACCATTGAGTTCATGGTGTCCAAGAAATCCAATTTAGTCTTTCATTTTTTCTAAATTGGATGTGTGAGGCTAGATCTACAAGGGTTTGAAATTGGGAAGTGGTTGTTAGATCCAAAAGGTAGCTACAATTTTGGAGAACTTTGGGTCAAATATGACCCTAGCATCAAATCTACAAGCCCAAGAACCTAAGGATTATCAATTCATCAAATTTGGAACATTTTCCCTAGGCCATCAAATATTTTTTCCCTCGATTGTATGGATCGTACCATCATAATCTTCATAAAATATTCTACAAGAATTCCCTATGCCATGCTAGTGTCATCCTACTCAAGGCCTCTACTAATCATACAAAAGTAAATAATTTTTTTAAACTTTTTATATTTTTTGAAACTTGTAGGGCATACAACTTAAGCAGATTGTACACATTTGTGTGGTATGTGGTATTCACAGGTACCCTTGCTAGTGCATGGGTGCCACGTGGCCTAGTCATATCCCCACCACATAGGTTGACAATAAACCCCATCACCGATAGCACACACACCAATAAACCACCACAAAACTGCCCAAAACAATTGCCAAACCACCTCTGACAACTTGACTATGGGTTTGACAACAAAATTGGTGATTTCAATCTTTCAAGGGTGGTTTTGGAAAAAATGAAAGTATTTTGCAGATATGAAGAATACTATGCCATGTATATTCCATTGCTAATATAAGCATGACATCATCAGTCCTTCACCTCCCAACTAGCTCCCTCATGGACTACATTTTAATTTTATGGGAGATTTTGTTTATTTAGAGTAGAATTTCATGATATTTGTAGTGGTGTAGATATATTTTTATTTTGGTGTCTAGTTTTTTTTTTTTAATAAATCATAGAATCTCAAGGTGTTGTTGAGCATTTCTCATTTTGGAAACTTTCAAGGCTCTATTTGTGCTCATATGGTAATATTTTTTGTTGTATTTTTATTAATGGTGTGATCAGATTGATCTCATTTTATTATAAAATTATACTTTCAATTTTGTGGCCTAATTTGGTACTTTTATGTACTATGGTCAATAAAAAATGATTATTTTTAGCAAGTGGCACTTGTAATTAAATTATGTATAAAATTCCAAGATCGTATATTACTATAAGGTAACGTTGATTGATTAATTTGAGGGGGTAATCTTGCTGTATTTGATTACTTTCATTTCTTTTCTATGTGTTCTTGCAAGGGGGAACTCAAAATTGAGCTCCTAACTCCATGTAATTATGTTTAATGGAGACAATTGGTATGGAACTACCTAATGGGAAAAGGTTATCTAGGATATCTAAAAGAAACTATTCTTAAACCTATTGATGCTAGTGCAAAGACAATACATGAGAGATCAATTGTGAGAAAGCACTTGGATGTATTTGTTCATTAGTCTCTTTAGATTTATAGTTTCATCTTGAATCATGCAAAAGACCTAAGGATGCTTAGGGGATTATATATAGATGGTAAAATTAACAAGATTAGGAGATGTCAAATTGATAGTGATTTGGTGAATCTTTATTGTAATGTCCCTTTTTAGTAATTTAATAAAGATAGCAGACTTACGACATAACCATATTTGAATCATAAACAATACCAATTAATGATACACAAAGAAACAATAGCATAGACAATATTAATAGTGATTTGGTGAGAGAGAGAGTAATAGAGGGAGAGGTAGGTAGAGAGATGGAGAGGGGAGATAGAGAGAAGTAGAGAGAGGAGAGATGGGGGGAGAGGTAGGGATAGAGAGAGGTGAGGGAGAGAGCAAAAAAGAGAGAGGTAGGTAGATAGAGGGAGGGGGGGATAGATAAAGTAGAGAGAGGAGAGAGGGATGGAGAGGTAGGGAAGGAAGGGGAGAGAGAGAGAGGTGAGATAGAGAGAAACATAGAGAGAGAGGGGGGATAGGTAGAGAGAGGGAGAGGAGAGATAGAAAGAGGGGGGAGAGAGGAAGGGAGAGAGATAGAGATAGATAGAGAGTGATGGAGGCAGAGGTAGGTAGAGAGAGGGAGAGGGGAGATAGAGGTAGAGAGAGTGGTAAGGAGTTATAAAGAGAGGGGTAGGTAGAGAGATGGAGAGGGGAAATAAAGAGAAGTAGAGAGGGGAGATATTGAGAGAGAGAGAGAGAGAGAGAGAGAGAGATCATTTGGTGCTTGTCAAATGCTCATTTTAGGCATTAAAAAAAGTGTATATTTTTTGTGTCACATATTTTTGCATATACCCATAAAAAGCATGAATTAAGAGAACTTTGAATCAAATTAGTTGAATGTTTGATTTAATTCCGTTATATTAATTTTAATCTTATGTTTGGTTAGATGTAAGAAAGCAAAATTAAATGTTGATGCAATTTCTTATTAAAATGAGCTCAAAAATAAATAAGTTTACTATAATTATTTTTATTTCAAGTAATTACATTTTATGCTATTTTGCTTTAAAGCGGATAAGATGCTTTAAGAAAACATAATATTGAGTTGTAGAAAGTCTTTTAAATATGAACTCAAACAATTCTTAAATTGGATTTATTATTTTACTTCCTTATATTCCATTACATTTCTAAAAACACAATTGGATTTCTTCACTGCACTACATAATCATCCTTCAGCTTTTATTGTGGGTTTAAACTATAATTTTCTAAATTCATTTAATTGCATATAACATTTTATAAAAAAAAATACAATGCATATTACTCAAATTTAACACATAGACATGTCTGAGGATTTTAACCTAGAGAGCTCCATTGATTTACCATTTGCAATTTGTATTTTTGAACATCCTTCACCCTTCAGCAGACTTGACACATGTATACAAAATGTGGAAGCAGAGATGAGGCAGTGAACTGTTTGACAGAATGCCTCCTTGGATATGCACAAAACGAATTTTTAAAAAGGCTTTATAAACTTTCAGGCAAATGCAATTGCCAGGTGTAAAGCCAAATTCCACAACTTTTGCCAGTTTTCCTGCTGCCTATGCCAAAATGGCAGCTTTGGAACAGGGCATGGACATCTATAAAAGGATAACAGAAGGGGGGTTTTTGTCGGATGTTATAATTGCAACTGCCCTGGTAGACATGTAGGGCATGCTTTCAAAACGTGGAAACATGTGAACTGTTTGACATAATGTCTCAAAGAGATGTGTCCTCTTGGACTGCAACTCTGCAGACTTCCTTTTGTTTATAATCCTCCTTTGACTTTGGTTGCATTCTTGTCCTATCACTTCAACATACAATTTTTCCTCTCTGTGTCACGATCATCACTTCATACAATACACCGACCATCCTTTTTAAAAGATCCTTATCAAAATCGCTGAAAAAACTCACTCTGACACTGCAAACTACATTTCTTACAATGTGCAATAATGGATCAAAGTTACTTGTCTCTGAAGCTGAACAACATGCAATCGAGATTGGTCTGTATCCTCCCAGACATTCAATCAATCATCAATTACCATCGCCATCTTGGGATTAAGAAGTCTCCACATCTCCAAAGATTATAAAAACTTTCTTAAATTTGGTTCGACATAAACAACATGATTGTGGAGATTCAAGGACTAATTTAGCTTGCCTCGGGATTAAGAAGTCTCCACATCTCCAAAGATTTTTTTTTTTGACATTGTGCATACAAAAACCTCAAACCGCTGACGCCCATTAGCAGTTAGATAATTTCCTAATTCTTCACAAAATAGCTGCACCGAACAAGGAGACTAGTAGTTCAATTATTGGGATCGATGCGTGCTAATATAATTTTCTGTTCACACAATCTGCCTAGTAATCCTCCAAATCATCCTTGTGCTTGTTAGACAGGACTGATCATGGGCCCTATCTTGCCTACAATCTGCCTAGTAATCCTCCAAATCATCCTTTGTTAGAAAGGACTGATCATTGGGTCTATCCTGCCTCTAGGATCAAATCTATTTCTTATTACATGCAAGTCCATGGTAAATAATGCCAACTCTTTCTCATCTACCTTCTCATGTTATGTTGAGCAAAGCGCAGGGCCCGATAGATATGGGAAAATGGATTCCTCCTTTATGGTTTGTAGCAATCATTTTTCTGCACTTCCACTACCTATCCACAAATTTCCAATAATATCAATTTGTCACTAGGTTGTTTCGGCAATTTGTATGGGCCTTGTGGAATCCTCCCAATTCTCATACAAGTGAAAGTTTTGGATTGGATGTACCAACTCCTCTAGTTTCTTAAAAAATAAAAAATATTGTCGCTGATCCTCTTGTAATATTTATAGCTCTCCTTGAATTTAAGCAAAAGGTAATAGTTTTAGACTAATGTCTCTTCTAATCTCATCCTTCTTACCTTAGTTGAACATGGAAAGCTTTCTCTCTTGCCGGCAGCTATACTAAGTAAGAGGTCATGCAAAACTTGATACTCTCCTTAACTTCAATTAACTAGGTTTGGGCATTATCACTTTAATTATTCCCTAGTCAATCTTTCTCTTACTCACATGATGTATGACAAGATAAAGAATCATATGCAAGGATATAAATGCTTGGCATTAGGATTTTCCACAACTCTATTAATAATGTGATGGCATTATGAGTGTCTTTGTTGAATTTGCTCCTATATACGATAATGGCCATCTTGGTTGTTGACTTCCTTGTTATTAGCTAGCTATCAACAATACAATTGACTTTGTGGGTATTTTTAGTTTCATGGTATTTAAAATCTTCCACCATGTTTACTTGGTCGTACTTGAAATAAATAAGCAAGCCAAATTTCTCTTCAATAGCTTCAACCATGATGTCTAGAATAGTTTGATGTGTAGACCCAAAGACTTTTATTTCTTACATCATAGTATTGTGCACAAGATAAAATCAACTTAGGAGATTACAATGTTATTAATGTTAGAGTCACTCAAGGACTCAAGCCTCCAAGATCACCTATAAAAACAAAAGCAATCTTCTATAAGAAGGAAAAACAAGAACACAAATTTACATTAACGGATGCAAGATATGGCCACTATGAAATACTCAAGATTGCAGTGATATATTGGACTGCCTCAATTGAACTGAAGTGTCTAGGGTGTGTAAATGATGCCTTACTTATAAAGGAAAAATGTGGGATAGGATTAGACAAGATCTTGACATGATTCTTAATCATGTATAATTAGATAACTCCCCAACAAATATTGAATGACTTAGGACACAATCATTAAATTCCAAAAGATAAGATAAGATCTAGTGGCAACTAATACTAACTAGAAAGATTCCCTCCTAGGATCTACGTGGACTTAACATGTAAATAGGACCTAGATAGGTAAAACACCTATTTACACCAACACCCCCACTTAATTACAACTTAAGGAGTCAATTATTATGTAAATGACACAAAGATCGGTCCTGACTACAAGGCCATATTAGGTACCCATGTACGTATGCAAATGCAATCACTCACAAATGGAAAAAAGGAGAAAACCCTATGGGAAAAAACTCCTCCCCAAAAGAGAGATGCAATACAAAATACTCTCAATGATGCATGAAAGGGACAAAACCCTATGCACGGAAACTGATCCCCCCATAAGAGAGAAGAAGAGATACCATGCAACCCCCCCTCAATGGTGAGTCTCCTGCAATGGTAGAAGCTTGAAATTGAATGCTAAAGATGATCCAATATTTTCGAACAACATTCCTCCCCTTAGGAAGAAACAAAACCAGGACGATATGCAAGATGTCTTCCCATTCTTGAAAGGAAGATATGGGAAGAAGAAAGATATATGATGTCTTTGAACTATGCTCAAGTGTCTCCATGTCAATGTCGAAAGCTAACACACTCCAAACAGGTGTTCTAGGCCACACAACTAAAGATATCAATCTAGAATCATCGAGAGATGAATGTAGAACACACTCCAAAGAAAAATATGCCTCCTCTAAAGACAAAGAAGCCTCCTCCAAATGTTTTCCAAGAGTATCCACACTCATGTCAAGCTGCAAAGAGTGATTATGTAGAGAATGAAGAAAAGGGTTAGAGTATTCCCTCTCAACAATTGAAGAAGGATCATCTCCATCAAAGAGAAGATGTATACAATCAATGGTGTCTCCCAAATCTAAAATGTGGGACTCAAAAAATAAACTATCAATGTTTGTCAAGTATGCATCCTAAGTAGATGTAGTTGGAAGGCGATGAAGATCCTGTTGCACCGAATCACAAGAGGCCAAACCTATGCCAACATGAGCATCATCAAATACAATAGAATATGGAGGATATGAAATGCAAGGCTCAAAAATGGGATCTCATGTGAGGACTCCCAAGTTCAAGAAGCCAAAAGTATCCTTTGAATCATGGTTCACACTAGATGTGTGATCAACAATTGAAAAAACAATGTCATCATCAGAAGCAAAATATACAAAGGTGTACAACTGAGATGAATAATCAACCATCCTAGAAGAAAGAATCTATCTACTCTATGGGTCTCTAATGATGATTGAATCATGAGTGAACTCCACAGTCCTCTCATCCATGTGTAATCTAATATATGGAAAGAAGATTATTCACCAAATGAGGTACACACAAAACATCATTGAAAGTGCCCTCCCCAAAAGCAATAGACACCTTCCCAAGTACACTCATGTATGCATTTTTCCCATCAAAATAAGAGACATAGTACAAGGCTCAAAAGAAGAGACCATGGACTGCAAAGATGCCATATGATGAGATGGTCTCATTCATCTAGAAGCCATCTCCCTTATCCAAGACTAGAAAAGGAACAAAGAGCTTTACCTGTAGTATTATGATGCTTGTCCTTTTTAGATTGTTTTGAAGAAGAAGAAGAAGAAGAATAAGGTGACTCAGACATTCTAGAAGGCAAATCAATTTGATTCTTTTTGAGAAGATGTTTCAACTCATCAATATTCTTCTTATAACAAGAATGTTTGTCATGCATAAGCTTCTTGCAGTATGAACAAGTAGACTTCTCTTTCTTAGTTGATTTATCCATGGAAGATGATTTATTCTTTGGTTGATCTGAATGTGGATTATTCTTTGATTTCTTTTGTTTCTTATCAGTATGTTATGATCCTTTCACCTGACTAGCCAATAATGCCTTAGATTTAGAAGACTCGATGAGACCTATCAAGATAAGCTTTTGTTGCTCATGTATTAACATCTCAAAAAATGATCCAAATGAAGGTGTACCCCATAGTCAACCTATGAGTATAAAAGATAGAAACAAAAGAAGCATAATCAAGACCAAGTTTGTTCAATGTATTGTAGACCAACTGAATGTTCAAGTCTTGTCAATTCCACATGCTTTACATTCATCTCTTAGATCATTAACCTTAGTGATGTATTCATGGATGTTGTCAAAGTTCTTATGATCAAGGCTCATTAGTTCATTATCAATTTGATAGCTTTTACTTCATTTATGGTACCATATAATGTTTTGAATTTGCTCTAAGTTTCATGATAATTCTTACATGATTCAATTTGAAACAATAAATCTCGAGAAACTAGTTTACGAAGACATCCAAGAGCTTTGGTATGTTCAATCTTCTATTTTATTTTTTATCTACATCTATAGGTTTAGGTACCTTATTTTCAACATATAGAGAATGACCTTCATTCATTAAAATGTTGCATGCATTTTTATGCCATGTTGAATATTTATATGATGTTAGTAAAGTAACCTTAGAATGATCCATAAAAAAGAAGAGCAGAAATAAACAAATCAAAATAATGCACACCAAGAGACCCCCCATCCCCCAAATTAATCAATCAATAAATCCCCTTAATAATATGATGTGGCACTTTATACTTAGTATTTTTACAATGCCAAAATTATGTTCAAAATTTTAATATACCAAGATGGATCAAAGATGGAAAAATTACAATATCTCAGAATGAGATCCTCAAACTAAAAGTAACCTCTCCCAATATGATCTACATTGAAAATGAAGCCTTCCCAAGAGAACAAAACCTCTCCAGGTTGCACTATGTCCAAGTAATCAAACAAAATACAAATTTTCACAAATATAAATAAAATATACCTAGGGATAAATCTGGAAATGTTCATGAATATAAACGTAGAGCTCCTCAATACCTTTCCAACACTTCAAGAATCACAAAAATAGGAGATTGTGGAAAAGGGTTATGAGCTTGAAGGTCTAAAAAGGAAAATCTAAATTCAACCAACAATTTTAGGTGCTTGGAGCTAAAAAACTTAAGCTCTTAGTCTAAAATATGACCTTAGTGGTTTTTTTTTCTTAAAGTCCTACCCACTTGGCAGTGCCTCCACTCAAGTGGAGTAGCAACCTTGGTGGTGTGGCGGTGGCTATGTTCCTCTGCCCCCCTCCCTCCACCTATGGGTATATGAGCCTCATGAGCTTTAGGAGGAACCACCCACCAAGCTATCCAAGAATTGGGTGCTTAACAAAATTTACCTGACAATTAAAAAACTTTTAAACCTACAAAAAGTGAAGTTTAAATATTAAAAAAAATCTAAAATCATACTGTTGACGGAGACCATGCACATGCCGAGTACAAGTTGACATAGGAGCTGAAATATTCTACCACGTAGAGAATATTCTCTACCAAATCTACTAATTCTAGTTGCATATTGCAATGGATGATACAACACATACAGTTTGTATGGATTCGTACTATACATATGAAAAAAGAAAATTTTCGCCAAACCCTCAAAAATGGCTCAAATTCGTTTTGCCCAAATATGAAGTACTTTATATGAAAATATGAGTCTTTGGGCCTTTTGGACTCAATCATGAGGTTTGTTTCACCCCAATGCGTACCTTTCAAAATCTCAAGTTTGAATCACCCTCAGATTTGAGAAGGGGTTTTGCAATTCTAAAGCTTTGATACCATGTTAGAGTCACTCAAGGACTCAAGCCTCTAGGATCACCCATAAAAACCAAAAACAACCTTCTACAAGAGGGAAAAGTAAGAACATAATTTTACAATAATGGATGCAAGATATGGCCAATATGTAATACTCAATATTGGAGTGATATATTGGACTAACTCAACTGAACCAAAGTGTCTAGGATGTACAAATGATGCCTTTCTTATAAAGGAAAAATGTGGGATGGGATTAGACAAGATCTTGACACATGTCTTAATCCTATATAAAGAGATAACTACTCCAAAAATATTAAATGACTTAGGACACAAGCATTAAGTTCCAAAAGATAAGATAAGATCCAGTGACAACTAATGCTAACTAGAAAGATTCCCTCCTAGGACCTAAGTAGACTTAACATGCAAATAGGACCTAGATAGGTTAAACACCTATTTACACCAACAATTGAGAATGTTGTTTCTTTTACTAGTCCACTTTGAGTCATGACTAGGCTAATACACTCCTATCTCAAGTTCCTTATTGATTCTCTTTGTGAATTATTCAACATTGGCATGTCCCAAGTTTGTGTCTCTTATTTAATTCCATGGAAATAAAATCTTGGAATGGGTATGATACCCCTTTATTCATACTTAATCTCTTTAGTTATTTGATCTTCTTACATGGATTCTACAAAGCATCCATAAAAATTTATTAGATAGTTCATAAATTATGTAAAATCCATCCATACAGGGGTTATAGTCATATTTTTGCCCTAATAATAATGGCAAGAAGGTTAATCATCATAAACAATATAACTAGTAAGAAGGTCAAAGATAGCTCAAAATCTGAAAATAATATGAAAATAGAAATTAGATGAGGATTGGAGTGTCAGGATACCTCATCCATTATTACCAAGGAAAGGCCTAGGATTGTGCCTAATGTGTTTCACTAAGGTTAGCTAGGAATCCAAGAAAATAAATATCTCCCTATTTTAAAATAAAGAAGTCTCACAAAAATTGGGATGTCATGATTTGAGATGCCACAATGAAAAGAACAAATGGTATTAGAGAAAAGGAATGTCTAAAACTTGATATGATAAGCATAGATTGGTACATAAGAAAATATTACCTAGGGATCCATCAAAGAATGATAATCTAAACTACCACTTACCACATGCTCAAATGAGCTAACTACTAAAGACTTGAATTTGTGATATGAAATAGACTGATATCTATTAGGGATCAAGCTTTGGGAACACTACTTGTGAAGTACTTGATTAACTAGACCCCTAAATAAAATACTTAAATAAATAATATTAGTCAAGAGTTAGGATTAAAAACATGTGTAATACTCAATTAGGTGTATTCTTGAAATCCCGAACCCAAAATATTTCAAAGGTAAAACTATGATCAAGCACCAAAATTTGGGCTACCTCTTACAAAATAATGAATTAAGTGCATGCCCAATGCTCTAGAGCTAACTTCTAAAGACATGAATTTGTGATATGAAATATATTGATATCTATTAGGGATTAAGCTTTGGGGACACTACTTGTGAAGTACTTGATTAACTAGACCCCTAAATAATATGCTTAAATAAATACTATTAGTCAAGAGTTAGGATTAAAAACATGTGTAATACTCAATTAGGTGTATTCTTGAAATCCCAAACCCAAAATATTTCAAAGATAAAACTATGATCAAGCACCAAACTTTGGGCTACCTCTTACAAAATAATGAATTAAGTGCATCCCAATGCTCTAGATTTAAAAAAACTCAAGAATTCATAACTGAAAAGAGTTGAGGTTTAGATTATTGTTTACCAATTATTAGATTAAATCATTAACATTTGACATTTTGGTAGACACATTAAAAAATTCCAAACACTTGCATCAAACACTATCTTTCAAGATATCATGAACTCAAACATTATAATGACAAAAGGAAAAAGCAATAGAAAACTCAAAACCCCAATGACAATGATGAAAGCATAGCATTGGAAGGAATTAAATAATTAGTAGACAAGAAATCCTAAACTCATATTATTGCAACACCACAAAGAGTCGAGGTTTTGTGAAACATCTTGCTAGCATGCGAATAGGGAAAATTCCAAAACCCTAAAAAAATGAGAAGACATTCAAAATGAAAATAATTAAAGATGAGAACCTCCCCTAACTTCAAAAAAGATAGAAATTTCTACTAAGAAAAAAAGGATTTTATTCATTTTGTTGAGGAAAAAAGTGGGATTTATATGTGAGGAACAAAAAATGACAACTAGGGAAATTCTCATGAGCATTCTAGAAAAATGACCCAATTAGCTAGCCCAAAATCTCCAATTCAACACAACCATAAAATAAATGAATACTAAACTAACAAAGGGAAGAATGATTATAATACCATATCTAATGCATAGAAAATCAAGTGTGTACATGTGGATTCATTCACTTTCTTGAGTCATCTACAACATGTCACCCCAAAATAAGCACCAAACTATTTAGTTAATATCCCTACAAATGATCAAATATCTATCAGTGTTGGTGTAAATAGGGTGTTTTACCTAACTAGTTCATCAACTAGGTCACATTTTTACACTAGTTACTTAAGTTTATTTAGGGTACACATATGATACTTATCATTGTGTCTCAAGTCATAAGCTTAAGACATGCATCATAATTTTATGTACACTAGTTCTATGTCTCACCTTCATCTATATAAACAAGGAGTTTTCTTTGTATTCTCAATTATCCTAATCTAATCACATCGTACTCTTGTGCTTTCATCAAAGCTCCTAGATCTTGGGTGGCTATATCTTTAGCTAAATCTAGCATGGTATAGAGAATTCTATACTACCTTTTACATGGTATCAAAGCTTGTGGGATTAATTTTGGTTAGTCTTTTTTGAGAGATCTAGGTTGCAATTCTTGGTGGATTTTGAAAAGTTGAGCATGCTCATTTATTGCATCATATGATGACCTAGAGAATTAAAAAAAACTAATAGAAATACTAGATTTTGGGGGTTTCCTCTGTGTATTTATATTATAGGTTCATTTAGGAGCATGTTGGTGTAAATATGAGCTCACCATTAAGTTCATGGTGTCCAAGAAAGCTAGTTTAGTCTTTCAATTTGTTTATATTAGATGTGTGAGGTCAGATCTATAAGGATTTGAAATTGGGAAGTGGTTGTCAGATCCAGAAGGTATCTATAATTTTGGAGATCTTTGGGTCAAATATGACCCTACCATCGCATCTAAAGGCCCAAGAACGTAAGGATTGACTATCAATTCATTAAATTTGGATCATTTTCCCTAGGCTATCAAAGATTTTTTTTCCCTTGATTGTATGGATCGTACCATCATAATCTTCATAAAATATTCTATAAGAATCCCTATCCCATGCTAGTGTTATCCTACTCAAGGCCTTTACTAATCATACAAAGGTAAATAAAACCTATTTTTTTATTCAATTTAAATTTAGAATTTTTTTTTAAATTGTACGACATGCAACTTATGCAGACTGTACATGTATACACTTAAATTTGGTCTAGAGGAATTAATTAAATACAAGTT
Organism: Sequoia sempervirens; assembly: GCA_007258455.2. Taxonomy (NCBI): domain Eukaryota; kingdom Viridiplantae; phylum Streptophyta; class Pinopsida; order Cupressales; family Cupressaceae; genus Sequoia; species Sequoia sempervirens. Next base: position 525,727,799 of record VDFB02270651.1, on the reverse strand, counting down.
ATTTAATTAATAAATCTTTAATTCGTCTACTTATAAATAAATTGAAATTTTTATTTTTATAGTTCATTTTCTCTAATTCTCCTATCTAAATCATTTTCTTCATGTCTTAATTAAATAAACAACTTTAATTAGCTTGTTTTATTTAATTAACTTCCTCTTATTAAATTTGAATTTTATATTCGAATTTAGTCACATTTCTACTAACTTCTTTTGCCTTCCACCTCATCATGTGTCTCATGAAATTAAATATTTTCAATATTTAATATGGTATTTATCCTCAACAAATTCTAACAAATTTGAGACACTTGGTCTTCCTCTTCATTTGATTCCCCTTCACACTTGGCAGTTTGTTCTTCTAAACAGAACACACTCCCCTTTTCTCTCTAACCTCTTCACCTTCAACCATCCATCTCTCCAGATCGTATCCAAACCGTTGACTCTTGCCACCTAAGTTTATGCCTTGGAAAATCTATAAATAGAGTCTCATTTACAATAATTCATATAGAAAGTTGAGCATAATTATGCTCTGCAGAAATTTCATTAGCATTGTCCTTTTAGCATTAGCATTATAGAATTAAGTAGATTAATCATGGCACTTGCATTGGTTGCATCTTAATTACATTAGCTTAATCATATCATTCCATTTAGCAATATCATAGAAACATCTTAATCTTTGCACATCATCTACAAAATTTTAGCAATCAATCATGTAGGAAGATTTCTTGCATTTCCAGAATCTCATTCTTCAGATTGTCACTTGGGAAGTCATGTGCACAAACAATCTAAGAGAAAAAATGAATTGAAGAATCATTGGAGATAGAGGACAATGAGACACCATTAGAGAGTTTGTTGTTTTGATTTGATTATCATTTGAATTCTCTAATATAATGTTTCATTGGTGTGTTGTATTATTTGTTTATGCATTCACATTATTCATATTGTGAGCCAAGATCCCTCTAAAACCTGCAAAACACAAGAGATAAACACATTGTAAGATTGAAATGCAAGTTAGAATCTAAGTTCCTCAAGAAATCCATTTATCAATGCTCTAAATAGGAAAATGAAAGCAATACAATGAGAAAACAACAAAAGAGATTAAATCATATGAAAGCAATGTAAATTTTTGATCTCTTGAGGGAATTGGTGCCAATTTGATGTGAAAATTGGCCCTTTCCCAACTCCAATGCTAGCTTTGATGATTTGATGATGATTGTGATCCACTTTGATGAAGATTAATGAATGCTCCAAGATAAAACCTGCATAACCTAGCTATAAACTCAATGATATGGGTGAATATTGCTAAATATTTGAGTTTAGTAAGTTTACTCAAATTGTGGATGGATAAAATGAAGGATGAGCTCTTCATTTATAGATGAGATTGAAGGATGAATGTCCAAAATTGAGCAATGTGGGACTAACATTCAACCAATGGCAAGGTGCCACTTGTCAACATTTGATAGGATGAAGGTTGAGCACATTTTGATCCATGTGCAAGTTTGAAATTTGAATTTGATGAGATGACATGTTTAGGGGGATGAAAGATGAGTTAAATGCCAAGTGGGAGACATGTAAGAGACAATGTAAGAGCTTTAAATGCTTTGTTGGATGGACAAGTCCTTTGGGGAGATTTCAAATTTGAGGAATATTCCCACTTGGATGCATTTTTGAATGAAAATAGATGATTTATAAAACAATTGAGTTGATTTTCATGTGCAAGTTGCAAAATCTAGAGGATTTGAGTGATTAGGATTAAATTAATCAGGATTTGATTAATTTAAGGGGAGATTTAGCTAATTTGACTATTTGATTTAGATTTTGGGATTGAAATAAATCAAAAAGAGATGAAAATGATTAAGACTTAGTTAAATAAATATTTTGATTTATTTAACCAAAAGGGGTGATGTTAGATTAAATTAGATAAATGCTTGATTTATTTAATTTAATCAGATGAACTTTAGAGATTTAATCAAATAATATAGATTATTTAATTAAATAAAGATAGGAAGATGAAATGACCTAGCTAATTACACAAAGACAATGATTTAATTAAATTGAGGGATTTATTTAATTAAAAGGGGAATTATGATGACTTTAATCAAATAAGGATATTTGATTAAATGGTTAGACAGACGGATAATTTAGGATGAAGCGATGTTAGTAGATCAGGATCGAGTGTGCGATATCAATTTGTGTATTTTCAATGTCTACACATACACACATAAATTGGCGCCCACCATGGGGCACGAGCCCCATTTTTAACATTTTCTGGCAAGTTTTCATCTGTAGGTTTGATCGTGAATTTCAATGTAGCACACTAGAAGCTTCTTTGAGCACATCTACCTACTCTTTTGACACATCCCGTTTTGTTCTAGAGCCTCTACCCACTCTTTTGGCACATCCAGTCTCTATTCTAGCACATATACCTACTCTTCTAGCACATTTGTCTTTTCTTTCAGTGTATATATAGGACTTTGGGTTTCCCTCTCTATTTTTTCAGAATAGCACCTTTAGGGTGTTTTGTAGTGCATATGCTTTCTGTTTCAATGCATTTATCTTTATTTGCAGAAACTTAAAATTCTGCGAACTGATTGATGTCTTTCTATTTTGTAGGTGCTTTAAATGTTGTCAAAGAAAATTATCTGAGACTACTAATGGTTTTTGTAGGGGCTAGAGTTATTTTCCTTTGATTAAGTTAGGCATTTAGTTTAATTACAAGGTTAATGAACACCATGTATGTTGTTCTTGTAAAGTGATAGGCCTATGCTCTCCCCTTTACTGGGTGACCAGAATGTCAGACTCACTCTTTCATTTTATTGCAATAGCACCTTTAGAAGGCCTATCGTAGTGGGAAAAAGTACTCACCCTACGGGAACAACCTAACTGGGAACAACTAAATCCAAGTATTCCAACCCACTATAATCAAAGGTGATTGTGAGGAAACTCACATTCAACAGTAGTGTGCATTGATAACCATCCCCAAAGCCTTTGTTCTAAAGTTTGGTAGGTCTCCTGAGGGAGTTTATTATTTGTTGCACTGAATGGAAACCCTTACTAAGAACCTTCAGTGTAGTAGCTAGCCGAGTCAGTTCCTGAACATTATAATATTCACAGTGCAAGGGGAGGGAAGAATCTGCCCCCAAGATACTCACCATATAACTACCAGGGATTACTAGCCCAAAGTGAAGGAATTGACTTTTGGTTAAGACTCGAAAAAGGGAAAAACGCGGGCGCCCTCTAGGGGGTGACACGACTGTGTGAGCTAACATAGTTCTAAGATGTGGGTTGTGATGTTATTAATGACCCTTGACATTAGGAGAGTTTGATTGATCTATTTTCTCTTGTTCAATACGAGTGGAAATCCAAGGGATCATATTAGATCCTTAAACATACACTTAATGTTTAGATCATAGGGTGAAACATCTATTTTACTACTTGTGTTTGAAATAATTTTTCAAGAGATCATCCATTAAAAACAGCTAATTCAAATGATTCAAAAATGAGAAAACCAGGAAAACTTATTGTTTAGAAGATCATCCATTCAAAACTCTTGATTCACTGAGTTCAAAAACAAAAACAAAAACAAACAAACTTGTAGAACAAGTGACATTTCCATTTTAGTGCATAAGTTTTCTATTTTGGTGCTTTCGTCACATCTTCCAGCACATTTAGTTCATATTTTGGCACATATACAGCTTGTTTTAGAGCATTCATCCCATCTTTCAATGCATATAGTCCATATTCTAGCACATTTACCCCATCTTTCAACACATCTGCAATAAGTTTTAGAGAATTTGCTTCATTTTTTAGCACATAAGATTTCTATTCCAATGCATTCATCACACCTTCCAGTGCATTTTGGCCATATTATAGTGCATTTGTCTCATCTTCTAATGCATTTGCAATCTGTTTAGCACATTTACCTGATACTCCAATAGAGAGCTAAGTTGAACATATGTTAGATAACTTGAACCATACTTAGGGGCAATCTAGCACATCTCTAGCTTTTTCTAGCGCATTTAGCTCATCTTCCAATGCATCTAGTGTCTTTTCTAGCGCATTTGTTTCATCTTTCAGAGCATAAATTTCCTATTCTTGCACATCTAGGGGATAGTCTAGTGCATATAGGCTCTGATTTAGTGTATCTATGCCATCCTTTAGCACATCTGCAACCTATTTTAGCACATACATCTGATTCAAAAATAGAGAGCTAAATTGAACGTTTGTCAGAAAATTAAAACTAGATTTAGGGGTCCTTTCTAGAGCACAAATCATTCCTCATTACAACATCAGGTTAAACTTGAGGAAACTAGCTTTTGCAAGTGAAATTCCCTTAACTAAACTTGGATCAAACATCTTAAAGTGCCTAATCATCAAATCTATCTCTGATTGTTTAGCTGAGCTTCATCATTAGGATCTATCATCCTCCATCATGAAAAAACACACTTTACATCAGATTTAACCTTGGATCAAACATCTTAAAGTGCCTAATCATCAAACCTATTTCTGATTGTTTAGCTGAGCTTCATCATCAGGATCTATCATCCTTCATCATGAAAAAACACACTTTACATCAAATGTAACCTTAGTCTCATCAATAGAATCCATCATCTGTTTGACTTAAGTATTTCATTGGCACTCCTAAACAAAGATCAAAGTATAGAAAACCTTTATCACTTGTATGCTTGTTTTAAAAAAATCCCAAAAATAAAAACTCAAAGAAAAAGAAGTAAAAACCCAAACCATCATGGTTGAAGGTGAAGAAAATCCCTTTCATAGATTCCACCAACTTGAAACGAATGAGATAACGAATGAGGACATTCAACAAGCTCAACAAGACCCTAAATTTCACAAGTTTGTGGAAAATATTTTAGGAAAAGATGGAGAGAAATATTTTTTGATGTTGGCCAAGCAAGGTGTGAAATTACCCAATCAATTTGATATCAACCAATTGAAAGGAGTTCCCAAGAAAACAAAAGTTGATTTATGAAACACAGATCCAATGAATTCTTTAACTCAACAAATGCAAAATATTTAACAAATCCAAGAAATGCAAAGAGGAACAACAAAAATATATTTGTTGCAAGACATCTGTCCTTATCATTTCGACAGAAGTCTGAACATGATACAAGTTCCACCAAACTATGATCTTCCAAAATATCACAAATACAATGGAAAATTTGATGCTATAGATCATGTAAGAGAATTTTGCACCATGAGCTTGGAATTTGCACATGAAGAGACTTATTTAATGAGATTGTTTCCAAGAAGTTTGGGTGGTCAATACATGGAATGGTTTTCAAAACTCCCACCAAGTATTAGATCATTTGAAGAGCTGGGAAATAATTTTATCACCCAATATTCCTACAACATTCAACATGAAATAACCATGAAACATCTCTGCAACACAAAACAAAAAATTGGTGAATCATTTCTCACATTTTTACAAAGATGGAGAAGATTATTTTATAGAGATGCCTATCCTATACCTAAGAAAGAAAAGATGGAAATCCTCATTAACAATCTCAATAGTGAGATGAGTTATAGACTCCAACTGCAATGTCCACCCAGCTTTGAAAAGATGATTGAAAATGGACTCAATATTGAGGAAGCCTTGGTTAAAAGAGGAGTGTTAAAAATATATAATGGACCAAACGCTACTAAATCTTCCAATCATTATAACACCCATGAGAAATTAAAATTTTGGACAAGAAACAAGAATGTTGGTAATGATGGTGCAGTTGAAACACATAATGCAAAACCTGTCTTCAATCTATTAGGAATTACGCCCAAGAAAAATCAAAACAACAATGAATCTAAACTAGCTCCACCACCATATCAAACACCATCAAATCACATAAAAATTACACCTTTGGGACAATCACTTGAATCAACATTAAATGAGCTTCTTGCAGCCAAGCTCATAACATTACCGAAGGCACGAGATTGGGAACCAAGATTCAAACCATCATGGTGGAATGATGCATATTACTATGATTTTCATAGAAACAAATGTCATAAAACAAATGATTGTATGCAGCTAAAACATTTGGTGCAAGATTTGATAGATAGATGTGAAATATCAATAGAAGGACCTCAAACAAATGTTGATCATGGAGAATTTAAAAACCCTTTACCCAATTATGAAAAAGGAGAATCCTTTTCAACAAACAAAGGGAAAAATGTGAACTATGTCTATGATTCTACCATCCTTCACATTTCTACAGTTGATGATCAAGTCAATGACATGAAAATTAAAGATAAACAACACATTGTTGCAACTGATAATCAAATTAATGATAAACAAGATATTTTTGTAGTTGATAATCAAATCAACATCATCAAAATCAACAATAAACAAGACAACCTACCAGTAAACGTGACCACAAGAGCACATTCCAAGTTTATATTGAAAGGAAGTACATCTAAAACACTTGTTGCTCCTTCAAATCAATACAATACCGTAGACCAATTGCAAAAGATCCTAGCACAGATATCCATACTAGAACTTCTTAAAATTTCACTATCCCATAAGGATATTCTAGAAAAAGATTGGGTGGACACCAAAGTACCAACTGATTTGGAAGTGTATAAGCATAAAATTGCACCCCTTGCAATTTCACATACATTCTTGCTTTCTCTTTAGTTTCCACTCCCTTAGCATCTTGAGTAGGCTCATTTTAGTCCCTGCATCAGCCATTTTCCTTCTCAAGATGCTCCATAGTCCTTTTGAGTAGCCACCCTCACATGTTACCTTGCATCAAAATTTGTGCTTCTTTTGTTTATGTTGTTTGGTAGCATGATGTGTTCGGACACTAGCACATCACGCTAGTGTCCTGTGACATTTCAATATTCAAACAACCACCTCCGTGCATGTTTTCCTCTTGTCAACAAGTTTTTTTGGTGTTAAAAACTGAGGATGCCCAAAAACAACTCAAGAAGCTTCTTTTTTGTCCTTAAAAGTAATCTTTTCACTCCATTTGCATCTTCTAAGTTTTTCCAACTTCTTCTAGCTCCACTCTTCCACTTCTAGCTTGTCTCTTGCTTTGGCTCCATCCTCCTTCCATCTTGGCCTTGCTTGCATAGCTCAGCATAGCTTGTTATAACAACTTCAAGCTCTCTTAGCTTATCTTCTTGCAACTTCATTTCCCTTATTGCATACTTGTGAGCATCTTGGGACTTCATGTCTCCTTCTTTTGCATCTACACTTTGTGATACAGGTTCTCCTCCTTGAGCATGGATTGCTTTTATCACCTCTTTTGTGATACAAGTTCTCCTCCTCGAGCAGGGTTTGATTTTATCACTCTTACTTGGTGGTGTGGGTTCTACTCCTTAGTGGGTTTTTCTTTCACCATGCACTTTGTTCATTTCTCTCTTTCTCTCTATGTTCCTAGCTATCCATGGAGGTGGGAACACCAAAACAGGGGTTTGACTAAGGAAAACCCCTATACAGCCCCAACACTTTCTCCAAATTTCACAAAAGTAGATTTTGAAGACATTTGTTTGGTGAAGGTTTCATTACTTGCATGGTTGTGAGCATCTTCTTTCTTTTCTTCTCCTTATCTCTATCATTTACCTTGCTTTATTTTCATTTCTATCACTTTCTATTACTTTATTGCATTATGTAATTTCTCAATAATCATAGAAGTAGTCATTTAGGAATTCTATGTGATATTCTCACTTTTTGGTCCATATGAGATGCTGGCATGCCTCTAGGATGCTAGCGCACCGTGTTATCATCCATATTTTGCACTATCATCCTCTAGCTGAGAGCTTGTCAGTTTGTCTAGAGAATTTTTGTGACCTGCTCTTTCGGATTCTAAAACTCTTTCTATTGTTCCTGAGGTAGTTTCTAGGGAAGTTTGCCCCGTGAGGCTCTCTGATTGAAGAGAACTTGTGAGTAGTGAATCCCCCCTCTTCTACATTTTGGTGAACCTAATGTGAAGAACAAATAGTGTTCTTTGAAAAACTAGGAATTTATTTACCCCTACTTGGTAGGGTCATAACTTTTGAATCGGTGCTAAAATGAATAACCTCTAGAAATAGAAATGCAAGAGTTTCCATATGGTAAATTCTCCATCTCATCAAAATGCATGGGCAACCAGCCCTTGATGTATGCTACATCTTCCTAGTACATAGGAACAAGAACTAGATACATAGATCACTTCAAAAATGAAACCAAGGAAGCATTAGCACCAATAGTAGAAAAACCATCATAATACTAAAAAAGGGAGAGCCAAGAAAGGTACACTAAAATTATGTGAAGCCTAGAAGTACATGTAGGAGAAACAACCTGCAAATAAAAGGGTGTACAAACTAAGGCACACACACATGAGGCAAGAATCACTACAATTCACTGTTGTCGTGGAAGGGACACTAAGTCAAAAAAGGTGTGATGGAAAACCAAAGACAAACATCAATCCCCTCATGGAACTTTATATCATAATGCGAGAACAAAAGGCATGATAGAATGTGTGAAATCCCCAAAAAGTATTCACCAGAATGACACTTTATTCAGTGCATCTACAAAAGAGAAAGTACATGCAAAATATGTCTACAATTCCCAAATATGACATAATACTGGAAATACATGTAGAACAACCAAAAATGAGTCATCCCAAGCAAACAAAAAGTCTTCAATAGCTAAGATGTCCAGGTAATTCACCAAAATGTGAAATGTTCACAAAAAACTGAATAAAATGACCCACGGGGTGTAGACTGGTTGGTCAAGCCATTGGAATATACAAATGATCGACGCAAGTTCACAACCAATAATGCATATTGTGGGGCCGGCACTAGGGAATTACATGGCCCAGAGGGGATTAGTCTCACCTAGTAATGAACACTTAAGAGAAATCTAACCAGTCGTAGGGATACCCCTCTGAGATTAAAAAAACTAAATAAAATGTACATGGAGAGAAAGTACATGGATGGTTGTGAAAAGCTCAAATACCATGTTATATTTTTGAATAAAATAAACCATATGATCAAACAATGAACAAAGAAACCTTCCATGCAAGAGAGCCACAAAAAATAATATGTAATATTCCTCAACAAGAAAAGCGATAGAATTCAAGAGTTCAAGAGAGTATGAAAGCTCAAGAGAGGAAGAGATAATACAATGAGAATTGAGTTCTATATAGGAGATCAAGACATAATACAATGAGGTTTGAGTGCTATATAGGAGCAACCCTAAATGGTAAAGGGATTAGATCATGACAAGTGTCAACATCTCATGCAATAAGACAGAATGATCTAATAATAGCTCTCTAGTTAACATAGAAAATCACTCCTAATTTTAACTTAATTGCATGAGAATAAATTAGACTAATAATTAATTAATTATGTTGGGTGAAAATTATGCAATCAGCTTTTCGATAGATTACACAACTTGGACTTCAGCCACAGCTATGTGAGATGTAAATCTCTCCTCTCGGAAAGGGGAGGTGCCCTTCTTACTGCTGATAGAAGCGATAGTAAAACAAACAAGTAATTACAAAATGTACACAAAACTTACGAAGTGGGGGGGTGTGTTACATTCATCCTTCTCTCTTTTTTCAGAGAAAATGTTTACAATGCTTCACTGTTGGAAGTTTACAATTCTTAACAACTTTAAAAGATCAACTAGCAGTAATACCAATACCTCTATCTTGTCAAAGCAAAGCGTAGAGATACCAGAAGTAATTAACAATAAATAAATAAAGTAAAAGGGAAAGCTCACGAAGGCACAAAATTGTTCCGTAGCTTTTTCAATGGTGGATCTGTGAAGAGTGTATCATTTGTCACGTTAGAAGCACAAAGTATTCTTAGATGCAGCAATTCCTTGAACATCATGAACAATTACAAGCAAAAAGTCTTGTAGATCATTCAACAAAATCATCAAAGAGCATGAATGATTACAAGCACAAAGTCTTGTAGATCATTCAACAAAAGTATCCAAGAGCATGAACAATTACAAGCACAAAGTTTTGTAGATCATTCAACCGAAAGATAAACAAAAACACAAATGCGAATCTAAATAATAGATGCAACACAAAGTTTACATAAATCACTTAGAGTCCTTTAGATTTCATCACCTAATTACCACCAATGAGATCAATTCATAAAAGTATCGAATCCAACGCAAAGTTTGGTTTGCAATCCTCTTCTTTATTGATCAGATTCCATTCACAAAAGCATAAACGCAAAGTTTCACAAATTTGCTTCAAAAAGGGCAACACTTCGTTGCAAAATACTAAAGGATGAATTTACAATAGAAATCCCTCACATTATATAGAAAGAGGGATGAGAAAAATTAGGAAACTGATTGAGGAAATTAAGGAAAGTTAGGTGAGCGATTTTAGGAGATCTCACCTAACTTTGACCAAAGTCAAAGTGTAATTTTTTTTCAAAATATTACATCTTTGAGCTTGGTGTAATTACAATTTACAAAAAGACATTAAAAAATGTTAAGAAATATTTACAAGATGCATAATAGGATGCATCAAAAAGATCTAACTCTAGAGATCAGGAATCCTCATGGTTCCTTGCTTGGGCGCAGAGTCTTCATACTTTTTCCTGGTCTCTTGCATGAACTTTTTATTTGGAAGAACCAAGATCAAAGGATATCACCTTCGGGATCACTTGACGAGATCTGGAGAGAAACTGCAAGGATGGTGAATCAATAGACATTAGCAGAAAAAGTAGCATTGGGAAGCGTGAAGCGAGAAACGATGATGGGAAAGCGTGGAGCGGATGACAAGGCACGCAAAACGATGCACAAAACGGAAGGAACAAGGTTCAGGAGTGAAATGGACAGAAATGAAGTTCATCTAGAAAAAGATTGTAAAAAGCGTAAGGGCGCTAAAATTCAGCGCCATTACATTTTTGAGATTTCAATTTTTGATGCAGGGGCGCTAAATTTTAGCTCTCCTGCACTTTCAGAGTTAGAATTATTTTGACATGTTCAACATGTCAAGGCGCTAAATTTTAGCGCTTCTGCATCTGAGACATGATTTTGTAAAACAAATGTAACGGTGCATGAAAATGGCGCTTGGGGTTTGCAAATTGTTTGTCTGCATGGAGTTGTCATTGAAATTGGAGAATAAAGAGAAAGCAAGGGTAACAACTTACAAAGATGAAATGCGAAAAATGTTGGAGAAGAACTTCGAATTTCCAAAACACGTGATTGCGGCTTGAGAAGAACTCACCCAACAAGAAGAAAAGAAGAACAAAGACCATAAACAATGAAAATGGCGAAATAAAACACTTTTAAGTGAAAGAGAAAATCAAAAACCTAACTCAAGTCGAGCAATAAATTTAGGCACGAAAAGTGGCACGATTGACGAAAAATGCGAAAAACATGAAGAAACGCGCTAGGGCCAAAAAAAGTTTAAGTGTCAAGAAAAAGTGTAATAGCACTAAAATTCAGCGCTATTACATTTTTTAGAAAGTTCACTTTTATGCAGTGGCGCTAAATTTTAGCGCCCCTGCACTTTTCATACTTAGCCAAATTTTGGCTTCACAGCAGGAGCGCACTTTTTCAGTGCAACTGCATTTTTCGCAATTCGATAAGTATGAACAGTGAAACTTCGCGAAGGGGCTCATTTCGAAGGTCTTCGCGAGGCAAACATAGGGGGATGCTCGAATTGACTATTCAAGGCTTTGAAATGCATTTGGAGGTGGCTTGAAAATCACTTCGTTATGCATACTTGAACTTCACGAATCCTAGGAAACATACAAGTTTCATAGGGAGGTTATCCGTGGAACGAGCGCTGCTAGATTTCGTGATAAAAAATTATTAGTTAATGCATGATTACTCTAACACCAAACACAATACCTTTTCATCCATTCTAGCTTTAAGACTTAGGAAATATAACTGAGATTCTTGACATCAATATGGCTCTCCTTCCTTATAAATATTTAGGTATCCTACTATTTATGTGAAGAATTGGTAGTTCTCTATAAAATGAAACAACAAAAAAAAATCTAAGCTAAGCTATCCTCTTAGAATAGTAAAAGATTAAACTTCTCAAAATATAGTCCTTCAAGCTATAACTATATATGATATCTATATTTACTACACAAAAATACAAATCATACTATTGTTGGTCTATATAAGAAATTTATTTGGTTGGCTTTGGGTGAGGAATTTAAATTCCCTTTAATAAAATGGAATACTATGTGCAATATTAAGCATCAAGGAGGCATCAATTTACAAGATTTACTCCTTTAAAATTGAGTGCTTTAGAAAAATTAAGTTAGAAAAATCCTATGGAGACTTCCCTATTCTAGTGTAACATTCTAGATTTAAAGCATATGGGAGATGCATCTCATATTTATTTCTTTATATTAAGATAATTATGGGCAAGTTTTATGATATTGAACTTATGGTTGCATCTAGGAACCTAATAATAACCGGGCTATTTTGGGATACTAGATAATGGAGAGAAAGATTTTTTTTTGGGGAGGATTCATGAAGAGGAAATGGCCCTCTAGTAAACTATTAGAAAATAGTTGAGGCTAAAAGGATTTTGTCTCAAGATTTGGGTCCAAAAGTAAGTGATTATTAAGAATAATCATGGATAAATGGTATTTGAGAAAGAACATGGTGTAACTTTAATTTGTATTAAAATATATATATATATATAATTAGAAATCTTTATTTAAAATTGTACTTGGTATCTATGGACATTTTTTATCTTAGGGGCACTCCTATTTTGCTTTGGTAAAAATAGGGAGCCTCTTTTTTTCTTGGTGTTATTTTTTATTTTGTTTTGATTAAAGTCAAATATTTCTAAGTTTGTTGTTTGTAAATCTTTACTTTGTTTAGAAGTTTCTACTCTTTGTCAAAGTTTCAAAATTTTCCTTATTCTCATACAAGTGGGAAAAACTCTAAAAATTTGAACTTCAATGGTTTGAGTGTCTTTATGATTTGAGGTCATCAAGTCCCCAGTAGGTAGTGTTCATTTGAGCTTTTAGAATTTCTTTTACCCACATCCTTGAAAGCTATATAATATAAAGTAAGTCCAAACTTCAAGCCCTAATGCTTGGTAGGCTCTATCATTCAACCTCAACCTACTCCTCTGGCTCTACATTTATGGTGAATCTCACTCATATAAATTCACTTAGATTTCCTAATGACCTTTGTAGACACTTAAAACTAACACTTTTTCGATTCTCATTATTCTTCTAAAATTCATCATTCACATTTGATTAACTATTTATATTGATTCCTCTATTAATTAAATAATATTTTATTAACATTATTATTAATTCTCATCATCCCCATTCATCACCCAAAAATATTTCCTCATATATCCCTAAGTTTTAGTCTTTGAATAATTATTTAATTATTCATACATAATCGTACCCCATTACTTCCAAAAATTAAATAAATATAGATATTTATTTAATTCCCCATTCCCATAACCCACTTCCTAATCCTCAATAATATTTAATTAAATAGTAATCCTATTCACATGGAGATTTCACTTGTCACATGAGGCACTTGCATGCCCATGAAAAGTTCTTCCCAAAAGACAAGCCAAGTTGTTATACCCTTTGCCACTTGTCCCTCCATCCAAATCTTCACAATCATATAAAATCTCCCTCAAGTCATTTTAATCAATTCCCCAAGTGTGTTGATCCCTTCAAGATACAAGGTTTTGAGAAGGTCTTTTAAGAGCCTTGAGAGCAAAAAAAATTCAATCTATTACAAATAAGTTCTTAGATTTCATGGGGTCTACGAATGTTTCATCTAGACCTATAGGTGGATGTGGGTTCCCTCTAAAATAACCTCTCTCAAATTTTCAACTTGACATTTTTTTATCATGGCAAAGATGAAACACATTCTTGCAAAGTGTGTCATTTGAGAGTAGTGTAAAGGTGCCAATATGCATTTTTTTGTTCTACATGTCATGGGAACAAATAAGATACACCAACATGTCAAGGTAGGTAGGTGAAAATCCTTTTTTGATTCCGTAGGTGTATTGATCCCTCTAGACTACATGGTTCCATCAATGTCTCTTCAACCTTATGAGCAAAAAATTACCAATCTATGATAAAGTAGTTCCTAGAATTTGTGGGGCCTATGAATATTTTTTATAGACCTAAAGGTGTATTTTGGGTCCCTCCAAAATAACCTCTCTCAATATTTTTCAATTTGACATTGTTTGAATATGGCAAGATTGAACAGGTTCTTGCAAATTTCATCATGTAAGAGCAGTGTACAAGTGCAAGTAAGCATTTTTATGTTCTACACATCATGGACCCAAATTTACTATATTCCAACATGTCAAGATGGGTGGTTTAAACAAATGGGATACCCCATTTCATTCCCTTAGTGTGCTAATCTATATAGTAAACAAGGTTCTAGAAAGGTCTCTTAAGAGCCCTGAGAGCAGAAAGATGCCAATCTATGATGAAGTAGTCCTTGAAGTTCATGGGACCTACAAATATTTTTTCTATACCTATAGGTGCATGTGGGATCCCTCTAGAATATCATCTCTCTTTTTTAACTCAACACCATGTGATTGTGTCAAGATCAAATGCATTCTTGCAAAATATGTCATTTGAGAGTAGTGTAAAGTTTCCAAGAGCCATATTTTTCATTTTATGCCTTGTGGATCTAAACTAACAACACCAACACATTGGGGAAGGTGGGTGAATGATAAATAAGGTCTCATTTCATTCCTCGAGTGTTCCAATCCCTTTTGGATACAAGGTTCTAATAAGGTCTCTTAAGATCCTCAAGGGAAAAATATATACCAAACTATGACAAAGAAATTCTCAAAGTTTGTGGGGTCTATGAATGCTCCATATATACCTATATGTGGATGTGGGGTTCCTAAAAAATAACCCCTCTTAGTTTTTTCAACCACCATCATTTTATCATGGCAAGATTGAACACATTTTTGCAAATGTGACATTTGAAGCAATTAAAAGGTGCTAAGAGTCATATCTTCTATTCTACACCTTGTGGGGTTAAATCAATTATGTCAACATTTTGAGGTAGGTGGGTGAATTATATGGGAGGATTCATCTTTTTCCTAGGTGTGTCAATCATTATAAGCTACAAGGTTCCAACAAATTCTCTTAATAGTTTGTATAAGAGCGAATTTGCACCCTAGGTGAAATTCCCCTTTTTGCCTTATTACACTTTAGAAAACCTAAGTTAGAAGCTTAAATTCATTTAAGCCTATTGATGGCAATCCACTTGGCACCTATTTTGTGTGTCAGTGGAGGTGTTTCTATCAAGGACACCCGCATAGCGTGCAAACTTCTACGCGGCGCACTTACATCTGTGGCAGAAACCTATGGCTGAGCCAGTAGAGGCGTTACTCTTCCCATTGGTAGCGAAGTTGTAATGCCTCCTTTGGCCACCTAACTCGAATATGACCATTTCCTCTCCCATTCCTTTATAATCAGTCTTTGAACTTGCATTTGGAGGTGGGATGAAAGACTCGAAGAACTCTACCACTTTAAGCTCTCATACTCTCACTCTCACAAGCTCATTTTCACTCGATTCCAAGCATTCCATAGTAACAACATCACACTCCACCACATCGGTAGAGAAAACTTGGGACCACACCATTGCAGTAGAGGCTTGAGTTCCTCTCATTTCTCCCCCAAGCATCCTTGGGTTCTCTTGGTGGAGGTGGTAATCTTCCCTCTCCTCTCCTCTATCATTTGGTTGAGTAACATAGTATTGTTTGTAGTGCTTGTGTTTTCATTACTTCTTTATCTCTTTTCCATTGGTTGTTCGTGGAGGTGGGAACGCTTAAATGGGGGTCTGACTAAGGAAAACCCCTATACAGCCACCCCCCAACATTTTTCTCTCTTATGTGTAGGTGGGCACACTTTGAGGATCTAGCTGGCGAACAGGTTCTTCTACGAGATCATCTTCGTCACCTTAGCTTTGGTATACCTTCTTTGTCATCTTCATTTATACTTCTCATATTTCTTAATATTTTTTTGTTCTCTTAGAAGTTGTTAAGCTAGGTCGTTAGTCGATTTAGAGACTCTGACCTTGCCTCTGCTATAATCCAGTCATACAGACTACAACTCACTTATGAGATGCCAGTGTGCCGCATTGTCATTTGAAACTTGCACTAACGTCCTCGGGTAGAGAACTTCCTAAGGCACATAGTTGGACTTGAAAAACTGACTCACCTAACCTTATCTTGAGATTTGGGATCGCAGAATGGTTGTAGGATTCTTTAATCCCCATCATTCTCATCCTCAAAACCCTAATCAATACACTTAGCTAAGCTAAGTTAGGGAAGCCTCTCGCGTCTCGATCCTCCATGACCTGGGATCTTGCACACGGTGGTCCCCCTCTCTTACAGAGTCTCAAGGGAAAAAAAATTACCAAAATCTCACCTACTTATTTTCTCAATTTGTGACACCTAGAAATATCTCATTTACACTTAAATTGGATTTTGATTCCATATATCGTACCTTGTCCCAAAATTTTCAATTCCAAAATATTTGATTGTGCCACTAATGAATGTGTTCTTACAAAACACCTCATTTGATAGTAGTGTAAGAGTGCCAATAAGAATTTTAATTCTTTAGCACCTCGTGGGACCAAATTGACTATGATAGCACATTCGGGTGGTAGGTAAATGCTATTGAAGGCTTCGGTTATTTTTTGGTCTCTAAATCCTTCTAAGCTACATTACAACAAAGTAGTCTCTAAAGAGCCCTAAGAGAAAAAATATTGTGAAACTTTTTTCTACCTATTCTCTCAATGTGTGGCACATACGAATGTCTCATTTGCAGTTACAAGTGGATGTTGAGTCCTCTACAATTTACTCTATCTCATTATTTTTCAACTCCAAATATTTGACTATGTCAAAATGAATAAATTCTTGCAAAATGCCTCTTTTAATAGTAGTTAAAAGGTTCCAATAGGCATTATTTTTTCCACCTCATGGGACTAAATTGAATATTTTAGCATATTGAAGTGGATGATTGAATTATACTAGAGGCTTCAATTTATTTTATGTCTCTAGTTCCTTCTAGACTATATTAGATTGAGAAATCTATTAAGATACCTAAAATCAAAAAGTTTCCAAACTTTTTCCTTCCTATTCTTTCAATTTGTCACCTAAAAATGTATCATTTACACCTACAAGTAAACATCGAGTCCCTCTATAATACCTTGTATTAATTTTTCTCATCTTTATACCATTCAACCATGCCAATGATAAATGCATTATTGAAAAACACTTAATTGAGAGCAATAAAAATGTTACAATATGTATTTTATTCTTTTACACCTTATGGGAGTGAACTAACTATGCTAGCACATCAAGGTGGATGAATGAATGTTATTGTAGCCTTGGTTCCTTTGGATCCTTCCAAGCTACATTTCATCAAGGAAATCTCTTAAAATCCTTAAGAGAAAAACGTTTTCAAACTTTTACTTGGCTATTCTCTCAACCTTTGGCACCTACAAATGGATGTTGAGTCCCTCTGTTATTAGGAAATAATGTATTGATACCCAATTCATTCAATCCATTTCCTACATAACCCCATGAGAGAAAAGCATGCATACAAGCTTACAAAATAACCAAATGCATATATCAAATAGATAATACAATATATATCGTACGAAAACTCAACCTCCAAAAGTATCCATACTCCATCTATTATTCAGCAATAAAATAATGCATTCACTTATAGAGTTACAATGAATACTTTTGAAACATCAAACCTCTCCAATGCATCCTCCATGTGTCCAAGTATGAATCCACATATCCCATTCCATACTTCACATATGCACTCCTCATAAATCTAATCAATAATGACAACCCACTCACCCATCCAACCTTAATGACTAAACATGTGTTTGCATTTATAGACATAAGCTCACACAAATACAACCAAGTGGTAAGATAAAACCTCGTGGAACAAAACCAGATGAGCACAAAACCATTGACCCCTCATTTAATATTGGGTACTAAGTTTTTTATATTATTAAATACTTTCCCCAAAAATTAAATCATTATCCTATGTCTCCTACACATAAAACAATAAATCAACATTACAATACATCATTACAAGTGGCCCCAAATAATTACCTAGTGTGGCCAAACTCATCTCCTAACATTCTCCCACTTGTTGTATACATTGCATAAGGGTCAATCAATGAAATACATCATTATAGTCATACATGAAAACACATGAGTCTCCAACATGATCTTGTGTTCCACCAAGATACCTGCAATAAAACCAAAGTGAGCACCATCTCAAGCAAGAACCCATCTCATCCTCCAACATGCCACCTATGGAAGAAAAGGAATAAGCCAAGGCAAATATGCACCAATCCAAAGAACACAAGCATCAAATCCAAGTGATAACAAAGGATCCAAGTTATTGTTAAAGGTAAAAACCCACATGATCGGAAATAGCATCCACAACACATGCTAATACACCCAAACATCCATATCTCCTAGATATCAACAACATCAATAAACTAATTCCAATGTATATGTAACCCATAAACCACAATAGAAGCTCCCTATATCAAACATGTCAATGAAGAACATACATATCCAGGAACTCCCACTTCATGGGTAATATAAAATCTGAAAATGATCAAAGGCATATCAAGTCTTCCAATCAACACTATACTGAGGTGTGATAAATGATCAAAACATGAAGTACCAAGAATAATAAAAAATATCCACACATGCAAGACCAAGTAGTTGCATACACTTTCACAACATTTCATCACAATCCTCCCAAATTATATGAACATGAACCTCCAAGAAGGAACCATAAAATGAAGAGATAAAACTTGTAAACCATATCATGTCCTTCTATCAACACCTCAAAGTGCTATGATGTGTCTAGTATGATCTCCTTACAACCCCAAATGAAAATCCTCAACAACACCAACCACTTAATCTCATAGATCAAATGAAACATATGAATCATGCAATATCAACATGGATGTAAGCTCATCTAATAAGGAAATCAAACTCAAAGTATCCATTCCAAAATATAGGAAATCAACCCAATAACCATCTCCTAAAAATCCTCATCAATGAATGATAACATAAATAAACTCATGTGCACATGGATATAACCATGATAACCATCTCTCAAAATGAATCCTCCATAACTAACTATTCATAGCTCAAGATCCATATCTATGAAAGATAAAGTAATAAGAACTCATGCTACATAATCCTCAAATTAGTCTCCTAAAATCAATCACCATAGATCAAGACTCATTCCCATGAGAAAACAAAGCACAAAGCATAACACATTTGAAACAAGAATAGGAAAATACCTTTAGATGATAAACCACCAAGTAGACCAAGAGTGGGGAATGAAAATGTTCCTCTAGGATAACCAAGTAATCACAACTCACTCCAAGAACAATCTCCTCTATAGGTCCAACATGAACTCATGTCCATATCTGGGTGAACGCTCCTTATTATTCATACTAAAACCTCCAAAGAGTAATAGTCTCAAGTAAATGTCTCTAATCACAAGAGAACTCCAACCTGACCCAAGTCTCCAAGTATCCATGAGCACCTACAATCGATCACTCCATGCTAAGATCTAAATGTAACACACCACTATCATGAATCTCCCAAGCAAATGACCAATGTATTTAATACCAAAAGAACCAACAAGACTAATGTCAAAGCTCCAACCATAGAATCAGGAACCCAACATGACATCATGATCTAACCATCTCCTCCTAGGAGATCACATGCACCAATGTAAAACATCATGGTCTCAAAAGAACCTATATCATGCAAAAATTCTAATCTAAAATCAAAAGTACACCATGAAATAATATTGAACACACTCTAAACCAAGAATCAACATCTCCAATCACATGAAGATAACCATCTCCTAATAGTGAACCTGTAAATGTGAAATAACTCTTCTACAACAACAAGATCTAAGCGCTCTTCCAAGATATTAAAAAACACTAAAGAAGATCATCCATCACCAATTATGAATCCACACCATTGCCAACAACTCCCACTGAACTAGGGTTCATTCCATAGTGCGATGGTTTAAGTTGTGGCATTATTGTTGCGGCCACCAGGGTTCAAACCTCTATTGGGCCATTGTAATCACAAAGACTATGCCTTCATTGATCCATTGTGCCCACAAGCTTGACCCACAACATGTAAGTTGCTATTTTTGTTCATGCCTAAGGTCCAATGCTCCATTGGGCTAGTGTGCTTGCAAGCCTAACATTCATGTTGGGCTATCATTCTCGCAAGATTGGACTATTCGATTGTGTTCATGTTAGGGAGAAGGTCCCCCATTTTTGGCCTCCAAAGGGTGTGGCCCTTCACAACCACTTTCACCGATAAAAAAACCCCCACTAAACTGTGATATCGAGCTACATAGGACATCGTGACAACCATATCCTAAATGAATATCACCCATGGTCCACACACACTCAACTACAATCTTAATAGCTCTAGAGATCAAGTAGAATTAATATCTCCAAGCCTAGAATATACAACCACCAACAAAACATCAAGAATCAATTCTACACCACCAATTCATCACTACCAAAAGCTCCCATTAAAACATGTAACCAATGAAATGCAACCAAGTTTTCATGAAATCGTGATAAAAACCACATGATACAAGTCTCAAAAACTGACAATCATGGCACTTTGATCATCCATCCTCTCATCCCAAAGCAACATACCAATGCACAAATTACAACAAATAAGATAAGCTAACACAATATGTATTAACACTTAAACAATCTCGTGGATATAGACAGTCCACAACTAACTCATCCCACTGTAAGAAAATGGAAAGCTAATCTACAACCTACATAACTTGAAGATACCAAACATTAAACCATGCAAACTCATCATCACATTAGTAACCTACAAACTAAGATATCAAATAAGATAATCTTGTAGACAACAAGACTCAAACACCAAATCAACCATAGATTTGATTTACCAAACATGTCCACAAATGAGTAACCATAGTCAAAGAACCAATCAAGAATCTAGGAGATAAGAACAACCTCCTAACACCAAACCAAAACACCACCAAACAACCACATACATGATCATGTTGCACCAGTGATAAATTGCACCTGTATATCCACGACACCATAATCATCACCAATATTGTAACTGCACTTAACTATCACCCACATGAGACTCCTAGTCTCCACATGTGTCAACCCATGTCCTCAAATTAGAAGACAACTTGTGTACCTGTCACCATCAAAGTCAACTCTACAAAACACTTATAAACCTATACTAGGAAGCACCAAACTGATATAGTTGTACCATCATAAATATCATATAAAAATGTGTACTCCCTCAAGGTTTCACATCTTGACTAGTTAAATTCTCACATAATCACACCCTAGATCTCAAGCATAAGTATAAATGATCAAACAAGTGCAATCCTCTATCCTACACCATAAACTAAAAATCTATCTAATCCACTATGTAGTACACTGTACATTCTCTCCAACATCTATTTGAAATTGAAAATTTGATTCCATATGCAAAAGTTATGTCCAAAATTGTGAAACCAAGAATATTTAACTTCTAGGCCCTAAAAACTAATAAAAATACAAAATCAATTAACTAAACTTATACCACTACATATTTTTTGGAGAGAGCTTTTTGTTGACTATTGGAAGTCAAAAATATGGCATCCTGGGTGTAAGTTATACCAGTTTGAACAAAAGTTGCCCAATCTACCTTATGGGTGGTTGGTTGGTGGCCCTTGGGCAATAGATCAATGGCCCCACTAGCGATGGTGGCATGTTGGTGGCGCTCGAGCGACGCTATGGTGGAAAATTCCAAATAATTATTTAAATTATTTAATACTGGCGGTTTTAATTTTGAGTGCCCCGCAGGGGCTACGGGTTGGTCCCCATGGGACTAGGGGTAGAGACTGAGGGGCGAAGCCCCACCAGCCTAGAGTTGCTAGTCGGGGGTTGGTAGACCTTTAGCTTGATAGTGCTAATGACTATTAAGCCAACTAACCTATCAACACTGTGTACAATAGACAAAGTTGTGGGGTCTGCAGACCCATAATTAATTTATTTAATTTATTTAATTTGCAAGGATTTTAAATTTAAATTTTTTTTTTTAATTTTTTTTTGTCTCTATAGAAAATTGTACGATCGTACTCAACCATGCAAATAGGGCAAGGGTATAAAAAAATTACATTTTTTCATAGTGGCAAAATAGGGAAAAAAATTATATGAATCTTCATTTCTCAACCATCTTGGATCCAATGGTGAGGTAATTTTTGTCTTAAGAGGTCATCTATGAAACTTCCTCTACAAAACCCTCATATGAAAGCACAATCTAAGAAACCATCTGAATCAAATCTCTCAAACCCTAGATCTACAATAAACCCAACAAATTTGTAAACCCCAAAAGAGCAAATCTAGAAAATAACACCTACAGATATGTTTCATATCTTGTAATGTCTCAGATCTTTCATGCATTGTAACCATGGATTCAAATTTGCACCACATCTACTCAAACAAGGGTTATAACAAAACTTGGGAGCTCACACCTCCCACAATCATGAAATCTCTGATACCACTTGTTAGGAAATAATGCATCAATACTCAATTCATTCAATCCATTTATTACATAACCCCATGAGAGAAAAGAATGCATACAAACTTACATAATAACCAAATGCATAGATCAAATAAATAAGCCACAAGATAACACAAGATATGCGTTGGGAAAACCCTCAAGAGGGAAAAACCTAGATTCCAAAAACATCCATACTCCATCTTTTATTTAACAATAAAATAATACACACACTTACAAAGTTACAATAAATACTTTTGAAACATCAATCCTCTCCAATTCATCCTACATGTGTCCAAGCATGAATCCACACATCCCATGTCATGCTTCACATATGCACTCCTCAAAAAGACTCAATAATGACATCCCACTCACCTAGCCAACTTTAACCACTAAACATTTGTTTATTTTATAGACACAAACTCACACAAATATAACCAAGTGGTAAGATAAAACCATGTGTCAAAAATCCATGTGAACACAAAACCATTTACCCCTATTTTAATATTGGGTACTAATTTTTCACATTATTAAATACTTTCCCCAAATATTAAATCATTATCCTATGCCTCCCACACATAAAATAATAAACCAATTTTACAATATAACATTACAAGTGGCCCCAAATAATTACCTAATGTGGCCAAACACATCTCATAGATGTACCACAACTAAATAATTATTTAATTACAACATTATAATAAACTAATATTTTTGCAATGGTGTACAACACCAAATCCTAACATCCATAATACTCTATCTCAATTTTTTTCAACTCCAAACCACTTGACCATGCTAATGATGAATGCATTCTTGCAAAATTCCTTATTTAATAGTAGTGTATAGGCTCCAATAGGTATTTTGTATTCTTTCACACCTCGTGGGACCAAATTGACTATGCTAGCATATTGAGGTGGGTGGGTGAATGATAGTGGATGCCTTGGTTCATTCCATAGGTCTCTATATCCTTTCAGGATACATTATATTGATGTAATATCTTAAGAGCCCTAAAATAAAAATATTTCCAAAAAAATTCCTACATATTCTCTTAATCCATGGCACCTACAAATTTCTCATTTACACCTATAGGTAGATGTTGAGTCCCTCTATTGTATCCTATATTAATTTTTTTTAACTCTAAACTGTTTGATCATGTCAACAATACATGCATTTGTATAGAATTCCTTATTTGAGAATAGTGTAAGGGTGCCAATGGGAATTTTTTGTTATTTTACACTTCAGGGGATTAAACCAACTATGCTAACACATTAGGTTGGGTTGGTAAATGCTACTAGAGGCCTTGATTCATTTGTATGTCTCTAAATCCTTCTTGGCTATATTGTACCATAAAAATTGAGAGGAAAATAATCAAACCTTGATGTCATCATAAATGTGACTTACCCAAGAATACACTTATGAATACCACATGCCATTAAGATGACTCATTAAAACCCTAAAAAATTCTTAGAGGTTGTTGAAATGTATGAAGTCATGACAGAGATAGGGATGTCATATATGGGGAAAATAGGACTATCTACTTATCTTGTGAGTGTCCTAAACCACTTTATGCAGCCCTAGCACCATTCTCATCTAGGTTATCAATGTCCTAGGTGGTTTTTCATGATATCCTTGTGTTTTAAATCAACCCATTATGAATATTATTAGCTTCAAGGAGATAAAAAGGAATGTCCTTAATTAATTTATTTAAATTAATATATACATAAATTGAAGATTAACTAATTTGAATTGAATCACATTGGAAAATACATGTTTCCTATGCACTCATTTGACACATCAAGCCACATGAAAATTTGATAACATTATATATAAATAATAAATATAAACAACACACACACACACACACACACACACACACACATATATATTACATAATGTCACGATAATGCCATATGGTGTATACAATATGTCATGCATACAATGAACATATAAATAAAGCCATATAGACATGAAATGCTATATATCGGTAAAAAAAATATGTATGCACAATAAAGCCATATAGGCATACAATGTTACGTGTTGATGAAACAAAAATGTATGTACAAAAAAGCCATATAGGTATCAATAAATTATCATAATATTTTAGTCTTATGGATTGAGATGGAAGAGTCAACAACTCTTTTTCTGTTAGGAAGATGGAGAGGTGACCAATGGCGTTTCTTTTAAACTTGTTGAGTGGACCTCCTCTCTAAAATTTTTTGGATGTCAACCTATTAATACAATAAAAACTATGTGCATTAATATAGAAAAAAGTATATACAATGACATAAGTGAATAGTCACTTACCACAAGCTAATAATCTACCTCAATCATTCTATACTTATCTTCATCCATCTAAGGGGTAGGTGTACAAGTTATATTTATGAAAACCTTTGACAAGCATAAAGAAACAAATTTGACTAGAGATGAATATCATTTAAATTTACACTAAATGATGTGAGATGCAAAAAGAAATACAAATTAAAATTAACATTACTAGCTCATACCTCTATCAAAGGTATTGAAGACAAAACTATTGTAGCAATACTCACCTCCATTGTGGCATGAATATCAAGAGGGGTCTAAACTAATATCATCAATTGAAAATATAACAATGTTATTTAACCAAAATTTACCTACCATTATTTTCAAACATAATGATTAAAAATAGTAAAACTTACCTCAATGAAAGCTAAGATACAACCACTAACACCAATGGGTGTTGATGTTGAAGGTCCAACATCCACATATTCATCATCAAATATTGATTTTAAGATTACCATTGATATGATAGAATAATTTATGTATATTATATTTATTATTTTGTTATAAATTACATACTTATGGACTCAACATGATTGCATAATTAGGAGATAAAGGGTTGACAAATGTATGATGAATTTTCTAACCTTATAATTTTTTCTTAATAAAAAGGGGCCAAAATTTATTTAATCAAAGAAAGTAGCCATATAATGCAAGAAATAGAGATAAACTAGCAAGGGCCCTACAATCCCACCCTGCAAAGCAAGAACTCTACCATCTAAAAACCACCCAACCAAACCCTTCACACCATCACTCAATGTTCCTAAATATCTTCTTCAAGCAATAACCTTAACTTTTGGGAGCAATCCGTGGGAAGATTCTCCCAATCCTCTACTCTCTAATTTCCCCTATATTTAGAGGCCTATTTCACCAAATAATTTGTAGCCTTGTTCCACTCCTACGAGATATGGACAAAGGAAACTCAATCCAAGGAATTACCCAGGCGATGAATCTACTAAACCACCAATTCTAGTTTCCAACTCACCCCATTCAAAATTTTCTTATTTGAACATAGATATTAGAATTTGTGAGTCTAACTCATAGATGACCTTGTGCCACCCCAAAGAACACCCTTTTTCCAGTGTAATAAGGATAGCAATGGCCTCCATAAAGTTGTTAGTCTCATATCCCTAAAAGCAAGAGAAGAAA
The DNA here is from genome assembly GCA_007258455.2 of Sequoia sempervirens. Classification (NCBI taxonomy): domain Eukaryota; kingdom Viridiplantae; phylum Streptophyta; class Pinopsida; order Cupressales; family Cupressaceae; genus Sequoia; species Sequoia sempervirens. The sequence continues at coordinate 525,701,772 of VDFB02270651.1, read as the reverse complement.
AAAAGAGCCTCCCTAGCAATGTCTCTACCCACTCCTCCAACCCCAACAAATCCTTGATTTCCTCTAGATGATCCATAGATGTTAATCTTCAAGACACCATCTAGAGGCGGTCTTCGTTTGCCATCATGTTGGAATTTCTTGGGTAGAGGCCTCCTCCATCTTGAGATAACTTTAATTGAACCATTACTATCTGACGCCAACCTTAGCATCAACTTTCCCTCCCCAGGATCTAGAGGAGCATCCACCTCACACTTAGCTCAAATGGTTTCTTGAACCATCCCCAAAATCCTCTACCAAACTTGTTGAGCTATCAACCTCCTACCTTGGAAAATCTTGTGGTTCCTCTCCAACCAAATCTGCCAGAGGATACAAGAGGGCCTTATTTTCCAAGCCACTTGGAGGAAGAACAACTTTGTAGGAGGGTGCCCCAAATTCCTCCAAAATTCAACCAGGGATGAAGCATGTATACATGTTTTCCTCTAGACCTCCCACCAAAGGTGCTAGGTAGTCTTAGAATAATTGCACTAGAACCACAAATGAGGAGAAGATCCCTCATTATTAGATAACAAGAAGGGACCTAAAAAACCCCTCTTTTGAAGGTTTTCCCATGTGAGACACCTATCACGAGAAGCTAACCAAAGGAAGAAGTTGCATTTGGGCCTGTAGACATCCAAATTTAATCACTTCCATATGATTAAATTTACTGCCTTTCCATCTATCGTATTAATATTAATTTATTAAATTAATATTACACCTTTTGTCTCATATTGGTAAAGTATTTAATTTAATAATTAATACTTTATCTTTTATCCTATTCCTCTCTAAATTAAATAAATACGCTAATTTATTTAATTTAGTCTTTTTCCCCTTTTTTAATTTAAAATCAATTTAAAATTCCTCACTTTCTCTCTCCTTGTCACATCCTCCATAACCTTGCCCTAATCTGAATTAATTTAATTAATTCATGATTATGATGTGCATCCTCTTAATCAAAGATTAGTGTCACATCCTCCTACATTTGCCACTTGCCCTTAATCTTCCATTAATTAGCCTAATCCAATATTTGCACAACCTTAACCAAAGTCATTAGCTAAATTTAACATCACTTTTTGGTCAATTCTTCCATTTTTCCTTTTTGGACATTGACCCCCTTTCCCATGTGAATTTTTAATTCACATTTATTTGTCCTAGATTCCTCTCCTTTATATGTGAATTTTTAATTCACATTCCATTCTTCCAAGGCTTCTAGAACCTTAGACTTGTCACAATCTCCACATGTGACCAAGTCCCACCTTTTTGGAGCCCACCTTTTACCCTCTAGATCATCCTAGGAATGTGAATTTTTAATTCACATTTATATCCCCAACCACCTTTCCCTTTCCCATGTAGATTTTTGAGGAATTCTAAAATTCCTCAAATGTCCCTTTCACTCCCACTTAGGGACAAGAAATCCCTTTTTGTGGAAATCCTCTCACTCCCCAAGGTGCATGTCCTTTTTCCACCTCATGTACCTTCTTGACAACTCATTTCCATCTCATATCCCCTTGGCCACTTCACCCTCCACATGTCAAGATGTGAGGGCTTGTGGGCTCTCAATCCACCATAGCCCTTCATCTTGACCTTGTTGGATCAATCTTGACCGTTGAATTCTCTAGAGAATTCAAGTTCCTCTATAAATACCCCCTCCTCAAGGGCATTTTCAACACTTAGTCATTTTGCAACTACATGCTGCCATTTTGTGAACTCCTCCAATTTTCAATTACATCCACTTGCATTTGCATCCAAGCACATAGTAAAGATCCTCAATAGAGCCATCAAGGAGCACACATCCCATTCTAAGCAAGGGCCAATCAAAGGGGTATCAACAACAAAGGAAGGTAAAACCATTTGTGTCTTATGTTATCTATTTTCCTTATTGTTTTGTCACTCTCTTTTGGCTAATCTTGAGGTGTCCTTGGTTTTCTTTATCATTCGTATTTTGAGTTATTTTATGCACTAGAAATGATAGATTCCAAGGTATACAGGGCCAATCAAACTTGTTCCAAACATATTTCCACCAAGGGAATTCCTCCCCTCTGTATTTATGCCTATTCAACTCTTGATACCCCTTAGCCACTGAAAATATCCCCTAAGGATTAGGACTCCAAGCCAAAAAATCATCCCTCCTCAAATAGATACACACACAACCAACCAAAATTTGAGATAAATCTACCTAGTCCTCCTTAGAGTTGCCAGGAGGCAAAGCTTGAGGGTGTTTCCACTTAAAAACCTCCACCTGTCCCAAACTCTTTACCTCTATGAAATTCTCCATATGGTACCACCCAACATATGGGAAGATCCAACTAAGGTTCTGAAGGTGAGGATAATTGGTTAAGACTAGGGGGTGACCATCCCAAGAGTCTAACCAAAAGAGAGCCTCAAAACCTTTGCTATAGGTCTAAAATAAACCCTGCTTAACCAAGTTGGCTCCCCTTTTAAGAGTATCCCAAATCATAGATCCTTTACCTAACAGAAAAATCCTAGGCACATCATTCTTGGTAATACCTCTCAAGTACTTAGAAGAAATTATTTTAGCCCAAGTTTGATCTTGATTAGAGCACCACCTCCAATAAATCTTGATAGAAAAAGATTGACTTGTAAGCCTAGCTTGTCATAGACCTAGGCCCCCCATCTGGTCGGGCCTACATATATTCTCCCACTTAACCAAAGTCCACTTGGAGGAGGCTAAGTCTCCTAGCCATAATTTTTTTCTAGAAAGAGCATCCAATTATTTAATGAAACTAGCAGGAGTTGATTTCACCATGCACCTATAAATAGGTAGTGCCTGAACCACTCCTTTTAACAACAAAAATCCCCCTGCAAAAGATAACCATCTAAAATTCCAATGGCTCACACGATCATGGAACTTGTCCACCATACCTTGCCAAGTGCCTCTTGGTACTGGGCCCATTGATAAAGAAATACCTAAATAAACAAAAGGAAAAGACCCAATCTAGAACCTAAGGATCTAGGCAATCCTAGACTAGATATGGGAAGGAGTATTAGAAAGAAGATGGAGGAATTTTCTTCATTGATTTTCTACCCTAGAGTAGCAAAATAGATATCTAGAGCACGCCTGAAGTTACTTGTCTCTCTGATTTGAGAAACACCTAGTAGACCAATATCATCCACAAACTATAAATGAGTCTAAGGATGTAAGCCATCTCTCCAACTCTAGCCCAAGTAATAATCACATGCCTTAAGTGAGCTTTCAGTAACCTTCCCAATTCCTCAGCCATAATAAAAAAAATATAAGGTGATAGGGGATCCCCCTGCTTGAGCCCCCCTAGAAGCAAAGAAAAAAACATAAGGCTCGCCATTGATCAACACAAAATAAGATGGGGACTTAACACAAATCATCATGTAGTTAACCCAATCTTCACCAAACCTAAAGGCTAGTAGCACCTTATGAAGAAAATACCATTTCACCCTATCATAGGCTTTCACCATGTCTAACTTGATGAACATAGCCTTCTCCTTAGATATCTCCATGGAATGAATAGCCTCAACAACAGTAACTACCCCATCCAATATTTTCCTACCAACAACAAAACCCCCTGCTCTTCTGAAATTATTTTATTGAGCCATTACTTAAGCCTCTCAACAATTAATTTAGAGATGATTTTGTAAACCACATTACATAGGGTAATAGGCTTGAATTGATCAAAAGAATCAACCCCTTCCCTCTTAGGGATAAGAACCAGAGAGGTAGTATTTATTGCCCTCAACATCTGCTTTTTTCTCTGAGATTCCCTACCAACTTTCAACAAGTCAAATTTGATAATTTCCAAAAATTCTTGAGAGAATTCTATTAGGAAACCATTAGGTCCAAGGGATTTCCCTTTTCATCTTGAACATTGTCTCCTCAATTTCCTCTAGAAGGATGGGACTAGTAAGGATCTCATTCACCTTGAGAGACACCATCAAGGGAATGCACTCTAAGATTAAGTTCACCTCCTCAACAACTAAAGGAGAGTCCTTTGAGAAAAGAGTAGATAAAATAATGAGAAACTTCCTGCGAGATGTCCCTAAGAGAAGTTAGTTTCTCACCCCGAGTAGACATCAGATAATAAATTAAATTACCATGCCTTATAGCTTTAACCAAGTTAATGAAGAAGGCAATATTCCTATCCCCCTCCTAAATCCAATCAATCCTAGGCTTTTATTTCCAAAATATCTCTTCCCACATCTCCCATTCTTCCAATTCCTTCATGGCTTCTTCCTCTTCTCTAAGGGAGTCCTCAGTAAACCTATAATCCTTATTGATTATAGTGATGGATTCTAACCAAAGTTGAACAATAAACTTAGCCAAAAAAATGTTCCCAAACCTTTTCCTGATTCACTTATTAAGTTGGAACTTCACAAATTGGAACCTCTTGACAAAAGAATACATAGTTGAACCATGCTCAAGCAAGCCCTTAGCCCACCAAACCCTCATCAAATCATGAAGAGATGGCTCCCACAACCACATAAGTTGGAACTTGAATGTCGGGTTCCTAGACACATCCCTCCCACTTACAAACAGTTATATGGGCTAGTGATTTGAACCCCTCCACTCTAGAATATTTGAATTGGAAGTCCAGTTGCTTCGAATCCAAACACTAGAGACTAAGATCCTATCCAGTCTCTTTGAAATAAAACCTTTCCCACATCTCCTATTACACGAAGTGAATGTACCATTCCCTAGTTTTATATCTATCAAATTTAGAGAAGCATTATTATCTCTCAAAAGGAAAGGAAAGGGATCAATCCTACCTAATCCCCCTTTCTTTTCCTCCAAACTCTAGTGATCACATTAAAGTCCCTAGCTAGAATCCATGGGATAAACGAGGCTAAGGATCTCACATACCAAATATGAGCCCAGAGACATATCTTACTAGGAAAATTAGTAGGCACATAAAAATTTGTGCACAAGAATATTTCACAAGATTCAAAGCTTGAAACAACCATATATAAAGAGTTCTTGCTAGAGATCCACCAAAGAGGAGAAATCTTACGCGAGTCCCATAGACAAGCAATACCACCAAAAATGCCTTGAGCCCCAACACATTGACAATGACCTCTCCACCACAACTTAGAAACCACACTAAACATGCCTTCAACTGACAACTTGCACTCCTAAATAAAAACAACATCAAGAGCATGAACCTTAATCAAATCCCAAACAACCTTTTGTCTAGGGATGTTGTTCAAACCATCCAGATTCTAGAAGAGAACAATCATATGTGGGAATTAGACAAGTGGGAGTCAATAGTCTTTACTGAGCTTGACTCCACCAAATTCTCCCCGATTATTTTAATTTTATCTTGGTTCTTCTTCCTCCCCACCTTGGAGGGTTTATTTAAGCCCACATTTTTAAAGTTTTTTGTTGCAATCCCAAGGTTGGAACAACCTTGCTAACTTTACCAAAAGCTTGGGCCTTAGCCTCTGACATTCTCTCCAGCAAGGCCAAGGTTGGTCCTCCACCCAAATCATTATTCTCAGGAGGAGCCAAAACATTTGGGATCTCCTAAGTTTGATCTGTATTCATCTATAGCCCAAACCAATCATCTGCTACCCCATTAAGAGCAACATCTCTTTCATGAGCCAATTGTTCCATCCCCAAAAATATTGTATCAAAGAGTTGCCTTTTTCAATTTTCCACAAGTTGATAAAAGTCTTCCAAAGCCTCGAAATGGTTAAAATTCTCTTGATACTGCCCATCCTTGAAGGATCTCTTCAAGGCTCTCCCCTTGTTACGAGGCTTGATAGGTGTAAAACCCTCCTTATCAGTTTCCTTATTTTATCATAGGGGCTTTACCTTTATCCTTTGAAGGAGGAGGAGGAGGAAATTTGACAAAAGCTTTGTTGACATGCACTCTAGAAGAGCTAAGTTTGGGACATTTCCTCTACAAATGGTCATACTCATGAAAAACCTGAAAACGGAAAGGGAGAGCCTCATAATCCAGTTGTTGAATCCATGAAGTGGAGCCTACTTGAATTTCCATTGAATCTGGAAATGGTTTATTTAAATAAATTTCAATACAAACTCAGGCTTAAGAGATTACCTTCTTATCTACATTTCGTTGAGCCAAACCAATAGGTTTACCAAGTAGAAGTGTGCTTATGTGTAGAATGTCATTCCTCCAAAACTTCAATGACAACCATGGAAGTCCCACCCTTACTGAGAACCTTGATGACAAATCATCTATTAAAACCAATATTCCAAGGTTTTATAAACAACCCAACCTGATTATAGAAGTAAGGCCCTCCCTCAAACACCTTAATCCAATCAACCAAGCAAGAGAACACCACTATGAAATAGTTATTGGTTGCCTACATAACCTCCATATCCCCTTCTGGGGTTTGAGTCCAAAGGGCCCACAACTCTAAGAAAGGGAGGGACACCTGAAGCCCCGTAAACTTGTAGATTAAGGTGTGATTCTATAAATAATTAACCTCCTTAGCAACCGAATCTGGTTGGATTACCAAAATAGGCCTAGACGAACTCCTCTTAAAACACCCATTTACTTTCAGCGTGCGAAGAGGCCTACTTTGATATGGTCCCCCACTGTTTAAATATTTATTTAATAAATTTATGGTATTAGAATGCTTAGACTTAGAGGGGACAACCCTTGTCAACATCTCAGAAAAAGATAAGTCAATTGACCCACTTGAACCAGCACCCACCACCATAAAAAAATAGACCAAAAAGAAGTAAAAGAGAAAGGACCAACCACAACTCTTGCTTGAAACAAAAAACCACCCCCCCTCGATCACATGAAAAAGAACCCCCACACAATACACACACCTCACACACTCCACCAGTCGCCAACAAAGCCTTTCCCAACCGCATTGAGCACATGCAAGGACAAAAGGGAATTCATGTAGGTCGTGGCCTGCATTTGGCCATGACCTCACAAAAATGTAGCGTTTGAGCCATCGTCAATTTTTCCTTCTAACCCTATAATTTCATTTATATGATTCTTTACATTATTTTTTATTCATAATAGATGTATCCTCGTCATGGCTCTATTTACCATACTCTTGAAACTCTAGAGTGCAATTTACAGTGTGTGTCCTCAGCATCCTTTGAACCATAGTCACAAATAGATCCATAGTTATGACAAAGGTGAAGAGAGTGTCGATGCTTCAAAGTCTTTCCCTCAACACCTTGTGAAAATGGCTTGCTATGTTATATTAAGGTTCATGTCAAGGAAATAATTGATTGTAAAGTATCCAAATTAAGAGTCTCCTTCATAGGAATAAGGATCACCATAGGTTGAATGTGTGGCCTACCTAGGGGTATTGGTACATCATCCTAGGTGTGGCACACTCCCTTCCTATCCTATGTAAAACCTTTTCCTCTAGATTGGAATTTGCATGCAAAATAATTTGAAATCTCATTGGGGACAAACTCACAATAGAGTTTCTTATATAAATACTATGGGACCTCATTTTTGTTGCATGGGGAGTGGTAAAAAACCATTCACCACCTATCCCCACAATTTTTTTATTCCTTGGTGTTGACACCAATGAATAGGGAATCTCTTGCAACTTTTGTGCAAGGGTGCATTGGTTTGTAGCTCAATAAATAATGCACATAAATTAGATTTCAATTTTTTTCTTTTACTTGTTTATACAATAATTTTGCATAGTAGAATATTATGTGTTCTCCCTATGACTGGGTCATATGTTTATATTTGACCACTAATAGAATTTATATGACAAATGATAAATTCTAATGATGATGTGAGGGCTCTCTAATGTGAATTATTTGCATTGTTATTTTTCAATATATCAAATCAATATTTAGAGTTTATTTTTGGTGGCTTTTATTTTACCTAATAAATTTTCTTGTGTGTCACAAAGAGGTCTAGGGATAGATAGAGGAATTTCAAGAGGTTTAGGCTTTGCTTGCTTTTCAATAGGAATTCCCTCTACATGAATTGGTGAATTAGTGTTTCAGGGCATTGAGGGATTTTAAATTCATAAAATTAAAAAAAAATGGATCAAAGCAAATGTAAACAAATTTCATTCTCATTTGAATTGCTAAAAACCTAAAAACCTTACCTCCTTAGCCTTGTGCATGTTGTGGCAACATTGTGTTGGCTTGCATCCACTAAAATGTATCACAAATGTGCTTGCACTTTTCCTCACATTAAAGATCAATTGGTAGAAATGGGGTTAGGTTAAAATGAGCTCAACCTCTTTTTTTTTTAAATAATGGAGAAATAAGGTGAGTGCATTATAACGTACTCTCATTTTTCTTTTCATAGACCAAATAGTGGTTGTGACCACTTTTTGGTCCCACATCTCTATGCACATAACCAAAATTTTATTTACACCATTAATAATAAATTATGTCTATTAAATTATTAATTATCTTCTATATTTGTTTTAAAGAGGTGTGAAAACTACCTAATTCGAATTTCCCATCCTCTCTCCATATAATTAAGGGGATTTCCCTGAAAAAAAATAAAAAAATTGAGTAGAGTTTTGAACTATATATGAGGGTTTGAGAAGGTTTGTTAGAATATACAAAAAAAAAAAAATCATCAGGTTCATAGTCTATCTATTGCAAAAATTATTATGTTTTTTCTTACAGTAATGCTCTATTGTGGGGTTTTTTCCTAAGAATTTTTGCCAGATTAATTTTTTTTGTGTGTTTTTGTGTAAATTTCTTAAATTATAGTTGATTTATTCATTCATATATTTTAATTTAACAGTTTCTAGTCTTGTTGTGCTAAAACAAAAATGTGAGCATGTTGTCCTTTGATAGAACTATCATACAATCATTGTTTCTCATGAAACCTACCAGCTTTCAACTTTTGAGCACACATGAAAAATAACTATCAAATCCATTGGGTGAATCTCAATAATTAGTTCACTCTTGCATGTCTCGTCATCTTACCTAACAATTTTTATTTTTTTTAATATCTTTTTGCATTTCCCAAAAAAATTATTAAGTGCTTACACCATTCTCCCAAGCAATTATAACACCCTCTTGAGCATTTACAATATTTTTTATGTGTCAATCTTGAACAAAAAATTGTGGGCATTACTCTATATTCCTTGATTTCACGCATGAGCATTCTTAGGTGTTGATTCTCTTTCTTACAAGCTTAATACAACCTTAGCACATTACTTTGAGAAGTATCTTCATGCATGAGTAAGTATTATTGTGCTTGCTACACCATTGTTGGTACCTTGAAGGCTTTATTTCCGCCTATTCTTCAAGAATATTTTCTTTATAGGTTAGGGATTCGCACATAGATTTAATTTACCTTGTTCTTAAGTTATAGACGCACACAATCTTGATTGCACACACAGTCTTTAATTGTCCCTCATTTTTAATTGTCCCTCATTTCATTGATTTTCCATGGAAGTTGAAAAGCTAAAAAAGGGGCTTGACCATTCATGTAAATCTCTTAAGTAGTTCAACATTTTTCTTTATCTTATAATAGGTGCATGATAGCTTTAAATGCACCTAAATTTGTGTTTCTCTTTGTTTTACTTCTTTATTCTATTATTTCATTTGATTTTCATAGTATTAGATTAGTTTATTATTGTTACATGTTCTTCCTAGCACTTTTCAAGTATTTTTGTTTACTATTCTTGTCCACTTATGTGTAGGTATTGTTAGGAATTAAGGTGTCTCAAATTTATTATTTCTTAGCATTGGTTTAATTAATATTGTTATTTATTTATGCCTATGTTGTATTTTCTTGCTCATCTTATTTTGTCATCTACTATGACTTGGCATAGCGAGTTTTCATCATGCTAGTAGACCTGACATGGGAGATGACAAGGATGTTTGTGTCCCCACATGGGAAAGTAGGTGTCCTATTTTGTGGTAGAGAATATTTTCCATGCATCAAAATCTTGTAATTATTGTACGACATATTCCTATGACAAGTTATGACACATAAGAACTAGATTCTATGATAGGTTGGACAAGTGTTGGAAGACATCTTTGTATGGGAAATCTAGGTGCCTAAGTTGGGTTATGATAGGCTATAAGGGAATAAAGTATTATTAGTTAGTTATGATGAATTCTATTACAATTGTAAGTGCTATCAATTATGATAGATTCTATGATAATTGTAAGGTGTATAAGAGCATCTAGCACACCTATTTTGAGTAAAAATGGGGTGCCCAAGTTTGGAGGTTTGAATGAGTCAAAGAATCTTGTAAAAGTTTTGTTTGTATGCTTGGAGGTGGTGGAAAAATGTGCCTTGAGTGGATTTGGATGCCCATCTCTTGTAGTTTCATTTAAAAGTTACCTTCATATTTGTATTCTCTATATATTGGATGTCTTGGAGTGGGTTTTGTATGTTGTATTTGTAGGTATCATTATGTTATCATAATATATCCAAAATTAATATTGTATACTCCTAGAAGAAGACTTGCTAAATGCAATATTATAAATATTATTCCATTCATATACATTGAGCTGATTTTTAGAGTGTGGGTTTTCTCTCGAAAGGGTTTTCCCCATACATATCTTGTGTTGTGAAACTTTTGATATTTATATTATTATTTTCTTCTTCTTTGTATTGTGTATCTCATACTATAACTGGTTAAAATAAAAAAATGTTCAACTCTCCTCATTAGATTGGTGTAGGAAGTGTGTTCTACTTACCTTTATTCCTTTTACATAGTATGAACCCTATATAAAAACTTCCATTCTTTGTTATCTCTAGACAACAATATGTGGTTGGACATCAATGCTTAGTTTGGAAAACAATGTAGAAACATGGTAATAGTGTGAGTGCACTAACATTTGAGCCAGTCAGCTTTTGGGTTAAATTTCTAAGTTCCTTGTGGCTTGTTTTGACTTGCTTTATGTTCTAGTATTCATTTCCATTTTTTTCTTCTACTTTCTCTCACTTGAATTTTCAATTCCCAAATAATTATAACTTATATAAACATAAGTCAATATGATAGGGCACATTTTGGATAAGGCTAAATATTTTTAATATTTTTATCATAAAATAGTAACAAAAACACTTTTCACATTTGGTCTTATTCAAAGTAAATAAGGAGAAAGTTATAAATCCTAATCATTGAATACAAATACTATTTTCTTATCTCCACTAATCAACAAATGACCTATAAAACGTCAATTAAGTGTGTAGGATTTGCACAACTAGCCAAATGTACAAGATCAAAATATAATATATGTGCAATCAAAGAAATACCCTATTTATGCATTAACTCAACATGGGAATCATGATCAAATGTTTCCTCTTGTCCATTAAGATGAGTATTATCATTTAGATTTTATCCATTCCATTCCCAACATGACTCTCACCCATTGTTGGGTTCAAATGTAGACTCCTTAAAGGAAGATGAGGATGACGGTGAAACATTGACATTAAAACAAAGCAAACCTTAAAAGGATGAAATAAGGAGGCATCTAAAGTAAAGGAAATTAAAAAATAAATAGAAGACAGGTATGTGCAAGAAGTTAAGTCCACTTTTTGGCCAAAAAGTGGAAGTGTTTTTCCTGATTTTCAGAAGTTGATACATTTGACCTTAAAATTTGAAGCACTTAGATATGAAATCTTTAAAAAAGTCACTGATCATAAAATTTAGTGCTCGAAGTCTAGTTTCCAAATATGTAATTTATTTCAATACCCAGATTGTACAAATTGAGTTTCAATAGGCGTTTCTAAAAACCATTGTTTAAAAGTCACTTTTTTTTACCATACCATTCATGTGTACGACATCCATATTTTGACTTAAATTATTGTATTTTTCTAAATCCTTTTGGGAAAATATTTGTGACTCACTAAAGCTTGTTCTTGATATTTTTTTGTAGTTTTTTATTGAAAATTTTTTTTGTTAAATTTTTATTAGGTAGATTTGTCATTTTGAAAAATCGTCATGTACAACATGCATAAGATGACCTAAACTTATCATTTTTTAATTTATTTTTTAATTAAAAATAATTGTCTGAAATTTTTTCCCGTGCAATCCATTTGTCAAAATGTTATGTTGATCAAAAGTTATTAAAATAGTAAAAACCCCTGATATTTAAAGTTTATGGACCAATTTTATTATAAATTAATTGAAAAATAGAAAAAATAATCTAATTGTAAAATAAATTACATATTTAGAATCTGCATTGTCTCTCTAAAATGGTTTTTAATTTCATCAAAAAATTCTACAAAAAAAGTCGTTAGCCATATGTCCAAAGTCGGTATTTTTCTTTGACATTGTTAGGACCTTCAACTTGTAGGTCAAACTAGGTTGAAGGCCTAGGTTCGGATTTCCAATGCTTTTCCCAAACCAAAATCCTAGACAAAAACCCGACCACAAAGTTAATAAAAATTCAAATTTTAAAAAATGGGATCACGCTTTATAAAACGGGATGTCATTTTATAAAGCGTGATTTCGTTCTTTAGTTTATAATATTTGGACCATTGGGAGGGAAACGGGATCCTGTTTCCCTTCCAATGGTCCCCACATTGAATATTGGGGAACGAAATCCCGATTATAAAACGGGATCCCGATTTTTATAAACGGGATCCCGTTTCTTTTATTTAAATTTACTACAAAAAAATGTTGTGAAGTCTACAACTTCACATGTATGGCCGAGAGTAGTAAAATTAAACTATTTTTCATGAGCTATTGTATTTATAGGTGGTGAACTTGATTTTTAATTGATTTTTTCAAACGAGGCATCATCTACACCATTTTTGAAGTGGAATTGTGTTATTTTTGTGCTTGTTTGGAGGAACAAAAGTTATTCAACTTGCAATATGGATTGAATTTTCAAAGGAGGCATGAAGAAAACCATTTTTAAAGTGGAATTGTGCTAGTTTTCTACTTGTTTTGAGGAACACAAGAGGAAGAGTTTTTTCCTTCAACTTCCAATTTGGATTGAATATTTTGAAGAATTTCACTATTAACATTCATTTGTGCTTGAGAATTTTATAATCATGGCAGATAAAGCTCGTATAAGAGAAGGAAGACATTGACTCCTCAAGAAGTTGAAGCAAATAGAGAGAAGGAGAGAAAAAGACAAAGAAAAAGAAGAATGAGAATGAAATCAATGAATGATGGTGGAGCAACCAATTCCACAACTATTGAAGATGAAAACATTGAGGATACCATGGTTGTAGATGAAGCTAATTTGCAAGGAGTCAATTTGGAGAATAATATGATTATACAAACAAGTCCTACTATGTCTTCAAATCCCTCTTTGAATGCTATGGAGAATGTTTCAATATGCACAAATCCAGGTACGTCTTCAAATCCACATGTTAGTGAAATAGTAAATTTGTATGTAGAAGTTTTACAAGATGTTGGACTTAATGATGTTGACATTGATGATATTCGGAGAGATGAAACTTTTATAGAATTTTTTGAAAACGAAAAAGAAAAATCTTTTGTTGCAAATGAAAATCAGAATGATCATTTTCTTGAAAATGAAAACAAAACCTGTATTTTTGATGAAAATGAAAATGAAAACCGTTTTGTTGATGAAAATGAAGATGGAAATGTAAATGAAAATGAAGATGAAGATGAAAATGAAGATGAAAATCTAGAATGTGATGTTGAATTTAATGAAAATACTTTTTTTAAAATTGGAAGTGATGTTTTTGATAATCTTCCTGGTCGAATTTCTTGGAGGCAAATAAGAACACATGCGAATAGAATATACACCAAATTCTTTTATCGTAAAAAAATTGCATTTCAATGTCAACTAATGATGCAATTGATGAGAATGCAAAAAATGAGGAAAGTAATGAAAAGGTTAGGATTTTATGTTAAACCAAAAAGAAAAGATCAATCATTAAAACATGTTATGTCTACTGTTGCTAGTGCCATTCAATCTATTGGAAAAAATAGTTGATCTAAAGATAAAATGCAACAAGAAGAGCTAACAACTGCTATAGTTAATAAAAAACTTTGAATAAAAGAATGGTAAGCAATATTAGTGAAGTTTTAAAAATACATCCTAAAACATTGCTAAGAGTGGCAAAAAGAAGAGAAAGTATAGAAAATGATCCTATCAATCAATGTTGGAGTTTCAATGGATGACTACCGAGGTCTGATATAAAATTGAATGTTGAAATTAAATCTTTGATCGAAAAATATTGGCATGATAATACTAGGGTTTCATTTAATGCTAGAGATGTTTTGAAATTAAGGGTGGGGTCCAAAGTTTGCAATCCTCACCCAAAACACCTATTAGATACAACATAAATTGAATTTTATAGAAATTTTTTTAGCGATTCAGTGTTACCTGGTAATATTAAAATAAGTCAAAGGTCTTTTGAAAAATGTAAACCTTGGTATGTAAAAATTAATAAGCAACAAATATCTTGTTGTTGTAAAATACATGCTCAATTTCGTTATTTTTATGATGTTTTTTGATATATACGTTGTACCTTACATACTAACATGATTATACACGAGTGTGGTATTGATATGCCACCTGAAGCAATAAGAGAGTTTATTTCAGGTTTGTTTTGTGAAAAATCTAATGATAAATTATTTTATTTAAGTTCTTGTATTTTTGGACAATGCATTAATTGTGGAAATCTTTCATTTTTAAGAATTTGTTTGCATGAAAGTGTTGATCATGATTTTGGACAACAATTAGTAGATGTCAAAATATTTAGGAATGTTCACTATTCTTTAAAAGATGGAAAAATAGGAAAGCGTTGTGATTAAGTTACATAAAAAGTTAGTGTGCATGCATTCATGAGTGAATTTAAGAATAAAATTGTACCAAAATATGTCATACACTCTGAACATGCTCGATGGCTTGATGGCCAATTTCGCGCATGTAGAAACACATTTCCAATTGGTACTATACTTTTAGTGGTTGATTTTGCGGAGAATTATACTCTCACTCTGCAAGAGGAAATTCAATCTCAATATTATAATTCAGTCCAAGTAGCTATGTTTGTCCATATTGTTTATGGACATGCAGATGATAGCACTGAGGATGATAGAAAAGTTTTGAGGGAGTATCATTTTTATTTGGGTGACAATCGGTTACAATCGTCAGAGTTTGTTCAATACTGTTTCAGTATATTTTATAGAAATTTAAGAGAAAGAGGAATCCAGATGAAAGAACACCTCATATGGTCAGATAATTGTATGAGGCAGTTCAAGAATGCTTGAATGTTCTATTGGTTAAGTAGGGTTCACAAGGAACTTAATTTCCAGCATATATGGAGTTTTTTTGAAGTTGGGCATAGTAAAGGAGAACATGATGGAGCTAGTGCGTGTGTCAAAATAATTCTTGCTAGAGAACAATTAAAATTTGAGGATTCAATAAAATTTAAAGATGCATGTGAGATTGTGGATTGGTGTAATAGAAGATTATCTGTACTTGGTTCAAGTGATTACTCTATAGTTCATTGATTCTTTTGGTTGGTGGAAGAAGAGAACATTGTACCTAGAGTTGATTGTGAGACAATCAGTGGATCTACTAAATGGCATTCATTTAGGAGTGCGACAACAAGCACATGGACTATTTGGACAAGGAAGCTTGCATGTTTTTCCAATTTTGTATCTCAGGAGATTGGGAAGCATGTGAAAATACAGAATGGGTTGAATAGTGGGAGCAAAGATCGTTGACACCTACAGAAGCATATAATCAATATGAAAGAACTATTGAAGAAAATGATCAAGTGTTTGCATCTGAAGATTATGACCGTGTTTTAGACCTTGTACAAGAAGGTAATTTTAATTCAATTTATTTCATTTTATTTCACTTTATTAAGTTATTTTGTAATACTAAATTATTTATATGGATATGCACAAGTTATTAAATTGAATTTTGTTGGCAGGACATGTGTATGTTGTTATTGCACCTGAGGGGAATGAAGAGCAAATAGAATATTGGTTGGCTCGTTGTGTGGAAACTAAACATAAGTTAATAACACCTCAAGAAGATGATGATGGCTTTCATTATCCAACAGGTACGGTGATCCCCTTAAGACACCCCTTAAGCAAATTTTGATAACAAGTTTTAGATCCCCTTAAGCAATTTTTTAGAACAAGTCTTTGATCCCCTTAAGAAAATTTTGAGAACTTATTTGATGATGGTTTTTGAACATGTTTTCCAATAGGATCGGTGGTGGTTGTTGGCACTTGGCTACAAAAATACCTAGGAAGAAAGAATGGTCTACCTACATTCGAAGACTATGAAACACATAAAAAGATTATACATTATTCACATTTGGTGGTGGCAAAAAATATAAAACTAGAGCGCTATGTGGAAGACCTTCAAAAAAAGTGCTATGGTTAATTTCTATGGAAGAGCATGAGAAAATCATAGATGCATTGCAAAAAAGAGAGGATGCAGATGGTACAATGGAATAAGTAAATACAGGTAAATATAGTTTTAGTTTTATTTTGTCCTTTTAAATACATTAAATACATGTTTCGACATTGGTCAAGTGTGTTATTAGTTTAAATTGATTTAAATTGTCCTTTTATACATCCTTAAGGCATAATCACAAAAGGATCTAGTCCATGCAAATTCAACCTAGACAACATGGAATACTTGGTAAAAAATAGGTAATTATTAGTTAAATTATATTTAAATACATGTTTTGATTACATATTGATATTGCTTACATTAATAGTTAAAATTGATTTATTGTAATTTTTTGTATCCTTAAGCCATCATTGCATTGATCTCATACTTTGAAACAAAAAGGAGAGGATGCCAGATTCAACCTACAAACATGTGTGGAATACTTTTTAAATGTAGGTACTTGAGTTGTACATATAGATAGTTTTATATAAATTAAAATATGTATGTTTTGATGATTTCATTGATATTGCTTGTACCTTTTTGATATCAGGTGGTGTGAAGACCTACTACATTCTAGCCACGAGTTTGAGATGTTCTTGAGATGGCATATCCAAATTTTGTAAACATTGTTTTGAGATGACATATATGTACATACATACTTACAAAATTAAACATACTCTATGTACTTCTATGTATCAAATCAATATTCTATATATTTTGTTTGTTAAATGTGCATGTTTTCCTACTTTGAAACTTTATGTCTAATTGTATAATCACTAAATATCATGCATACATTATTGTTAAATCAATTATATCCTCAAGACGTTGTATGATGACCCCTTAATATATCCCCTTGAGAAATTCTATTATGACCCCTTAAGACATCCCCTTAAGATGTTCTATTATGACCCCTTTAGACATCCCCTTAACACCCCTTAAGACATCCCCTTAAGACGTATTATAACCCCATAAGACGTTTTATTATGACCCTTTTAAACATCCCCTTAAGACCCCTTAAGACATCCCCTTAAAACATCATTATTTGTTTTGACAACTTATAAATTAGTGTTAGATGTTATTGTTGTCAAACAGATTGCACTCAAATGCTTGAATGGTTAAATTCAACAATTTGTTGAAACATGGGAACTATCTTCAGGCTGTGGGTATTCCTATGGCGAAGATAGACCTCCATATTCTAGGTTGGTTCCTATTTGATGATCAATTAGGTACTTGAATGAATTTCTTTGAGAAAAGGGATAGAAGAACTATTGCTAAATGCATGAAACTGAAACTAAAACCTCGGTGATACACCTCATTGATATTTATGAGTAGATTGATTCACAACTAATTTGTCATGAAGCTTACTTTCACAACTCAGATTGAACAATTTAATTGCATTAATGATTCACAAACAGGCCTGATAATTCATTCTTTACGAAAGAATAATTTATTTTCACAACTTAAAGATATGGATATACTTGAGACACAATTTATGACTTACAACTAAGATTGTTTCTTCGTGTACATGCATTCACGAATGTTGACATAAATTTAAAGGTTCTGATATCAAACACATTAAACTTGTATCTGAAACATTCACAAAAACAAGACACCTGAATCTAAGAAGGATAATATTTAACTTGCAATGATAAGAGAAGGAACACTCTGCAAAAATGATAACCTGTAAAGTTATAAAACTGTATTAATATAAAAAGATGAGTTACAAATCTTTCTCTCTGCAAAAAGGTATGCCAGAGATGATGAAAAATAAGAACCCTCATAAAAATGACTAAGTCATTTCACTTTATACAATAAGCCTTTCAAAAGGCATGAAGATGAAACTCAAAGTGAAACTCAGTGTGAAAATTGATATCTCCAAAGTAATCCACGAGCAAAGGCAAAAATAACTAAAAAGAAGGCTCAAACTCATGCAAAAATGAGTGAACTTAGTCTCAAACATGCAGTAATAAAGCATGCAACTGATCTGTAACTCAAACTGAACTGGAAATCTTTGAATGTGAGCCAAAACATGCAAAAGTCCTCCTTGCTTTAATCAATTCGCCCATGATAACTTAAAGTCCATTCTTGCATGACAAATCTTCAGTTGAATCTATAGTTGCGACTCAGCTTTACATAATGTTCTTTATTTGTATTTTAAGATGATGAATTAATTAAATGATTTATAATGCATCATTTAATTAATTCATTTACATTGAATAATACAAATAAATTTGAAGAATAAAGCTAATTTAGCAAAGCATGTTTCTCCACCTCATAAATCATACTTAGCATATATTTTTTTAAATTATGCATCCTCAACTAAATCATCATTGGTGACCATGCACATTATACTTGGCATTATTTTCCATTCTTCACCAAATAAACATTAGCCAACCATATGCACATTATACATAATGGGAAAAGTCGACCACATTTACACTATTGATATTAGGCATCATGACTTAAAGTCAAGGCCACGAGGAATGAAAACATAATGATTTTTTCCCTTCAAAAGATAGTCAAAAAGACAAACCATCGACCATGCAAAAAGAAGAAATAAGGAACCCTAAAATCATTATGTTCATTTGACTTGGAGAGAAACTTCACGAAGAAGTTATTGGCCGCCACCATGAACAGGGTTTGAAGCTCGAACCTCTACCATTTCTTGTTGTTTCTTTGAGATTTTTCTAAAGATTTCAGGCGTTAAATATGGCAAGTCCTCCATATGTACAATTCTAAGCATTCATGTGTTTATCTTTGAAGTATTTTCTGAGCATTCAAGTCGCAGCTATAACAATTTTCCTAATATATTTCTTTGTCTATTGACTTTCTCAACTTCTTGGCCGCCATTGAGAGTATTGCGTAAATTTTCTTAGTATCCTGATTTTATTGCACTTAATGAGATAACAGCTCATTTATGTCGAACAGTATGGTGCCTTGTCTATGCTTTCATTTTTTCTCATAAAAACGCATTTGACATATATACTGTGCACATTTCCATCATTATGACAGGCCGTGGTTTTCTTTACCATGAATCCATTTGAGTTTCCTTTCACTGCCTCTTTTTGGATGTTGAAATTTGCTAATACTTTATTCCCCTAAATGGAAACATCAAAAAGGCATTTTCCAAAAAACTCTTCCAGCTTCCTGTGTCTAGAATATCTATTTTAGCAAACTATAGTTTTACTGTATATTTTCCATTTCCAAGCCCTAAACCATAGTACCTTAGTGAACTGGGAGATAAGCGTGTTGTTTGGTAAAGTTTTGTATTTAATGTTTTCTTAAATTGAGATTGACTGGATTCTATAAAATTTGGTGTCGGACTATCCACAAAATTTCCAATATTGCTCACTCCCCACCTTCGTGTATCACTCACATAAAATGAGGCAGCATCAAGTATTTCATTGTCACTTTCATAAACAGTTCCCAGTTGTGCAGTCATTTGTAAGCCGCCACAATTTATTGCAAAGTGAGAATAGTGTGGAGCTCCTCTGTTACAAGGAAAAGTCTGTTGGAGGCAAGCCAGTCCACTATTTGTCTCCTTTGTTTCCTTTAAGACTGTCATTCTATTGTCCTTTTATCCTTTTTATCTTGACAAGAAGATTGTCCTTGCACAACTATATATGTCTTTATTAATTATACATGAGTTTGCTCTGAGGCTTTAACTATTCACTCTTTAATGTTATTCAATAAGCTACTGCTATCATTTCTTTTGAACTATTAGGTACCATGATTCATGATATTATTGCTACTCACTCAACCATTGCATGACTTATTGTCTCTGTTGTTTAATCAATTGTATTTGATAAATTTCCTATCATGTTGATTATACCTGTAGCTTTTCCATTATTCTGAATCACTATTCTCATCAAGCTTTGGTGTACTTGGTAGTGCTTATGTCCTTTCTCCCCTTGACTTGATGAAAGAACTATGGTGATGCTGTGAGTATTAAGTTGATGTGACCTCTGTCTGGAAGCATTCATTTGTTCAGACCTTGTAGCTGTGAATACATTATGGTATTCTAAGTGGAGCACTATCTTATTTTTGTCTTCTTTTAATGCTCTTTTCAAAACATAATAGTTGTCCTTTGTCTTGCTATTATATTCTGTTGTAGTAAATGCTTGATAGCTGATTATGCATTTACTGTTACTCCTTTTCCATTTCAGCTATTATATATGATTGATTTATGAGGCAATATGCCTACCTACCCACTGTCATCCTTTTGCAATGAATATCATTTGTTGATCTCGGATTTGTAAACTCATATACTGCCTGATGCATCTCTTATTGATGAAATGTTTTCATTGAATGCACACCTATTTCTTTGGAGTCTCTTATAGACCATGAATGTATTTTTTTTTAAAAGTTATCAGAAACAGATTAAAGGCCTTTCAGTTCTGTTTTACCCTTCAATGTAAAGGGCTCCATACTTTATTGAAATACAATGCGAAAATAAAGTAGAGCTGAAGCTGAGACAAAATAAATTGAATTGTTGCTCATCCAACATGTTTCCTTTTATATTGTTCTTCCAACTCTACTAATTGAAACAATTGGGAATAGCAAATAGTAATGACAACCATATTGTGATGTTGTTGATTTTTCTCGTGATAACTCATGAATGATTCAAGATTGCATCTTTGTTAGTTGTATTCAATGTTATTGACCAAAGGAAGAATGCAAATTTTCTCTATTGAATTTTCACCATGATATGGCTTGAAAGCTGCTACTTTAAGTTTCTTTCATGATAGCAGTCTTATTTCATGACTGTAATTGATATCAATGACTCTCATGTATGAATAAATGAGAGGTGTCCTATTGATATGTCGGGTTCTACCCTTCTGGGAGCTCATTTTTCCCCACATATCTGATAAGATGATCACAAACATGACGAACCTTTTCCTGCACATTGAAACAAACATGTTAGTAAAAATAATCGAAGCTGAAAGCTTCCATTGAACTATGTTTAATCTTGATTTTCAGCCTTTGAAACTCAATCATCTAGTGAATGCCTAATTTGATGCAAATTACATTCCTATTGGTAGCGTAGGCATAGAGTAGAATGTAATTAATCATTGCTTAAAGTACATCTCTAACGCCATTCTTTTACAATTTTGTAGGTTCATGGAGCGCAAAAACAAGTTTGTTGTAGCTTGGAGACACGACAATTGAAGACATCAAGTGAAAGTAATTCATCATCATAGGCAATGATGAATTGCTCCTCTTCTTTGCGCTTACGTTATTTTCAGTAGTGTAGTTTATCTTTGAATTTTGTATTCATCATTTGATTGTCATAATCAAATTCAGTTACTCTTGTGGCTTGTGCGAGATTCAGTGTTTTTACAAAATGAATAAAAAGCATTTTTATGCAAACTTTCAATTTTCTATTTTAAAATATTTGCACAACAAAACTATAATTCAAATGTAATCTGATCTTTATGATGAACAATGAATACTTTAACAACAAAACTTGAAAAATTTTGTACCTATAATTCATGAATTTGATTCAGCTCTACCTGTTTGAGCTCGTAGTGAAAAATAGGTAATAGTTATTATTTATAGAATTTATTAATGCTTTTATTCTCTAATCTTCTATGGTATTGTTTATTTCTTAAAATTTTATCCTTTCTGGTATATAAATAGATTGATTTTGTTTGTAAATTATGATTTATTGACTAATTATTGATTGACGTGAATTGAATAAGTTCATTGAGTAATTATTGCTATTTATTGAATGTACATATCATGTATATCATGTATGAAATCACTAAATTTGTAAAGTATAAATATTAAAATGTCCTATATTAATATCATGTATGAGATCACTAAATTTCACATTAATGTCCTATATTAATGTCTTGACTATGAACATAAAATGCATAAATGTACATGTGTAAATTAAAATTTCAAACAATAATAAAGTCCATAATTTATGTAACATATTAAGTGCATGAAACCAATATATTAAGCACATGAAATAAAGTCCAAAGTACAACCCGTGAACTAAAGTCCAACTAAGTACTTGATCCATGAAATATAAAGTCCAACAAAGTACATGAGAAACCAGAAATATAGTCCATGAAATAAACAAATATAACACATAAAATCACATGTTTCTAGGTCATGTACTGTCTTTATAATCAAGAGACCTCTTCACACCATGCGGACTATGTGGATGACCTGAAACACTATGTACAAGAGAAAGATGAAATCAGATGTAAGATAATGAAGTGGATGTCGATTGACTCACCTAAACCAACATAAATATTTCAAGCATATATGTGATTCAATTATAAATTTAAAACTCAAGTTAAATTTATGATTTCATATATAATTTTAAAAATTGAAATCAAAATTGTTGGAAAATGTGCCTCAATCTCACAAGCTGAAACCTCTGAGAAAGCATGGTCACTGTGACATTCATGTTGTCTGGCCAACTGGCAATTTAGTAACCTTGTGTTTTGCTCATGTCGCTAAGACTTTGCCTTTGTCTTGCCGAATGAACTATCGCTGTGACAAGAAGCATTCGCTGTGACCTTTTGTCGAATGGAGACCTTTGGCCGACAATATGTTCTTATTGGGCTTCAAGGAGACTCACAGCAACTGGTGTTTTCGGGGTGACTTGATCACTCAGTATGAAGTCCCAGCGACTGAAGAGTGTCTTGTCGAATGGTTGTAAGACTTCGGTGTAACACATGTTTCGATATGTCTCTTACCAAATGTGGAAGTCTTTCTGACGGGTACATTGGACATCGATATGACTCCTGGGGTTTGGTATGAAGTCTCAGCGACAATGGAAGGCCTCGCCAATGGGGATACACTTGGGGTCTTCGCGATGACTCAAAGACTTTGGTATGAAGTCTTGGCGACCAATGGAGAGTCTCGTCAACTGGTGAACATTTCGATGTGACTCTTAGACATCGGTATGATGTCTTGGAGAGTTGTGATAGTCTCATTGATGGGTTTGCTGAAGTTGGTATAACATGAAGAGGCTCGGTGTGAACTCCTGGCGAACTCGATTGTCTTGCCGATGGGAAACCTGATGTCGGTATGACTCTTGGCAAATTGCGATGGTCTTGCTGATGGCTATGTGACTTCGGTGTAATCTCCTGGTGAAAGCGATAAGTCTTGTCGACTGTTGGATGCTTTAGTATAACATGAAGAGCTCGATGTGACATCTTGGCGAAAGACAATTGTCTCACCAAATGGAATACTCACGCCAGCATGACTTGAAGACTTCTGTATGAAGTCTTTGTGAACTGCGGTTGTCTTGCCGATGGAAAAGCTAACATCGATATGACCTTTGAACTTCGGTATGATGTCTCATTGAATGGAAATTGTCTCGCCGATGAGAATGTTGAGGTCGATGTGACTTGAAGACTTCAGTGAAATGTCTGGGCGAAGAGCGATAGTCTTTCCGATTGATGAACTCTTCGAAATACCTTGTGATCTTCGGTGTAAGGTCTTGGTGACATGGCGAAGTCTTAGCGATAGCTCTCTGGACTCGATGGAACCTCTTGCCTATAGAGATGACTCTTGGCGATATTGAATGCTGGCTGAGTTGGCATCGGGGAGACACGGTTAGTGTTTCACTAACATGTTAACACATGTTTATTGCTCTTGACCGTTTGATGACTATCTTATGTGGTGTCTGGTGGACCAATCAGAGGAAGCAAAATTCAAATGGTTGGCGATTGTATTTTTTCAATAGTTGCGGCATTGGAGTTGAACTGTATGCAAGGAAAAATCTACACAGGAGTGGAAACATCTACGATGCTGAGCTGGATGATTTGATAGTTGTGATCCGACAATTGGAATCAAACCGTTTCATAGAGGTTGTTTGAGAATGAATGTATAAATGTATGTATTGGACATTCTGTAACAGATAGAGCTGAAGCTGATGAGAGAGAAAAAGTGAGAAGGGCAGAGTGGCTGGCTGAAAGGCCGAGGCCATGAGGCCGAAGGAGAAGAAGATAGAAGTAGGGTTTTGCTGGAATCTCTTTTGATCATGAATCATGTTTGATCTCTCTCCTGTTGATTTGCACTGTATACTATGTGAGGGTATTGTAACAGTGTGAAGGTTGTATGGTCTAATGTGTTGACTAGTTGCTACCAATTGTATCTAGATGAACAAGATGTAATCTCTGAAGAGGCTATGAGCCTTAATTTGTATTGTAACTGCTTTTTTGCTGAATAATACAATGGATCGATCTTTGGAGTGTGGGGTTTTTTATCCAAGAGGATTTTCCCCACGTAAATCTTTGTGTTCTGGTTTTTGTCTTATCTTTCATTTGTGTTGATTCTATTTCTAGAATCTGTCATTGCTTGTTGTTGAATTTACATGTGATTCTCTCAGAAGGATCAATGTGGGAAATAAACTGTGTCTGTTTCTGCTTTAGGACATAGTTGTACATGTCTTTGAGGCAACCTAATTGAAATGAAAGTTACCGAAGGCACTACTGTTATGGAGGTTAGCCCAATTCTCCCTCCCCTTTCCCTTACAAAAATACCCTGTAAGGGTTGCCGAGTACAATCGGTGTCGATGTATGTACTCGTGGAACAAATGATTGCCCCATCGTTAGTGTCATTTATACACCAAACAATTTGATTGTTAAAATGTATTGAAAAAATTTCTTTGATATATACATCCATCAAAATTTTTATAAAATGAGCATACATTTAGATGCATATTTATACCTGTGTTGCAGTGTCCTTAGGGTGATGGTATGTTGTAAGAAACTCTACAAATGAACTGATGCAACCAGATGAACCACCATAATCTCCCCATCCAACTGAACTAGGTGGCCTGATTAGGTCCATAGCATACTTGATGACAACTAGTACATATATGGGGGACGAGCCTCAACACTCTTGGAGCGGTACTCATACCAGCTCCATAAAAAAATCCTCCATCATCATCGTCTCTATGCTCCCCACCTGCTATCGCAGAAGCATGTTGATCAAGGTCTCCTACGAGTGTACTAAGGGAACCTAATGTTGAGACTAGAGCTCAATGATGTACAGGTGTGGGAATGGGAGGACCAAGAGCAACAACAAGGGGTTGCACATGCATGGGGTGTTGGGGATCAACCCTTGCCCCTAACTTCTGTTTTGGCATGGCGCCACCAACACCCCGAAATGATCTAAAATCAAAATAATTGGGATTTTTCCCCAAAACAAACTCTACATACAATTTTCTCAAAAAATACAATTGGCACTCCCAATTAGCATGTGGGGGACAATCAAAAACCATATACCATCGATCCCAAAAATATGCACTCATTTGTGGATGTATGCACTGCCTCATGGATATTCTAGATTTTTTGGGTGGAATGGGTTGTCGAGTAACGGGATCAAGAAAGTAGGGGGCTAGATGGGCTTTCACTATTCTAAGGTCTTATATTTGTTTGTAAGAGAGACCATCAGAATAAAATTGTCTCATTTGTTCTCTCTCTTGTCGATGCCTATCAAGATCAGAATCGATCATCATGATGGCATCAACAACATTTTGCATCGCAGATGCAAAATGTCTCACATGTGGTGGAATCAATACTTGACTCTACATAGCATTGATTTGATTTTGTAAAGATGCAAATTGATCATTTATACATTCTCTCAAGTGAGCCTAGTCAGATACGATAGGTGCTGGATGTGGCATATTAGGTGGAGGTGGAGGGGGAGGGGGAGGTGGATGTGGTTGTGGTTGAGGTAGTGGATTGATGGTATCATCAATGTTAAAATCATCCATGATATGAGATATAAATGCGCACCTGCATTAAATCATACAAAATAGGATGTGCATACATATATTAAGATCATATATTTAATTGAAATAGGATGAGCAACATACATATTAAGATAATATATTTAATTGAAATGCACATATATATACACACATGTATATATATACACACACACACATACACACACACACACACACGCACACACACACACACATATATATATATATACATTTATTGAACTTGAGCATGTCCATACAAAATTTGCATGTGTACAGATCATTAAACTAAACTATGTACATACATACAAATTTCAAAATTTAAGAACTATATATGCAAATTTTTAATACATGCACATACATACTAAACAATAAACTTGAAACATTCACAAAAGCTCATTTTATGTCTAACACACACACACACACACACACACATATATATATATTACAATTTTTTAGCAGGAGAAATCATGATCTAGTAGATAGTCATAAAATATATACTATTATATATTATTCATTATAAGTTCATAAATTCCACCAAATGCATAAATCCATGTCACTAAAAATATCCATCTATAACCAAAATCATAAATTCATGTCACTAAAAATATCCATCCAACCAAATTTATAAATTCATCACACAAAATATCCATCTTTCACCAAATTCATAAATTCATAACTATTTAAGACCATTGTCTTAATTTAGAAACTATTGTGGATCTCTACTGCATCTCTTCATTTCTTTGTGTTTTCCTTTTCAGAATTGGAAGTTCTCCTCTCCTCTAGCCATTGTCGATGCTCATCTAAGATCCCATCCATAGCCCTGACAGTATCAACAAAGGGTTTGCATCCTAGATGCAAACATCCTCACAGGAGGTGCGACACATTCTTCATTTAGAATAATGTTGATTTGATCTTGGATGGTTCTAACATTGGCATTGATTTGTGCTTGCAAACGAGCATGTTCATTGATTTTCAGGTGGTGGAGGTGGGGGGTTACGAGGTGGAGTGGGTGGAGGTGGAGGTGAAGGTGGTGGAGATGGATGGCGTGGAGGTGGATTGTGAATATTATTGAATGGATCCATGTGATCTTTAAGATATGAGTGGACCTGCATTAGATTTGTAATTTCAAGATGTAAGATACATGTTTAGGAAATACCTTTAAACCATTCAATATAAATGGCCTTAAATAATTGAATACAAATGATAAAATATGTAAGCCTCATTTATGTCTAAGGCACATGTTACTTGAATGAAAATACAATTAACTATTAATATTATATAATCTTGCATGATCTTATTATTGTTAAATTTGGTTGCCTTGGGCAACTTTGATCACCAAATTTTAAGAACTTCTTTTATCCCCTTAAGAAATGTCATATTGGGATCCCTTAAGAAATGAAATTACGATTTAGGGTGACATGATGGCTTAAGGGGATCTACGTCTAGTGAGGTACTAGGAGAAAATGTCATGGCTCAAGTGAATAAAAATTGGTGAAGTTTCCCAAGGCAACCAAATTTCATTAAGAGCCTTTAAATAAAAAATGATGGCTTTAGGGTTTAGGGTTTAGGGAAATAGGATAGCTTAAGGGGATCTACATGTAGTAAGATCCTAGGACAAAATTACATGGCATAAGGGAATGAAATTTGGTGGAGTTGCCTAAGGCAGCCAAATTTCATTAAGTGCCTAAGAAAAAATGATGGCTTTAGGGTTTATGGTTTAGAGTTTAGAGTTTAGGGTTTAGGGTAATAGGATAAATTAAGGGGATATATGTAGTAAGATCCTATGACAAAATTACATGGCATAAGGGAATGAAATTTGGTGGATTTTCCTAAGACAACCAAATTTCACTTTAAGGTCAGGTAGGACAAAATGAATGGTTTAGTGTTTAGGGTTTAGATTTTAGAGTTCAGGGTTTAGGGTTTATAGAACTTAGGGTGAAGTTTTGGTGCCCCTTGGAATATAATGAACTTGCAAGTTAGTGAAGAACATTTTCTTGTGGAATAGTTGATTGAGATCTACTCTTGTTTCAACTGACCAACCTAGATCATGAAATCTCATTCATATTATAATCTTGCACGATCTTATTATTGTTAAATTTGATTGCCTTGGGCAATTTCACCAAATTTTAAGAACTTCTTTGATCCCCTTAAGAAATGTCATATTGGGACCCCTTAAGAAATTGATTTACGATTTAGGGTGAGAGGATGGCTTAAGGGGATCTAGATGTCTAATGAGGTCCAAATTTAGTCATACTGTGACCTCATTGGTTCCATCTAGCTCTAGGTTAGAAGTGTTTACCCCTCTAATAAAAAAAGTATCATGTTAAAAATGAATCAATCTATACATATCACAAAAATAACATACATCTATCAAAACAAGTAAAAATTTCCTCCTACATTAGAGGATATCAAAATAAATATGAAATATTTTAATAATTATACTTGTAATCACTTATTAATCAGTTATATCATACATAATTTTAATCACATAATAAAGGAATAAATATACATATGTAGAAGATACAAAAATAAAAAGAGGATACTCACATGGATCTTGATCCTTCTAGGAAGTGCCTAGATTGGTGTATTTGGTGTGTGGGACTCATCGGTGTTGGGACCTTTCCTCTCTCCTTGTATATCTCCAATCCCATCTTCTCCTATAGAATCTTTCTAGGAGCATAATAATCCTCCTCCTATCTCTATTGTAATAATAGCTAGTTCCTCCAACCTATCATCATGTACCTCCTCCCTTTCCCATGTAATAGGTGTATGGAGGTGTTAAATGGCTCCATCTTGAATCTCTCTGTATCTAAAGAATCCATTATGATTGAGGATGGGTGGATTATTATCTAGGATCACATCTTAAAAATCCTATAGAGGTCATGGTATGTGTTTCTTAATACATATATTCCCATACAAACCTCTTTCCATGTATTATCAACTCTCCTATATAATAGACACCTTACTAGATTTAAATTTCATATGATATGTACCCAAGTGTTTCCAATTGGAATTGCTATAATTATACTTTTATGGTATTCTAGATATTCATAATAGTTTTCATAAACCTACCAAATAGACCCATTCTTGACATTAAACCTACATAATTTTAGGTATGTCCAATGAAAAAAATTTACCCATAGCACTCTCACTCGCGCTCTACTATCTTGTGGATATAATAGAATACAATTTTCTTCCAATGATTTAGATCCCTAATGATCATGTCTAAGTGTCATAGAGAGTGATCATCCACTCTTCATAAACTTGTAGAAACCAAAAGGTTTTATATTATGTGTTCAAATTAGTGAAAACATTACAAAAGCTCTACTGAATGGTGACAACAGAGGGTTTTTAAGGCAACCAAATTTCATTTTAAGGTCCTAAGACAAAATTCAAATGCTTTAGCATTGAGGGTTTAGATTTTATAGTTCAGGGTCTAGGGTTTAGCAAACTTAGGTGAAGTTTGGGTGGCCCTTGGAATAATTTAGACTTGCAAGTTAGTGCCAATTGGAATTGATTGTACGTGCTTGGATTTACGAATTTGCTAACTAAATTTGCAAACAAACATTGATAAACTTTATGAATTTTAACTATTCTTAAACATATTGCTTTCTAATCTAATTATAATTTAACATTGAAAATAAAGTTTAACATATCATTTTTTCCATACAATGCAAATAAAATTGAAAACATTTAAGTAATGCAAATGATTTTTTTTGAGCTCGAAATTACCTAGTTTTCAAAATCAAAATGATTTGTTCAATTTCAATTTAGGGTTTTAACAAATTTTTTTGTTCCAATTCAATTTAGAGTTTCAATTTCTAAGCAATTAGGGTTTTTAATGTAATTTTTTTGTTTAAGTTCAAACTAGGGTTTTCAAATTCAATTTTTTCGTTTGATTTGAATTCAGGGTTTCAAAAAGCTTGATTAGGGTTTCTAAATGCAATTTTTTATTTCATTTCAATTTCTAGGGTTTTGAAATGTAATTTTTTTTTTCATTTCAATTAGGGTTTTCAAATTCTTTTTTTGGTTTAATCGAATAATTTAGGTTTCAAAAGTTAATTTTTTTTTGTAAAACACAATTCAAGGTTCATTTTTTCATTTCTATTAAAAAATCTTTAGGTTTCATTGTATTTTTTCATCTATTTTTACAATTACTCATTTCTATTATAACTAGGAAAAAAATGCTCGAAAAGTGAAATAAATTTTAAAAAAATGCTAAATTCATTTATTTTCTTCATAATTTCAATAAAAAATGGAAAAATGCAAAAAAAAGGGGGCGAGTACCTGGAGCTGTTTGTGGGGGTCGCTATCGCCTATACTCGGGATCCCATCCGCTGCAAAATGAACTCTGTTTGTTTTTTAAAAAATAAATAGCATTATAAAACGGGATCCCGATTTCTACAAAACGGGATAGCATTATAAATCAGGATCCCGTTTCGTAGTAATCGGGATCCAGTTCCTTGTCTGTTGGTTCAGGATCCTATAGGAAACGGGATCCCGATTTTTAAAAAGTGGGATCTTGTTTCGTATTTAGGCTCGAGATCCCATTTATTAAAATCGGGATCTCGTTTTTGCAAAGCCAATTTCAATTTTTTGGCTAAGGCAAAAACTTCCACGTTTCGTGGACTCAACTTTGTGCACTTACCTAGACACTTAGATCTAGAATAAAATAAAATAAACCCTACTGACCAAAACCTCAAGAGGTTTAAGATTGGATGGGTTCATAAAAATAAAAGGAAATAACACATAACCTTTCTAAAATCCTAGCATAGGTAAAGCAAATAAGCAATGATTAGTAAACATCCTATGATTTTATAGTTGAGATAGTGACAAAACTAAACACATTTTTCAAAAAAAAAAGAGGGATCAAGGGCTTAACCTAAAAATCAACATCAAAGTTTTTTGTTGAAGACTACATTTTGTAATCCAAAATTGTGCTTTGTGATTAGATTTAAAATTGTTATTTCTTGATACACTACAAGATAATCTATTGTCTTCTCCAAGTCAATTATGTGCTTGCAAAAATGATCTTTGTGCATATATATTTAAACTTAATCTACATATTCAAACTTGATCCATAGATTTAACCTAACTACATAAAAGCCATGCACATCTTTTGGTGTCAAAAATTCATTCATCTAAATATCTAGAACCTATCTTTGCAAAATAAATGATGTTAATGAACACCTTTGAAGTCTTTCTAAACAAGGATCTTCTCCTTATGTCAAGCCCATATATTCAAATTAATGGTTTGGAAGATTGATTGAAGACACAAACAATTGTGCAGTATGCCCTTGTTTGATGCTAATAACATAGATGTTAATGTAAGATGATGATGCAATGATGTACTATGAT
Organism: Sequoia sempervirens; assembly: GCA_007258455.2. Lineage (NCBI taxonomy): Eukaryota > Viridiplantae > Streptophyta > Pinopsida > Cupressales > Cupressaceae > Sequoia > Sequoia sempervirens. Next base: position 525,670,366 of record VDFB02270651.1, on the reverse strand, counting down.
GCTCTCTTGAATTAATGTGATGATTATCTCTTGATTATGAATGTCTATATGTGAATTAAAGTTTGTTATTGTATATAAAACCTTAGTGTGCAAGTTTAAACATTTCAAATTCAAGTTGTTGAATAATAGCTAGTAAGAAGATAGTTGATTTGAGTCCAATTATAAATTTGAGTTTGGAATTTAGATTTTTTTGTTATATAAATTTAATCTTAAATAAGATATGAATAACTCTATAGGTCAAATCTAAATAAACGTTCAAAAATAAAATCAAATTAAATTTACAATAATTATTAACTTTCACAAGAAAACATACTACTTATACATTATTCATTAAATTTAAGGCAAACTCAAAATAAATAAAAAATAGAAGAGAGAAGTACTCTCAGACGTATTGAAGATGCTTACTAATGATAGTGTCGACCAGTTCCCACATGCAGTCTGGGCTAATGGAATGATCACTATGCAAATTAAGTAGAAATAAATTCTCTTTACATGGCGCATGTTTAATTTCGGAATAAAATAAAAGATTACTCCACAAATGGTGAAAACCCCTTTATTTAGTTTCTGTATGAAAAAAGCAGTAGACGTTGTGGGTTTTGAAAGCTTTTTTGTATTGAACTGGCAATAAAATTCGAACGTTACAGATGAAGTCCACATGATTGCATTTCAAAATGAAGACCATGCCTGGAATTGGCTAATTTGAGGTTCTTTTCCAAGCCTTCTGTTGCTCTTTACAGGCCATCAAACTTCAAAAAGCCTTTGGGTGGGAATCTGGCAAGGTCAAAAGGGTACAAGACAGAGCAATGGTGGCCACTTTCCAGCAGGACAACACCCATAAAGAACTATAGCCCATGTTGAGAAAACATATTAAATTCGTTTTCAGAACACAGTATGAAGCTTCTGTAAGCGATGATACACAAGTGAATTCCTGAAGCCATTCCAAAATAATTAGTCGACACATACATAATTTGGGTGTTTTTGTTTATGTGAGCTAACTGCTAACCCATTATATGTGCATATATGGAAGGTGATAAGAAGGTTGGACAGAAACAACCAGTGGAAGCAGTAGCAGCGATAGAACTCTTGCAAGATTTGATTGAATCACTGATACCCAGTAGCTCAGAAGGTGATCCCGATGGGCAACCTGACGAGGTATGAATGTTTTTAAATGTGATTACAAAGAAAGATACGATGCAACTTGGATGAAACGCCGAATTGGTTTCAGAGAGGTTTTATTTACTTGTGTTTTAAGTAGTTAGTGGCTGCTAGTGACCCGGATACAACTATGCTTGCTTGATGATGATTTAAAACAAAATTATCCACTTAATAAGTTCTATGGCAGCTATGCCGAGAGAGGAGTTTTCATAATGGTAAAAACATAATTAAAGTTCGGTGACTTGTGGCAATTTACAGCAAAAAATTTATAGGAATTGTAGAAATCAAATATATGATGTGTAGAAAAAATAATACATGGATTCAAAAGAAATAATCTACGCAGCAACGAAGAAACAAACTCAGAGGAAGGAGCAATGCCCAAATGAACAAACATATAACTTCAACGTTTACATTACTAACACGATGTATGTGTACAATATCTGGGGCAAACGTTTAATTTTCGACAGAACAATGCCCAGGCACGGACATGTGTCCACCCCAATTTATATTCACATACTGAGAACTACAGCTTGTACAGTATTTAACAGAACAATCCCTATGCACAAACATGTGTGCATCCCAACTTATATTCACATACTGAGAACCACAGCTTGGATTCACACACAATGGTAGGAAATGGAGGTCAAGCGAGAGAGACTGCACAGACTAACATCCAATCTAGTTGATGTTAGTAGAGGTGAACATACCCATTGTGCAATGCTAACCTCCTTGGCAAACGTTTCATGGCATGTAAGATCTTTTGCACCCATGTGGAAAAGGGAACATGATATGTTATCTATGGCAGTTATTTAGAAACTTATGTAGATTGTTTTATGAAATGTGATTTATCATTTAATTAGTTTAACTTGTTGGTTTGACTAGGTATGAGTGTTTTGGGATGTAATTAAACGGAGTTAATGCCATCGACAGAATTAGTTTTAGCACATATTTTCTTTGTATCTGTCTTATGTATTTAATAAGTGTTGATGACCCGGAGGTTGCCTTCCCTGATTAATGGTTTTTTTAGAGTTTGATGACCCGGGGTTGCCTTCCCTGATTAATGGTTTTTTTAGAGTAAGCTATCTGTTGGCTTTTGAGCTCCTTACGATCCAAAATTTTGTTTGTTAGTAGCTTAGTTTTATATGTTCTTATACGTGTTTTTTGAAAAGGATTTGAAATAATATATATTCAAAACAAAGACAGTTACAAGGAACGCCCAGCAAAAGCGGGCATTAACTCAAAGCACAAAACAGAAAAAGGAGGTTGCTCAAAGCAGCAGGACTCCCAAAACTGTCACTTTCTTTTCCTTTCGATACTGGCTAAGGCCTGAATTTGCTCATCAACCTGCCTAATTCTCTCTTCGTTGTCAACCATTCCACTGTGCCATTGAACTCCTAAATCCATCTCGGAACCTGTCTTTGCTAGTAAGTCAGCCAAATTATTCATGCCTCTGCTCACATAAGTTGGAATCACATCATATAAGTCTTTCCACAATTGCTTAATTTGGGAGACTAGAATGTTCAGTCTCCAAGAGTCCAAAGAGAAATTCCTCATACAATCCAAAGCTCCAACTAAGACTTGAGAGTAAAATTCTATGATAACCTTCTTATGTCCTTGATTAACAGCCCAAATGGAAGCAGATTTTATGGCTAAGGCCTCAGCTTTATTGTTTGTAGCCTTGGCAAGACCCTGCAAATGCCAAAAGAGTATGGTCCCAACATGGTTCCTGCAAATAACACCAGTTCCAGCTCTACCTGGATTGCCTTTGGCAGCTCCGTCAGTATTGATTTTTATCCAACCTTGTGGGAGCAATTTTCATCTTATTATGCCCCGTCTCCTTTGCACAACAATTTCCTTCTCTGTCACCCATGTGTCGCCTTGTGTTTCAAGTTTAGCATGAGCAGTCACTGTTTCCGTGACTTTGCTCCAGATGACCTGCCAAACTCCATCTACAGAAGAAAAAGTTTCTTTAAAGATTCTGCCATTCCTTTCTAACCATACTTGCCACTAGATGAAGTTTAATCCAAGCTGCCAGCCAATTTGAAGAGCTTCAGATTTGTCTTCTCCTCTTCCATCTTTCCCAAATGTTATTTCTATTCAAATTGCCCTTATCTCGGATTTTGTAAGCAGTGAACCATCACTCCTAGATCTTACAAGTAAAAGAGCATTCAAACATTAGATGGTCAGATGATTTGTAATGTCCCCATTATTTTGTGAGCATTAGAGTCATTGGATTAGCCTATTATGTCGATCCTCGTAGGCTAGTGGTTCTGGATAGAGGGTCACTTGATTGGGCACTTGGTCGGTAAAATGCAGTAATAGTATCCGGAGCTTGGTGACGTGGTGAATTTGCGCGTTTGGCGTGTAATGGGAGCTTAAATTATTGATCATCACCACTTATGTCACTTTCTCAGGCTTAGGGACCATGTGTCTATATTTTAATGGGGTCACTTTCTATTTTTCAGTTACTATTCATGGCTAAAGTGAAAAAAGAAACAACTTAAGTGAATAGTGTTTTTTTAATGAATAGTGTTTCAATGTCAAATTATAAAAGAGCAAGAGAAAGTTCGACCTCTTCATGCTTGATGATATTTTGCTGATTGAAGTTTGGAAGTGTGGAGTTTGGGAGAGAAGGAAACTAGGGTTTCCTGATTTCTGCAGTGGGTAAGCCTGGTTTGGGGCTTGTAGTTAGGATTGTACGCATCTTGAAGGTGTGAAAGACCACCCTAAAGTGTAGATCTGGGTTTTGCTTGATTTGTGGGAGCCATATCTTGCTGTTTTCAAGTGTTAGAAGTCATCCATTGCAAGGGAAATTGCTGCTAGAGGTTCCATTCACGTTTTTGAGGTCGTGGCTTGCTTTTGAAGATTGTTGGATGCTGATTTTGACCACCTACAGCCAGCCGCCATCAAGTAAGGGTTTCAACTTCTTCAAATAAGAAAAACGCCTTCTCCTAGTTGCTGCTATCTTGTCTAAAGGGGGCGCCCTTAGTATTGGAGACATTTTCTTCAATCATTTGGCGGGAGAAAGTTGTAAGTTAATTTTTATGTGTATTATGGTGGCCGCGGGTACTGTAGCAAGCACTGTTCACAGTGCATTTTGGCTGCAAGTTTGTATTTGTTGTAAATGATGTCTCTTTCGAAATGTATGAAGATTATATGATTTTAGCACTCATTGCAATGCAAGAAGTCTCTTAAATAGTGTTTGGAGTTACGTGGAAGTTATCCTTTATAAGTTAGTTTAATTTGAGTTCTTTTAATATGCATATGGTTGTAAGAAATTTATTAAAATCATTTGGCATCAAACCACAAAAAACACCAAAAACAAGAAAGCAGATTACAAACCAAAAATCAGACCTTTAACGGGCAAAAATCAAATCAGCAGTGAGTTTGGTTCATCATAAGTGGTGTTCGAGTATTAGCACAGTGGTAGCAGAGTGGATCACCGGAGCACGGCACATCACAGTGGAATCAGAGTAAACCTTTCCAGCCACCTTGTGTTGGTTTCAAAGAGAATTTCAAGAATTAAATTTGGGGGTTTTGAGTCAGTCCAGTTTGGCTCATCACATGATTCCTCCTTGTTATAGCATAGAGCACATCGAGAAGGACCATTGACTCCTAAACACCTTAAGTTCTCAAAAGTGAGAATTCAACTATGCATGAACAGCCAAGCAAAAAAGTTAACTTTCAGCCAGCTTTTGGGTTGCCAAATCCTATTCCAATCCTTAACCTGACAAGAAAGCAGGGGAGGTTCAGGAAGAAGCATATCATAGCCTGCTTTAGCTGTATAGACACCAAGGCTTCCGTGGCCCCATGCTATTTCATCCTCCACACCATTACTTGTGAGGAATCGTTCAGTCAAAATTCTATTAATAATTGGAGATAGTTCCAGAGGGATTGGGATTGGCAACTCATTCAACTTCTTAAACTGCTTAAATCTATAGTTCTGGATCTGACAGGTGTTGAAGTAACATTCAATCTTGATCCAGCCCCTGCTTTCGATGGCTATTTTCAAAGGTTGCAAGTTTGGAAACTCTGCAATAATAGGAGGATTCTGATCCCAAGAATTAGATTGGAAACAAGCCTTATCTCCCTTTCCAACTTTCCAGAGTAGGCCATCTTTCACCACCTGCGATCCAAGCCTCAGGGCCTGCCACACAAGGGAACCACTACTAGACAAAGGAAGATGGCTCACTTCATTCAAGTTTGCCAGTCCCAAATATTTACTTGTCAAAACTCTACTAAAAAGAGAGGTGGGATGGGATATCCACCTCCAGTATAGTTTTCCAGCCAAAGCTTTATTATTCGATTCATATTTTGATTCAGAGCTCCCTTTAGCTTGGACCGAATTACTTTCTCCCAACTTACAAGAACCTTCTGTAATGTCCCCTTTTTTTAGCCTAAGTCAGTGTTTGACAGATTAGCCTATCATCAGGTCCTCGTAGGCTAATAATGGTGATTAGAGGGCCTTATATGGGTGTTAATGAGTTCTCCAGCTGGCAGTTTGTTGTGTTTTCTTCTCTAGTTCGTTGGCATTTTTTGAGGTGATCATCTCCATGGGTTTCTGGCTTTGTTTTTATACACTTACTATTTATAGTAAGTCAGTTGGGTGATAGAGGTCAACCTTACTATTTATAGTAAGGCACCCAGGTGAGCAGAGGTTTCAGAGACAGAATCAGTAAATGATGATTATTGAGGGAGTTGTGATATTATAATTATTATTAAAGTTATACTTTAATAATAATTAATTATAAAGTGATTATTATAATGATTTATTTGACTTTATTATAAAGGAGTTATCTAATGATATTAAGCCAAATAATATAAGTCATGGTTTAAAGCGCCCAAGTGAAACTCATATAATAAAGCCACAACAAAAGCAAATGTGTTATTATATTTTAATGATTTAATTGCACTTGGGGAATTGTGCCATTTGAGGAGGTATAAAAGCTTGTAAAAAGCATGAAAAAGCATTCATTCATTCAACACTTGAAAATTAGTTGCTTTGGCGTTTGGAGAAGAAAACCAGGGTTTTCCTTCAATTTGATCATGGAGAACGTCCATTCTCTCTGATTTGAGCAACCTACAAGTGTGAGATAACATCCAAGGGTTGTTGTTTCAGGTGGCTTTATTATCGTCAAATCTGTTTATTGCCTTATTGCTGTTTGAGGTCTAGGCTGAACTGACAGTACACCTCCTTAAAGTTATCAAATATGGCATATGGTTGGTGGCATCAAACCACCAAATAAACACCAAAAACAAAGACAGCAAAAATCAGAAAATTAAATATCTCAGGGTGGATTTTCATCTTCTCTCTTCCTTAGCTGCAGGAGCCATCACCTTTCCAATGGTTGGAGTGAAAGAGATCAAAATTAAAGGTTTTGAGTCAGTAAGTTTCTCATACTTGATTCCTCCTTGTTATGTATAGATACATCAAGAGGCTCCTCCAAACACCTTAAGTTCTCAAAAGTGAGAATCTATTCAAAAAAGTTAACTTTCAGCCATGTAACCTGTTATATCATAGCCTGCTTTAGCTGTATAGACACCAAGGCTTCCGTGGCCCCATGCTATTTCATCCTCCACACCATTACTTGTGAGGAATCGTTCAGTCTTCTATTAATAATTGTAGATAGTTCCTGGGATTGGCAACTCATTCAACTTCTTAAACTGCTTAAATCTATAGTTCTGGATCTGACAGGTGTTGAAGTAACATTCAATCTTGATCCAGCCCCGGCTTTCGATGGCTATTTTCAAAGGTTGCAAGTTTGGAAACTCTCCAATAATAGGAGGATTCTGATCCCAAGAATTAGATTGGAAACAAGCCTTATCTCCCTTTCCAACTTTCCAGAGTAGGCCATCTTTCACCACCTGCGATCCAAGCCTCAGGGCCTGCCACACAAGGGAACCACTACTAGACAAAGGAAGATGGCTCACTTCATTCAAGTTTGCCAGTCCCAAATATTTACTTGTCAAAACTCTACTGAAAAGAGAGGTGGGATGGGATATCCACCTCCAGTATAGTTTTCCAGCCAAAGCTTTATTATTTGATTCAGATTTTGATTCAGAGCTCCCTTTAGCTTGGACCGAATTACTTTCTCCCAACTTACAAGAGCCCACCTTCTGTAATGTCCCCTTTTTTTAGCCTAAGTCAGTGTTTGACAGATTAGCCTATCATCAGGTCCTCGTAGGCTAATAATGGTGATTAGAGGGCCTTATATGGGTGTTAATGAGTTCTCCAGCTGGCAGTTTGTTGTGTTTTCTTCTCTAGTTCGTTGGCATTTTTTGAGGTGATCATCTCCATGGGTTTCTGGCTTTGTTTTTATACACTTACTATTTATAGTAAGTCAGTTGGGTGATAGAGGTCAACCTTACTATTTATAGTAAGGCACCCAGGTGAGCAGAGGTTTCAGAGGGCTTCCCCCTGGTGTTGACAGAATCAGTAAATGATGATTATTGAGGGAGTTGTGATATTATAATTATTATTAAAGTTATACTTTAATAATAATTAATTATAAAGTGATTATTATAATGATTTATTTGACTTTATTATAAAGGAGTTATCTAATGATATTAAGCCAAATAATATAAGTCATGGTTTAAAGCGCCCAAGTGAAACTCATATAATAAAGCCACAACAAAAGCAAATGTGTTATTATATTTTAATGATTTAATTGCACTTGGGGAATTGTGCCATTTGAGGAGGTATAAAAGCTTGTAAAAAGCATGAAAAAGCATTCATTCATTCAACACTTGAAAATTACTTTTGTTGCTTTGGCGTTTGGAGAAGAAAACCAGGGTTTTCCTTCAATTTGATCATGGAGAACGTCCATTCTCTCTGATTTGAGCAACCTACAAGTGTGAGATAACATCCAAGGGTTGTTGTTTCAGGTGGCTTTATCTTAGAAGTCACATTGTGCAAAATTGAAGAGATATTATTAGGGTTTGAAAAGATTAATGGTTTGGAAATCAGAAGTTGTTTGCTGGTAGAAGAGTTACTACTGTTTATTCCTTGCTGGGCTGTACCTTTTCACCTAGCTGGGCCGTACAAGACAACATCAGCCAGGCCATACTGTTTCTTGAGCTTGCTGTTTGAGGTCTAGGCTGAAATGCCTAGTGTTTGGGGCTCCATTTGACACCTTTGAGGGCGGCTTAGTGTCAAATATAAGTTTGTTGCATTAATTTTGTGGAGAACTCATTATTACCTCCTAGGCGTCCACATCAAGGGTTTGCCAAGTTGCTGATAATCATTTCCAGTTTGCTGTTATGTTAGTTTCAGACCCGCAAATTAAAGCTATGGCTCCCAGGTATGGAGGTAGATGATTTCTCAAGCATTGTTTGATAATCTGATTTCCCTTCTAGCATTTACTTTCAGTTTTTCTTCATCTTGCATTTGCATATGTTTCATTGCATTTCTTAGCATTCATTCTCAAAAACCACTAAAACCACCAAAAAACCAAATAAACATAAAACCAAAAACAAAGACAGGCAAAAATCAGAAAATTAAATATCCTCTTAGGGGTGGGATATTTCACCTTCTCTCTTCCTTAGCTCCACTCCACAGAAATTTCCTAGCCATCTTATCCAACTCTTTCCAAATGGTCTGAGGAGTGACAAGGATCGAAAATTTATAAATAGGCATAGTCTGAACAACATACTGTAGAAAAGTAAGTCTTCTTCCATAGCTTGATTGTTTGTGGGACCATTGGTTAATTGTATTACGGATACGATCCAAGAGGCTCCTCCAAACTGTCATCTTCAATTTTTTCAAATGTAGGTTGACTCCCAAATACACTATTGGAAAGAGGATTTCGTGAATCCCAAAATGCCTAAAATTCTATTTTGAAGCCTCTACTCAAGATTAAAGAACATCACTTTGGATTTCTAAGCATTGCTGATCTAGTTTGTTGTGTTGAGATAGGTATTAAGAGTATCACTAATCATTCTTGCTTCCATGGCTGCCCCCACCAAGCCAGTGTCGCCCACAAATTCAAGGTGAGACAAAACTTCGTCACCAACCTTGATACTAGTTAGCACTCTTTGCTGTCTTCTTTGCAAGAAGAGTCTACCCAAGCCTTAAGCTAAAATGAGAAAAAGGTACGGGCAACACAATTCTCCTTGACAAAGACCATGTGCGGCACCAAAAGGTTGGGAAAGAAGATCATTGATTAAAACAGAGTATGTCAAAGAACAAACACAACTCATGATCTAGTCTATCCATTCTTGGGAGAATCCGATGTAGCCAACTTTTGCAACAAAGAACTCCACTCAACCCTATGATAAGCTTTTGACATATTGAATTTAATAAACATCCCTCTATTACCATAATTTTGCATTGAGGGAATTAACTCTTGAGCTAGAACAATGCCATCCAGTATCTGTCTCCCTTCAACAAAACCTCCTGGAATTATGAGAAGTCTTAAAACATAGAAGAAACATTCAAAATGGGAGCTATGCCCTTTAAATACAAGTATACAATATCATAGAGCTATGTCTGTTAACTCACTTATTTGCTCCGACTTTTCTTTCATTCTTTCATAAACACTATTTTTAAATTTTTTTAAATTGTGTTGGAAAAAGGGGGCTAGCCGACTGTGATGAGCCCTCTCTCAACTCAAACCCAATATTTCTTAAGTCTTAATGTGTTTTTTTTAGTTTTTTAAGAGAAAGTTTGTAGACAGAAGAGAAGGGGCACATCATACAAAAGCTCACAAATTGAGAAACTGAGCTAATTTCTACAGAATGAAAATGCAGAAGGTATTATTTAACAATGAAAAATAGATCACAAGTGCTAAACATACTAGAATGTTTCTAGATTATTTATTTAAAGAAATAAGCCAACTCGCCAGCCAAGAATGGTGAAATCTGACAAATATGGACGCCTAGCCTCCAGATCTGAGTTCTCCCTCCTCAAAACACGTTACAAGTTCTTGAGAAAGTTGGACGCCAAAGATGGAAGACAAATAGGAGCCAAAAGAAAGGTGTTTCAGGTAATTACTTCACACGCCTTCCCAAAAAGGCACATTTCCCCATGCAAAAGTACAGCCCAATATAAAATGCTGAAGATCCAAGCTAGAAGCTATTGAATGTGCTGAAGAAGACGCCTCAATGTAGAAACCCCCTTCCTTATTGCAGACAAGTATAAACTGGATGATAAAACCCTGTTTGAAGCATGTAGAACTTCTGAATGAAGCTCTCTCAATTGCACTAATTCGACTGATTTTTCACAATCTCAGAAATGCTCAACATCGAAGAGTTATTGTTCTCCAATGGAAAAGTTGCACAAACCCTGATCATAGAGGAAAGCATAGAGAAAACCTCAAAGGCAAAGTTGAAATATTCAAGAAGTCAATTTCTCATTGCCAAAATGCCTTATATGCAAAAAAGGCACGACTTTCAAGAAAGATACGCCCTTTTCAAGATTTAAATCTTTTAAAATACATTTAAGTCATTTTTCAATAGTCTTGACTTAAATACTTGGGCGCCACTTTTATATTATAAGTGATTTAAATATTAAATCACCTTTATGAAATATTTAAGTGATATAAAATATATAAAGTCAATTTGACTTTATAATAAAGCATTAAGTTAATTAATTAACTCAAATCACTTAAAAATCCATAACTCTCTCAAAACTCCAAATATTCCTGTGCCGTCAGAAGCTGTCAACTCCTGAACTGCTAATGCCTGCTGTGAACCAATCACTGAGCTCTGAAAAGGAGAATGATCAACTCCTCCAGAAAACACCACTGACCCTCTAACCAATCCAGCTAGCCCACAAGGGTCCAAGAAAAGGGCTAACACATTGTTCCCAATAACTGACTAGAGCGGGGACATCACAGTCTGCCCTCCCCGAATTTGCTTGCCCACAAGCAAACTCAAAGCCGGATGTTGAAGAATACTGTCACTCTCCCAAGTAGCATCCTCTGTTGGTAGATCTTTCCACTTTACCAAGTATTCCCTGATAACCTGCCTCCGAAGATGACGCTCTTTGGAATCCAGAATGGCCTCAGGTATCAAAATCAATTTCCCCTCATCATCCAAGCGTGGTAAATCAATAGAAGGAGTCATCTGTTGTCCCAACGCCTTTTTGAGACGCGACACATGGAACACATTGTGAACCTTACTGTCCACCGGAAGATCTAACTCATAAGCCACTTCATCGACACGTCTGACAATTCTGAAGGGTCCGTAGTATCGCGGCTTAAGTTTCTCGACGCTTACGAAGGGTGGACTGCCTATAAGGTTGAAGCATCAAATATACCAAATCATCGACCTCGAAAGATCGCTCCATTCGCTTCTGATCAGCATATTGCTTTTGCTGATTTTGAGCTTTCTGAATATTCTCCCTCTGTGCTCTCATAATGTCCTGGTTCTCCTGCAATAAATCACCAACACTGGGTACTCTACTGTCACTCAACAATAAATCTAGAAAACTCGGAGCATCATATCCATATAATGCTCGGTAAGGTGTCATCTGAATGCTCATGTGATGAGTGGTATTGTAGCAATACTCACAAAGGTATAACCACTTCACCCATGCCTTTTGCTGCCCTGAACTGTAATTCCTCAAGTATCCTTCCACCCATTTGTTGACTATCTCAGTCTGCCCATCTGTCTGTGGGTGGTAGCTGGTACTCGGAGTGAGTTCTGTCCCACAAAGTTTGAATTACTCCTGCCAGAAGTTACTCATAAACCTGCTGTCCCTATCGCTGACTATGCTTCGAGGCAAACTGTGCAACCTGAATACCTCTCAGAAGAACAAATCTGCCACCTGAGTAGCTGTGTGTGCAGTAGTGATTGAGAAGAAATGTGCATACTTCGTCAACCGATCTATTACCACAAAAATGTTGTCTTTCCCTTGAGCTTTCGGCAAGCCCGTGATGAAGTCCATAGACAAGCATTCCCACTTCCTCTCAGGAAAAGGAAGCGGCGGGAGTAAACCTGCAGGGTATGTATGTTCTTGCTTGTTCTGCTGACAAACAAGGCATTCCCCGACATACTGAAGAACAAAAGACTTGAGACCCTTCTAAGAGAATCTCTCCCATACCTGCCTGTAGGTCTTAAAGTAACCGGGATGTCCTGCCATAGGTGAATCATGGAATGATCTCAATACTATGTCCCTCATCTCAGAACCTGGGACAAGAAATATCCTCCCTTTGTAAATGATAAGATCATCTACAAGTGAGTATTTGTCATTTTGTACTGTCCCATCCACTATGCTAGAAGCCCACGGGTTCTTAGCATACTCCGCTACTATCATGTGTCTCCAGTCCTCTAAAATCTGTGTAATGGAGCTCAAGTGAGGACGGCAAGATAATGCATCAGCAACCACATTCTGAGTGCCCTTGTGTAATGTCCCCAATTTTGCGAGCATCAGAGTTTCGGGGATTTAGCCTATTCCTAACCCTCGTAGGCTAATATGTCTGGTTAGAGGGTCTCTTTTGGCGGTGATTAGAGGAATTTCTCCTTCAGCGTCTTGTGTGGGTTCAAGCGTAGCATTCAGTTGACTCAGTTTCACATACTTACTATTTATAGTAAGTCAGCCGGCAAGCAATTCTATTTATAGTAGGGCACCTAGAGTTCACAGGTTGGCAGTGTCGATTCCCAAATTCAGTTGAGTTGGTGAAATAAGGAGTTTTGCCTAAGTTATAACGTTTAATTATTATTAAAGGTGACTTTAATAATAATTAATATTTTAATATTATATTATAATAGTATATTTGCACTTTATAACTTGAGGGTCCATTCATCATTAAAAAGGGGGCCATTTTAATTAATTACTTGGGCGCCAATTTCAAGGACATATTTTAATATTCCAAGTGTGAATATTATATTATTTTAAAATGATTTAAAAGGAAAATTGGAGGGGATTGGCCTTTTATCTTTTAATCCCACATTGGTGATAAAAGTGTATGAGTTCCTCAGGAAAAGTATAAAAGAATCTTATGGGGCTCATTTGGGGGACATTCAGAATTGATTATTGGATATTTGTTTGATAATTTCTCATTGGCGTTTGGGGAAGGGAGCCCAAGGGTTTCTGCCAGCGTATCGGCTTTGGAGAACGAAAACTCTCCATTGTATCATCATTCTGAGGTTGTGGAATATCTGCTGAAGGTGCTCACTGTTGGCTTCATCCAGAAGTCAAGTCTATGCTTCATCAGATTTACTACTCAGTCTTGCAGGAGAGATTTGGAATAAGGGTTTCAGCATCTTTCAAGTTTAGAAGATTATTTTCGAGTATCTTTCTTTGTAAAGCTTTCAGAAATTTATGCAATATCAATAAAGCTTTATTTTCAGCATTTAACTTGTTTCCAGCTGTATATCATTGCATGTTATGCTTCAAAAATTGTTAATCTCTTGAATGCATATCTTCTGTCTGGTAATAATTGAGAAAATTTATAAAAAAATACAAACCCTAGTTATTCAGCAAAGTTTTCGAAAGTTAGAGACAAACAGGTCTCCTACACCTTGACATAGGGGATGTCAAAATCATAGGACTGAAGTTTGCTGACCCATTTCTGTTGCCTTTCGTTCAAGTCTCGCTGCCCAAGAAAATGTTTCAGACTATTATGATCGGTTTTAACATTGAATTTACTACCAACCAAGTATTGCCTGAATTTGGCCATGGCATGCATGATGGCAAACATTTCCTTATCGTAGATATTGTAGCTCTGTTCAGGACCTCTTAGCTTCTTTCTCTCGAAAGCTATAGGGTGTTGTGTAATGTCCCCTTTTTCGGCATGATCATGGTTCATGGTGGTTAGCCTATTTCTTGGACCCTTGCGGGCTAATTGGTTTGGTTAGAGGGTCAGTGGTACTTTCTGGAGAGCTTGGTCGTTCTCGTTTTCAGAGTTCTGGGATTAGCTCATTGCAGGCCTTGGCAGTTCAGGAGTTGATAGCTTCCGACGACACAGGATTCTATGAAGATTTGTGGAAGTTATGCTTATTTGAGTGATTTAAGTTATTAATTAACTTAATATTTTATTATAAAGTCAAATTGACATTATACATTTTAAATCACTTAAATATTCTCTAAACGTGATTTAATATTTTTAATCACTTAATTCAAAAAGGGCGCCCACTTTATTTAAGTCAAAAACTATTGAATGTGACTTAAATTATAATTTAAAAGATTAAATATGAAAAGTGGCGTATCTTTCTTGGAATTCGTGCCTTTTGCATATAAGGCATTTTTGGCAATGAGAAACTCACCTTTTTGACATTTCGACTTTGCCTTGTGCTATTTCCTGTGCATTCTCCTGTGATCAGGGTTTGAACAATCTTCCATTGAAGAACGATACCTCTTCAGTGTTGAGCACTCTTGAGATTGTGAAAGATCAATCGAATCAGTGCAGTTGAGAGCTTCATTCAGAGGTTCTACATGATTCATACAGAGGATATATATTGAGATTTACTATTGTTTGCATTAAGAAAGGGTTTCTTCCTTCTTCAGATTCAGTGGCTTCCAGCAGGGATAACACTCATTCTTTCTTTGGCCGTACGGTTTACATTGGGTTTTGTGCATTCTGGAAAGGTGTGTGAAGGAAGTAGTTGAAATGCCTTCCTCTTGGCTCCCTTTTGTGTTTCTATCTTGGCGTCTACCTCTACCAGGGCATTGTATCTCGTTTTGGTGTGGGAGAAGTCAGATCTGGAGCTTGGGCGTGCTTTTTTGCTTGTTTTCATCATTTCCGGCTGGCAATCTGGCTTATTTCTTTAATTAAATAATCTGGAGATATTCTGGTATGTTTATCATTTGCAATCTATTTGTCACAGTTAAATAATGCCTTCTACACTTTCATTCTGAAGAAAATAGTGCAAATTTACATTTTATAAGCATTTATGCTGTGCGCCCCTTCTCTTCTGTCTATCAAACTTTCTCTAAAAAAGCTAAATAACACTAAAAGATTTAAGAAAATTTGGAGGTTTGAGTTGAGATCCAGCAGGGCTCATCACATGTCGATCCTACATGATAACTGCACCAATACCCTCACCATTGGCATCACAATGTAGCTCAAATGGTTTGGTGAAATCCGGCAAAGCCAAGACTGGACATGTAGTCATGAGAAGTTTGAACTTCTCAAAGCATGCCTGTGCGAGAGGTGTCCACACAAAGGCTCCCTTCTTAGTCAAATCAGTTAGTGGCGCAGCATGTCGCGAGAATCCACTAACGAACCGACGATAGAAGGCACATAATCCTACAAACCCCCTGAGCTGTGTTAATGTCTCAGGTGTAGGCCAATCGATGATAGCTCGAACTTTCTCTGGATCCATGCTGACACCCTCTCCACTGATAATGTGACCCAGATACAAAAGCTTTGCCATGCCTAAAGCACACTTGGACTCCTTGGCGTACAAGGACTCCCTGTCAAGTATATTCAATACCTTATCCAGGTGAACCATGTGTTCCTCCCATGATTTGCTGTAAACCAGGATGTCGTCGAAGAACACCAATACAAATTTCCTCAAGTGAGGATGGAAAACCCTATTCATAGTAGACTGAAATGTAGCTGGAGCATTGGTTAAACCGAATGGCATAACCAATAAATCATAGTGTCCATAGTGACATCTGAATGCGGTTTTCTCAATATCCTCCTCTCAAACTCTGATCTGATGGTAACCTATCCTCAAATCAATCTTCGAGAAATAGCAAGCTCCATGAAAGCTCGTCTATCAACTCATCTATCCGTGGAATAGGATACCTGTTCTTTATAGTCTTACTATTGAGCATCCTGTAGTCAATACACATCCTAAGTGTACCATCCTTTTTCTTCACCAAAACAACTGATGAAGCAAAGGGTGACTTACTCGGCATAATGTGCCCCATAGCTAAAATTTCCTTAATAGTTTTTTCAATCTCATCTTTTAAACGTTTGGGGTGCCGGTAAGGAGTGATCATGATCGGTTTCGTGCCCTCATCCAGCTCTATAATATGCTCAATACCTCTATTAGGAGGTCTACCTAGTGGGATAGCACTGAAAACCTTTGCATGTTTGATTCGAAGTTCCTATACATCTGGATGGTAAGAAGAAGCTTGCTGCTCCAACTGTGAAGGCATTAACTTGCATTCAGCAGCCCAATCTACCCTGTCGTGTCGAATCAAATGTTGCATTCTTCGGAGTGCAATTTCTTTTAGATTGCTGTCCTTGATGGCTTTAAAAACATGATTTGTGCCATCAACTCTGAATTTCATCTCTATGTCATGCAAATTAAGTGTGAACTCTCCTATTCCATGAAGCCACTTCATGCCGAGAACTATATCTGTTCCTCCCATGTTCACAACATAAAAATCTGCCTTAAACTCAAAATTGTTGAGTTTCAATGGCAAATCAGGAATCATCCTCTCGCAGTTGAGAGTGTATCCATCTGCAACCTTCACTCGAATGCCTTCAAACTGTTGAGTTTGAATTCCCCTTTTCTCCACTAACTGTGAATCAATAAAGTTGTGGGTTGCACCTGTGTCCAAAAGAGATATGACTCTTTGACCCGCTAAAATCCCACGGAGCCTGAAAGATCCCTCTCTCTGCATGCTGGACATATGAGCCTCCTGCAGCTCACTCTCTACCTCAATCTCTGCCTCGTTTTCTAATTTTTCTTCATCTGTGTCATAGATAGCAGCTTGCTGATCAAAAAAATCAGTCAACGTTTCTCCCTCATAAAACCATTCTATGTGCATGTTTTGCCCTTTAGGCTTGAGAGGACAGTCATGATTGAAGTCATATGGGCCCTTACAGTAAAAGCAGAGCTTCCTCCTACGCAGATCATTCATTGTTTCCCGATCCAATGGTGCTGCAAATTTTTTCTTTTGATCAGCATTATCAACCTTCTTTGGATCAGATTTATTGTTTGTGTATGAGGTTGATGGTTTCGAGCCAAATGGCTTACGAGGAGTAGTAAGCTCCATACTGCGAGCTTTCCTCATGGCCTCCTGTAAAGTAGGTGGATCAAATGCTTTTATCCAACCTTTCATGGGCTCGAAAAGACCCTCAATGAACAATATGATCAGCCTTCTCTCTGAGATTCCTGTCACCATCACGGATAGTCTTTGAAACTCTCCAATGTATGATTCCAAGCTACCCAACCGTTTCAGTTGTGCCAAATCTCTGAAGAATAGTTCGGCATCACGCTTGTCAAACCTCTCTACCATTCTATCAGTGAACTCCTGGTATGAGGTAATCCGGTCATGGTGAAGAGTAGCCATGCCATGAATCCACCAGTCATGTGCCACACCATCAAGGTGAAGTGCGGCAAATCTAATGGCATCTTCCTCTGGCATAGGACGTAATGTCAGGAATGTATCCAACTTACTCACCCAGGCATGTGTTGTAACTCTACCACTGCCATCATAGTTTGCTAAGGTAAGTTTATTGGTAGCCTGTCTAAGATCATTATGCTTGTATCTAGGCCTCCTTTCATTCCAGTTTTGGTGTGTTCTCTTTTCTGGCTCATGAAACAATTGAAGTTAAGGTGATCCTTAACTCTCAGAGGGAATGCATCCCATTCATCATGCATAACCATGATGTTATCTGCAAAGTTTATCTCACCACCCTGTTCAACATCCTCCTCTACATCAGCATCATTTTTGATAAAAGTAGGACATGTAGCTCTCTCAAAGGTGCGTGCTGGAGCAATAATTCTGTGAGGTTCTCTATGAATACTGCCTTCCTAATCTCGATCCTGATTCTGACCTCTATGAAGTGTCAAATTCTGAACATTTGTGCTTAGCTACTTGAGGATATTCGCCACTTGTTCTTGGCCTGCCACCATGCCCCTGAGTACATCTCTAGCTTCTCTGTCCTCTTCATTAAGAGGATTCCTGTGAGAACCTTCAGCTTCCCTGTCAGCCATGTTATCAAAGTCCAATTCTTCTTCCTGTTCGTCAAACGGAAATGCTGAAAAAGGTTCAAAAGTACTTCTCTGCAAACTAGGACCCCTGCATGAGTAGTACCTGTCAAACCTATTCTGATGAGGCCACATAAAGACTGCTAACCCTGCAGGCTAGCAGGATTAGAGCTCTGATACCACTGTGATGAGCCCTGCTGGCTCTCAACTCAAAACCCAATATTTCTTAAGTCTTAATGTGTTTTTTTTAGTTTTTTAAGAGAAAGTTTGTAGACAGAAGAGAAGGGGCACATCATATAAAAGCTCACAAATTGAGAAACTGAGCTAATTTCTACAGAATGAAAATGCAGAAGGTATTATTTAACAATGACAAATAGATCACAAGTGCTAAACATACTAGAATGTTTCTAGATTATTTATTTAAAGAAATAAGCCAACTCGCCAGCCAAGAATGGTGAAATCTGACAAATATGGACGCCTAGCCTCCAGATCTGAGTTCTCCCTCCTCAAAACAGGTTACAAGTTCTTGAGAAAGTTGGACGCCAAAGATGGAAGACAAATAGGAGCCAAAAGAAAGGTGTTTCAGCTAATTACTTCACACGCCTTCCCAAAAAGGCACATTTCCCCATGCAAAAGTACAGCCCAATATAGAATGCTGAAGATCCAAGCTGGAAGCTATTGAATGTGCTGAAGAAGACGCCTCAATGTAGAAACCCCCTTCCTTATTGCAGACAAGTATAAACTGGATGATAAAACCCTGTTTGAAGCATGTAGAACTTCTGAATGAAGCTCTCTCAATTGCACTAATTCGACTGATTTTTCACAATCTCAGAAATGCTCAACATCGAAGAGTTATGTTCTCCAATGGAAAAGTTGCACAAACCCTGATCATAGAGGAAAGCATAGAGAAAACCTCAAAGGCAAAGTTGAAATATTCAAGAAGTCAATTTCTCATTGCCAAAATGCCTTATATGCAAAAAAGGCACGACTTTCAAGAAAGATACGCCCTTTTCAAGATTTAAATCTTTTAAAATACATTTAAGTCATTTTTCAATAGTCTTGACTTAAATACTTGGGCGCCACTTTTATATTATAAGTGATTTAAATATTAAATCACCTTTATGAAATATTTAAGTGATATAAAATATATAAAGTCAATTTGACTTTATAATAAAGCATTAAGTTAATTAATTAACTCAAATCACTTAAAAATCCATAACTCTCTCAAAACTCCAAATATTCCTGTGCCGTCAGAAGCTGTCAACTCCTCAACTGCTAACGCCTGCTGTGAACCAATCACTGAGCTCTGAAAAGGAGAACGATCAACTCCTCCAGAAAACACCATTGACCCTCTAACCAATCTAGCTAGCCCACAAGGGTCCAAGAAAAGAGCTAACACACTATTCCTGAGAATTGACTGGAGCGGGGACATCACACCAACTGTCCCTAAGATGGTCTAAGGATGTCATAGCTGTCCTTGGTAGTCCCCAGGGATGGCTAGTCGTCCCCTCTATAGCTCATAGCCATCCCTGAGTTTTTGACATATCGAATTTAATAAACATCCCTCTATTACCATAATTTTGCATTGAGGGAATTAACTCTTGAGCTAGAACAATGCCATCCAGTATCTGTCTGCCTTCAACAATATCAGAGGTGTGCTTTGGAAAACCTTTTCTAAGGCAAGCGTTGTAGACAATCTTGGACGAAGAGGTCAGAAGGTTGATGCAAGTACTTGAAGATTCAGAGGGAGGCTACTATACCTGAAGAAGATGGATCTTGGTCTTATGCACTACTTTTTTGGCTTAGAAGTATGGCAAAAGCCTGATGAGATGATTCTAAGTCAAAGGAAGTATACTAATGATATTTTGAAGAGATTTGGTATGGTGGACTGCAAATCCATGTCTACGCCTATGGAGACCAACTTGCATAAATTGAAAGAGGCTGCAACTACTTCAAGATCTAATGGATCCCACAATGTACAGGCAGTTGATTGGATCGTTGATGTATCTAGTCCGGATATTTTATATGCAGTGAGTGCACTTTGTCAGTTCATGTGTGAACCAAGGAAAATACATCTAGTTGCAGCGAAGCATATCCTGAGATACTTGCGTGGCATAGTTGGATATGGCTTGAGATATTCGTCAGGTGTGGACTTGGAGCTGCATGGTTATACTGATTTTGATTGGGCAGGGTGTGTTATTGATCGGAAGAGCACCTCTGGATGTTGCTTCAGTTTGGAATCTGCTATGATTTCTTGGTGCAATAGGAAGCAGTCATCTGTAGCATTAAGTACAATAGAGGCAGAGTATATTGCAGCTTGTGTGGCAGCTCGGAAGCAGTGTGGCTTCGGAAGCTCCTTGCAGGATTGTTTGGACAATTGTTGGAGCTAACTGTCATTCATTGTGATAATCAAAGCTGTGTGGAGCTTTCTGTCAATCCAGTGTTTCATGACAGAACTAAACATGTTGAGATCAAATACCACTATATTTGAGATATGGTATTGAGGAAAGTGATCCAGTTGAAGTATATTAGCACTGATGAGCAGACGACAAATATTCTCACCAAGCCTCTCTCTAGGATAAAGTTTGTGTACTTTCAAGATAAGCTTGGTATGGTGGAGAACACAGCCCTAGCCGAGAAGGAGTAAGTATTAGTGATCCTCTTTAATGCATTTCTCTTTGAGAGAGATTTGAGATGTAAGCCCTTGTTTAATGCATTTTTCTTTTGAGATTTGAGGTGAAAGCCCTTGTTTCCACCCTTTGGGAGAGCCATGGTGGATGTCATGTGTGTGACTCCATGACAACATCACGTGAGAGAGTCCGTGATGATTTTCTTGTACTTGTGTTTTCACCCTCTAGGAGAGCCATGGTGAAAGTCATGTTGAGGTGACATCACACAAGTGATGAACACTTGTATATACCATACATGGTTGTAGCCATTGTGGTAGATATCACGATGAGGTGATATCTGATATCGCGATGAGGTGATATCTATCCCTTCCACATATGGTTGTAGCCATTGTGGTTGACATCATGATGAGGTGATGTGTCTTGTGCAACAGGAAGTATTCCTCCCTAGCTGAGAGGGAGTGTTGATGTAATTGCAGTTTCGGGCTTTATCTTATTTATATGTGATTATTCAATTTAAAGAGGCGCTTCATATGGCAACTTTGTAATTATCTTCTTGGCCAACCTTCTTTGTAAATTGTATTTATTAAATTGAAATTATATTTTTATGATGGCTGACCTTGCATGAAAAGGTGCGAACTCTCTCCTTCAAGTTGTATAAATACCACTCCATTTGTGCATTAATCAAGTTCGAGCATTTATTCTTTTCCAAGTGCGAATTCTTCAAGGGCAGATCAATCAAGTGCAGATTGCGAAATATCAAGAGCAAATAGCGAATTTCTTAAGGGCAGATCTGAGTTTCAAGGAAGTGCTGATTACTTGTTACCATTGCATCTTGTGAAGGTGCTGTATATCGGCCTTGAGATTGGCCTCATTGTAAAGAGACTTGTTGCCATTATTGATATATAATAGAGAGATATTTGTTGCTGGGTTTTTCCCCTCAAGAGGAAGGTTTTTCCAGGCTATCTGCTGTGTTATTGTGTTTGATTTTGAATTAATTTTCTGTGCATTAAATCTGATCATAAAACCAACAAAGGGAAACAATTTTATGAAGAAGTTTTAAGCTGCTCCACAATCACTATTGTGATTATTTTATATATAATGTTGCATAAAGAAATAGGCCTGTAATTAGAAATAAGAGTGTGACTCAATGCTTTAAGCACTCTCTTATTTCCATGGAAACCCGAGGATGCGTCCCCAACACTTTTTGATGCGTCCCTATTTTCAAGATGTCCTGGGGACGGGGGGATGCATCGGGGACGTCCCTAGGCCATCTCCAAAATTTTCTAAAATATTGGAAATGTCTCGAAAACTCAGGGATGGCGATGAGCTATAGAGGGGATGACTAGCCATCCCTGGGGACTATCGGGGACAGCTATGACGTCCCTAGACCGTCTTGGGGACAGTCGGCCAGCCCCCTTTTTCCAATACAATTTAAAAAATTTAAAAAACAGTGTTCATGAAAGAATGAAAGAAAAGTTAGAGCAAATAAGTGAGTTAACAGACATAGCTCTATGATATTGTATACTTGTATTTAAAAGACATAGCTCCCATTGTGAATGTTTCTTCTGTGTTTTAAGACTTCTCATAATTCCATTCTCCTCGAGTCATGCTAGAATTCCATCAAAGAGATCACTTCAACTATGTTTTCATTTTTGACTAAAATTTAGTAGTGGGCAGGCGATGGCCTCCACCACATCTTCTCAGTGTAACATACACCCCTTTATATTTTTTTTGAAATTCCCTGTTTGCTGGTTGCTTGTTTAATGATGTGTTTGTTTCGGTTTTCAATGCATTTTTAGATGAACATAATATAAAGATAATAGTGCAATGAATAGGTGTTTCAAATAACTAAACCCTTTCAACATAGATTGAAACAAACAACTTAAATATTCATTTTCTGTTTTATATCAGAATATTACAATGCTTAATCAGACCTGGAAATAATGGCTTTCAGTCCCGACAGGAGCCCTTTTAGTAGCAAGAAGAGGCTATTTGACAGTCACGAGCAACACCCTAGCAAATGGTCTTCAAACTCCTTGTTCCTCCAATGCCTAGGCCACCATTTCCACCTCCCAAAGTCTCACCAACAAAAATCAAACGCGTGCTGGTCTGAACTGCAATTTTATGCAGCAAGAGGGCGCCTCTCCTTCTAGGTTCGATCTGCTCTAGTAACTTAAGGACTCAACCAAAAATCACAATGCTGTGTTTGAAACGATTGGCTGGAGAAGACTCTTCTAATGCTCAAATACCCATTTCGATTCAACAAACCATTTTAGAGCTGTGAGCATAAACATGAAATCTTGTCCAGAAGTGCAATGCCCAGAAAATGCAAATAAACACACCAAAATCTTCACAAAACACTCCAAAACTGAAAACTAGCAAGCCACACCAAAAAACTCTTCAAAATACTGATAAATCTTCATTTTAAATCACCCAAGTCGAACTCTGTGAAGCACTGTATGATCCCTGCTGTAGAATCACTCTCTATCTGATTAGGGAGGATATTTCACCACTGAAACCAGCCCAAGTGAAGAGGGTTTCGTCCTCAGTTTGTAGCCCAAGCACTCTGGAAGAAATCCAGCAGCATTATGTTATGTTGTCAAAGCCAAGATGTGAAAATGAGAGCCAAACTCAGAATATAAAGAGCTAGGGCGATGGACTTGAAAGTTTTCTCCAATTTCTTCTAAAACCCACACCCATCTTCATTTTGAAATATTTAACATTTAAAAAAGTCTTTTACTTTCTCCTTTAGGCGTCCATCTCAAGAAGCAAATATAATATCAATTTATCTTTTAAAAACAACTTTAAGTTGCTTCACTAGGCTCAAGGTACTTTTTGAACGACCACTTTTACCCCTTAGCTTAATTTTATAATATATCTTTATAAATGACTTAAGTGGTCGAATTAAGCAAATAACCAATATTTCAACCTTAGGCTCTTCGAAAATAAGCCGAGTTATAATATTGCTGCGAGTACAATGGCTTGGGACCAACTCCAAAGATGACTTACTATAAATAGCACTGGTATAAATAGTAAGTATATACCAAATGCCAAAATTGAGCAAAACTGAAGACCTCTGAAGAACACCGTGACCAACTAAAGATAGCAACATCATGACCGACCACTGCTAAAAATAGAGACCCCTCAGAAACCCCCAAATTGAGCTGCTAAAAATAACACTTACTATAAATAGCATACTGCTAAAAATAGTAAGTGACTCCAAATGCATTTTAAGCACAAATTGGGCAGCCGTCGCAACTTACTAAAAATAGTAAGTCTGAAAAAGGTTGTTAGATGCAGATGCATGTCATACCATTGTGAAGCTCTCTGAAAACCCAGAAAGAATCCATAAACCAATCGTGCATGCAAACTCCTGATTGAAATGCATGTCGCATCCTTCTGAAGCTCTCTGAAAACCTAGAAGGAATCCATAAACCAAACTACAAAACTCCAACTTGCAAACCCTTGAATCCACAACAAAAGCCTCCAAACAGCTGGAAACCCTAATTTTGCATCTGGCTGGCCTACGGGCGTCTAGGAATGGGCTAATAGTCATTGGAAAGTGTAGTGCTAAAAATGGGGACATTACACTCAGCCTTCTTGCAAGGAAGTAGTAAAGGGGAAAGCCCTTAGTCTCAACACGCATGAGCTGTAAAAAAATTGTGATCAGAATGCAAGGAAAATTGTAGTCAAGGCCAAGCCAAACTTGTTGCCCAAAATGAACGATAGGATGTTATGAGAGTATGAATAATCCCTTAAGATACACCATCTAGGAGAGGTGGTTTGAACAGGAGATATGTTACCTAAAAGGAAGAGCATTGATTTGCAGATTGATGAGATGCTACCCAATTCCAATGTCCTTGAGGATATAGGTCTATGAGAAGCCAACTAGCACTACAAACATCCTAATCCAAGGAAAACTTGATTTCTAAACAAAGATGGACTTTATATTGAGTAATGACCTCTATGCTTAATCCAACAAAATCAAATTATGTGGAAATGAATGGGAAAAACTATTGGACTATAAAAATAATAAAATATCTCTTTCAAATGTAGGATTTGCCACCAGCTTGGAAACTTGGCTGGTGTATGCTTTGCTTACATCCAAATTAGTTAACAGAGGAAAATAAGGACTAGCCAACAATTGACTGGTGCTTTAAAATGCTACAGCTATGGTTTAATTGTAAAACTCATAAAATATACAAAAGGTATCAAATCAATCAACCAAAGTTTACCACAAAAAGAAACCTCTCAAAAGAAAACTAGTGAGCTTTGAAATGTTACAGTCTTTTGATGCAGATCATTAATTAGATAGTCAAAAGGAAATTGTAGAGAAAGTAGAGAAAAATCTAGAACAAGCCTCTACGAATTTGGTTATGAAGGAAATGCCATCAAAGACACATGTCAACCAGGTAGCAGTTTGGGACAAAACCCCTTTAAGATGAACATATTGCCAGTTGCACTCTATTTATGATGCTTGAAATAAAAAAACTGTAATGTGTGTTGGAAAACTTAGGAATTGTTATAAGCTGGCCTGTTCATGTATGAAAAATCCTAAAAATTTCATAAGCTAAAATAATGCGTTTCAATGAGTTTTACTTAATAGAAAATCATGTTTACTTCTTGGGTGGACATTTGGCACATAGATTTTTGGATTCTTGGGAAAATAGTCTGATTTTCTAAGTTAAAGACATACAATTTCTTGTAAATAAAGATGTAAAGGAAATATTATTATTGAATAAGAAATTTAGTGTTGTAGCTTCACTTATGTTCTGACTTTTCTTTCATTCCTCTTGTCAAATGTTATGTCTTAAGGTTATATAACATATATATGAATGCTTTGTCAATGTTATCATATGAATATTTAAAATTTCCCTATATAGTTTGAACTTTCCCTTTTTTATATAGTTGTCCCCTTTGCTATCCCCTGTCATTCCCAAAAATGACATTGAAAAATCGTGGACCTTGAAATGCGTCCCCCTGTCCCCTGCTATAATGTCCCGTTTTGGGATATTCCTAAATTTATGCCTGCAAAACAATAATAATCACTAAAAACTGATATTAGTAATAACAAGTATAAACTTTATGGTTATATTCAAATTAACACATAAAATAATAATATTGAGAGCAATACCTTATAGCTAAAGCATCATAATAGTTAGATCTATAGTTCATAGCATCATTAACATTTGGATTCAAAATAGATTGACAAAGGAATCTACTTTTTTAATTGGTATTAAAATATCATTATGCGATATATATATACATAATATATATATAGTTATTACTAATTTATATTTTAAAACTTACTTCCAAATAAATTCTTCCTAAAACAATATTTGTTTCGAATAGATCTCTTTATTCCAATTTCTTATTTTCCTTTTCCTTTCCAATCCACTTCCTTGATGCCTTTCACAAAATGATTCCACCTCCCTATATATCCTTCATGGTGGGGTGAATACTCACAACTGTTATCATCATTGCACCCCTTACAAGGGATGCACCCCTCTTTAATCCAAGCGTTGCCTTTGTTTGACTTCCTTAATTATTGTCAATGCAATGATTGCTGCTTTTAGTAGTTAATTAAAGTCTTCTATACATTAGCACCACCTTATGTCATTCATATGGAATCGCTGCATTTAATATTTTCCTTAGTAAATTCCATTGAACCTTATGAAATCTCCCTGGGTCAGTGATTATTTTTAATTCTTGTGCAGGCTGCGATCTGGGGGCATTACACCTGCCATCCCCATCTCGGAAGCATACATTGGGAGGTTTTAGATCAAAGGGGTGATGGGAATATTGTTGTTACCTTTCCTTGTAGTCATCTTATGAGTCCATTTGTGCTCATACAAGTGGATTGGAGAGAGATCTTGAGCAAAATTTGGCACATTATTGAGTTGGTGACATTTGAGAGGACATTTCCAACCAATAGCACGGTTAGAGATGTCATTTTGGCTAAGGATTTTCAGTTTTCCAGCAGTTGCTCTTCTTCTTGGGTGCTAATTTTTCAAAAATCAGACCACAAATTGACCTTTTCAGACTTGGAAGGCTGCAAGCTTGCACGTTTTCAGTCCATTCAACCTCTTAGTAGGATTGAATTGTGGCGTCTATTTACTCACGAGAATGAATTCCAATGTACTATGAGAGTAAATGGAAATAACTTATAGAACATATCGTACGTACTAGAAGATAATGCACAAAATAATCATACTTGTCTTTATTGATAGAATGTATGCCAGTACAATCCTAACATTAATAATCATAGCAATAGTAACTCTTGACTACATGACTTGAATACATATAGTATGCAGGCGTTGGTTGAAGGACCAACCGTCACATCCTTTCATTACACTAATTATTTTGTTAGAAGCTTAATTCTTGAGACAACTAACTAACATGACAAGTACAACAAGTACATGAAACATTAACACATTAACACTAACTAAAGTCTTATTTATTACTCACGACCGACTAAGTACACTTTCGGCCGGTTACATCATCCCCCCCACAAAGTAGTCATCTTCTAGACAATTGAAAACCAAAAACTGGGGTACAAAAAGGGAATTAAGAGGAGGGAGGGTGAGAGGGCACCCCTGGATGTATTGAAGAGGAGGGAGTCGTGGTCGATTGCTGTTGCTAGAGGTGCTGGAGCTTTTGATTGGTTGCCTTTTGCCGCTCCTGTGCTAATTTTACCATATTTATTGCCTCTGTGAGTTTGGCTTGCGTTGCTGCCAACTCGTCCCTCGTGCTCACCAAGTCTTTGTCTTTTCCATTTAATTGACTCTCCCTCTCCACTGCCAGATGCTGTGCCTCTGCCAGTTGTGTGTCCCTCTCAACCAACTATCTATCTTTCTCACTCAAAACCTCATCCTTCTCGGCCAACGTCCGCACTTGTTCGGACAATTGCCCCTAGATTCTCTGTGGTAGTCACTTGAGCCAGTTGCTCCTGTGACTTGCGGATTTGCTCTGCTAGCTCTATGCAGCTCTGAGCTGCTTGTGTTAGGGCCTTGTCTCTCGCCTTTGTGGCCTCATCAATGGCCAATGCCTGTCAGCGCACCATAAGATGTCTCAATAGCACTGCTCCATGCCATGGAGAGCCGTCAGTACCCTGCCATGCCTCCCTCCTACTGCTAGTCGGCTTGGCTGCCAAGCAACCAACATGTCCTGCGTCTCCATGCCCAGCCAACCCTTAGATTTGAGGCATCTGAAGAACTTGCCTTCACACTCATGTTGCATGAAGGAAAGAATATGCTTAGCCTCTTGTGCTACTGAGGGGTCCAACCCTGTAATGAGTTGTTGGCTAGCCTCCCCAACTTCTTGCATGTGTCTGCCCATCGCGCTTAGCTCTGTGATGTACTTGTGGAGGGTGCTGAGAGGTTCATGAGGGTCTGATGGTGTCATCTGCACAGGTCTTGCCAACTCATCCTCATTGGATGCTACCTCTCTAGGCTGTGCCTGTCTTCGTCGCCTTGGTGGTCGTGTTGGTGAGGGTGTCGCACAGCTTGGCTGAGGGGGTCCCTGAGTGGCTGGGTGACCAACGTTGCTGACTCTACAACCATTGACTCCATGACTAGTCGCCCTTGCTCCGAGAGTGGCACAAACATCCCCAAGACAATGTGGCCAAATGGTACCTCTCCTCTTATGGTTGGCCTGAGCACCACATCATCTGGCTGTATGTCTGGCAGTTGCTTGCCTAGCAATATACTTGGCGGTTGTTGTACATCCGGTGGCGGCTAGATGCTCTCCTGAGTGCTCTGCTGTGGGGTCTCCTCAATGGAGATGCTCGACGGCTCCCTGGCAGTCCCTGGCGATGATAGAGGGGTCTGTGTCGATACACCCATCCTGCCTAGCCAAGCGTCTAAGGCTTCGTCGTCTTCCTCTCCTTCAACTATGACCGCTATTGATGTTGCTGCTGGGGTACCCTGTGCTGCCGACAGTGTGACTAAGGGTATTGCCTACTGAGGCTCGTTCGATGGGTCAAAAATGAATGCCTCCTCCACTTCCTGTAACCCAACCTCTCCTGCCACTAAAATCTCTTCTGTGCTCATCTCGTCATCTTCGTCTTTGTCAGATGACAACTCAATTGCCTCTTCCCCAATGTTGGGTGTATTGCCATCCCCACTCTGCTCATCACCCTGCTCATCACCACTTGGCCTCGACATTGAACTGTCTACCTATTTCCTCCTCTTCGTAGGCGGTACTAACTGTGGCATCTCATCACCTGTACTCTTCACGCTGAGGTTGGCCCAATAAAACATGGTGGGCCACTCGTCCTCGATCTCCCCCATCTGTTGCAATTGGCCCCAGTGGCTGGCCAACACCTGTTGGCGAATGGTGTCTAGTAGCAACCCTATGGCATGTTGCGTCATGTAGAAAGCTTTTTGTCGAAGACATAAACTCGCTTATACATTCTAAGAGTCCCGATGCCCAATTGTATACAACACTCGTAGATAGCCCGATCATCAAACTAATCATCCATACGGCGATGTCGGATGCTCTGCTCACACTCGTGAGCTTGCTCATAATTAGGTCCAACACGCACTTCCATTCGGTGTTGCCAAGGAAGCTTTTCTGTACTGAAAGATCCCTTACCAATTCTACCTTGAATTTTTCAGTTTTTCTCTCTTGCCAAAATGTCAAATAGTTGCCTTGCATGGTCTGATTTGGTTTTGCTGATTGTTTGTTTGAGTTTCATTGCTTATTTTTTCATTGCAAAATCATAGAGGAAAGCATAGAAATGAAGAGAACTATTGCATAAGTGAAAGACAACAATTGCAACTCAATAGAACCCCTTTTTTCAACTATATCAGATCTGATTACAAGTTTTAGAGGTCTGATATACATTATATCAGACTGTAACAACAGTCTAAAACCCTTATATAATGCAATATTTGACTACCCAAAATGATAAACACATACCCAGATGTATAGCTCCAATTGTAGCTTGATTATTGAAGTCAAAATCATGAATCACTTCGCTGTTACAACTACAAATGGTATGGCTGAAAATAATGATAAAAATCACCAATATGCTGGAAATAATGATAAAAATCAGGAACATCAACCTTTTACTAGACCCTAGGTGCCTCCCAAAATACCCAACAAGCAGCCTTGATCAAAACTCCATGAATAAGGTATTGAATCAAAGATAAATTGTTGTCGTGGAAGAATATGCAATAAAAATCAAATACCCATGTGCCTTAGCTGCCGTAAACTATCAAAATCTGCAATTATTTTTTGATAACTCCCTGCTGCAGTCCATTTTAAGTGCAAATTAACCTGTAATGAAGTCCAATGATGCCCAAATGGAAACCCATAGTAGATTTCTTTGTTCTGTGAACTGGGTTTTCATCTAATCCACTATCCTCCAAGGGATTTTGTCCTCATAAGACCTGTATGCTGCTGAAACCCTCTTCCAAGAGCTCAAACCTGCAATTGCTTTTGTAAAAATGAGAATAGAATGCTCAAAAAGGAGCCCAACGCATTGCTCTATAACCTCCATGAGCTTTTTTAAATAAAAAACAATAAAATAATCCTCCTTGAGGGTCTTTCCTCATTAAAAGAAAAGGGCCACTTTTTAAAAACAACTTGAGTTGCTAGGATGGGGGCACTTTTCACTATTCACCTTATGATTTTCAGTTACTATTCACCTTTTACTAATCCATCAGAGCAAACCTTAATATTTTCACTTTAGCCCTGGATTCATCAACTGAACTCCAAATTGAAAGGCTCATAAGGCTCCCAGCTAACTCCACAACCCTCGGTTGGGTCCCCTAACCATTTTGTTGACCTACGAGAACTCTAATAGTAGGCCAACCTGCGCTATGGATTGAGCTGTCTAAGGAAGGGACATTACATGTAGCCCCCTGTTCCCGACACTCCAAATGTTGTCCCTCTCCTGCTACATCAAGTTTGACCTACAGACTCTCGCTACCAAGGCCTCCTTCTGCTTAGTCAATTTTCCATAAGGCTTTGTAGGTGCAATCTCTTGAGAGGGAATCCCAAAAACCCTTGTAAACTCTGGTGCGTCATACCATATTATAATTTGGTAGCCTTTATAATTTATTGCAGATTTGTGCTCGTCCCTGTCATAGTTGGTCAACATTTGGTGCAGGTACGACTCCAACTCCCTGGCATTAAAGAATGGTAGTTGTGCCACCTTTTCTACCTGCGCCTTCTCTAGAGCCTTCTTCAGAATGTGCATATCCGACGTCGAGAGCCACCATGAGCGGCACTCCATGCCGTTGAGACTCTCCCATGTTGTATTGGGTGTGACTACATCATCATTTCCCCTCACCATGGCTGTGCTTCCTGCGACTTTTGGCTAGATGATTTGCAATTTCTTGCCTTTATTGCTATTGGTTGCCATCTTCTTCTCTTGGCGATGCTTATTCTCATGATAACACTAATGTTCTTCGGGCTCATAGCACTTTCCCTCCAGAATTGAAATGTCCATGCTAAATGCTGAGTGTCGACAGTTACAATAACTATCTTCCAATCCCTTCTAGTATCTTGTTTTGAATTTTTGCGAAGTTCTTTTCTTGTTTACTGTCCGTGCTTTTAATTGTCCCCCCTTCACACTATGTACGGCTTAGAATTCTTGGGTCATACTATGTATTGCTTGTGCTCGTTTTATACTCTTTGAAATCCGTACTTTGACGCCTTTAGAAATCCGTACGCCAATGCTCTCCTGTGCATATCGTATGGTAATGCCAATGTGATGTCGTACAAACTTTTTGGTTTTAGGAAACCGTACGGTGCTATCTTCAAGAGGTTGTACGAATTTTTTATCTTCAAGGAGTCACTCTGTTTCAAGTTGTACCGCCCCTCTCTTGAGTGCGGCTACATGGATGTGCTTGCTTCTTCCCACACTTTTTCCCCTACCTTCCGAGTGTTGCTTTGGTTCTTCTTGGCTTTGGCCGATGGTTCCTCTATTGTGCTTTTTCCGTTTGAATCCTTTATTCTTTATAGATTTTTGCTGCCATACGATTTTGGCTTGGCCCAACTATACAAGCTTTAAATCACTTATGCTCTTGTCACCATGCATGCCAATGTCTTCCTCCAATCGCACCCCAATGTCTTGTACGACACCTTTATTTCTCTGCATGACTCCCTTACGGGTTCCAGATCTTCTCAATTATTGTACGATCCTTGCTTTGACAAGATGTACAATTTGTAGGTCTCCCAGTTGCCGTACGATTTCCCCAAGTATTTGTTGCACAGTGACTTCAATACTTCCTTGGATTCCCTCTTTACGACAATTCCTTAGCATACGGCCTCTTGACATTAGCGATTAATTCTTTCGCCCTTTCTTTGCTTCCTCGTACGGATTTGAGGTCTTTATGATTTGTGCACACTCTAACAATCCCGTGTCAATTCTTTACCGTACGCTGTACAGTCTTTTCACTTTTCCCCACGCACGAAGTCTCCTCCACTAGTCGTACGACATTTTCCTTGATGGGCAACCTTGCCAGTCTCTGCCATATGATGTACAAATTTATCATTTTTCACCCACTTGCTTTTTCTTTTGTTTCATGTGGTCACACAGCCTTTTCAATAATTCGCCTCTTTAATGTTTTTAACTTGAATACTTTCGGCCTTCTTGATATTTTAATTTTTTCTTTCTCTTATTTTCTTCTCTCTTTTTTCTCTCTCCTTGTCTCTTTTTTTCTCTCATCTCTTTTTTCTCTCTTCGCCTCTTTTCTTTCTGTCTCTTCTCTCTCGTCTATTTTTTCTCTCTCCTTGTCTCTTTTTTCTTTCTCTAATTTTTGCTTTTTCCCATTATCTCTCTCCTCCCTTTCATTTTTTCTTTTCCTACCTCTAATTTCCTCGCCTTTCCAAACCTTCAACTCTAAGGCACAGTACCATTTACATGCACATAGAGGCCTTTTATAGCACTCCTCTTCACAACAAGTGCCCATATATTTTAAATCGAACCACTTATCCAATAAGGGTGCGAGACCTATACCTCTAATGCTTTTGTTGACGTACCGCCCACCGTACTACTGGTACGACATTACGTCCTCCCCGTCCACTGTCGATGGCCCGGCTGGATTTGGCACAACCCTCCATAGCCCATCCATTGTCACCTCCTTTGCTACCCTCGATGTCTTCTGTCTGTTTGTCCTCGTATACTTGAGTAAATCTTCTGTATAACCATCAACATGTGACATGAAGGTATCTTCCATCATTATAATTGTCTTCAGACACGGTCCCACCCTCTCTGCATACGCGTTCCACTCCTTGTCATCCAACCACTCTTCATCACTTTCGCCTTGGTCTCAGTCTCTTCATTCTTTTTGCAGCTTGCTCCTCCTCTCTCTGTGCTTCCTCATCCAGTTCCTTGGCTAAGTACCCTCTCCTTATACCTTCATATGGGGCCTGGTAACTCCAGTGTCCCCCTATCCGTTGCCATAGGGCGGGTGTTCTGAACACCACGTTCATGAGATGCTTGTTCAACCAGGGTACTACAATACCTTCCACTTTCTTGTTTGCCAGCCTTTTCTCAATAAACTTGACCTTGCTTGATGTGTCCCAGTCTTCTTTTGCAACATATCCATTGTCGCCTATGTAATGGCCCCTTTCTAGTGGAGGCACTTGAACCTGAATCTGGCACCCAAAGTGTTTCTCAAAGAGACATTAGAAGCGTTAGAGGTCATTAAATTTCCATAATAACATCGAATAAGGTCAAAGATGATATGAATATTTCATTTTAGTCAAAGGGTTATTCATTCCCTTCACTCTAAATGATTCTTCTAAATATATTCCATGAGTACTTTAGGGTAGATATTAAGATCCCATAGATGGAACTCTATTATACCATTAATCACCCTAGTGAATGGATAGGGTCATTATCACTACAAGGTTCAATAATTACTACAAACATCATTATTAGAATATATATATATATATATATATATTTATAATCTTGTATATATCGTTTGTGTCCACCATTTAAGTCTCAACCCTCTAATGTATCTTTTGTATTTACATTTTGAGGTTATCAATGTTGCTTATTTAATGTATTCTTTTTTTTAGCTTATTGTCAATATTTTTCTATGCCATACACATAAACATATAAATAAAGAGGGTTGGCAGACATACAAAGATAGATATTAGATTCTCCCATCTCTTTATTGGTTACCTAGAATCTTATTATACACAAATAAGAACATTCCTACAATACAACGTAAAGTAGAATTGAATGAGTGAAGATTACCATGGGATAGCCACGGTCAACTTAAACTTAAAAAAGATGAATTATGTGATTCAGCCATATGTGAATTCAATAGACGAGCTGTTGGAAAACCCCTGGCGCAGACAGAGCATGTTACAGTAAGCTGAGCAAATGGTGATCTCCAAACTCCACCATGGAACCCAGACATGCACCACAACCATTGATGGGGCAAGGTAAATCCCTGAAGGTTGCGGTTCTCTGTTCGCCCTGCTCCTCCTCACGCCCTTTGCTCCATATCCTATGCTCCCTGTTCTCCCCAGTGATGTGTAGAACTGTTGTAAGTTATAAGGAAAGGAAAGATTTAACTTAAGTATTGGACTTGGCTTGAGGAAGAGTCATGTCCTGAGCTAGATCTCTCCCCTTCAACCATTACCTTGCTTGGAGTCACGACTCCTTATTCCGATCGCTTCATGCCTTTCAAAGAGCCCCGTAACAAACAGATTATTTTTCACTTTATTTAAAGTTTAAATATAGTTTGCTTTCTTTGGGTGATCGTTGCCATGATTAGATTTATTTAGGGATTCAATGCTTCTTTAGCCGGTTGTTATTTATCTTTTGTTTATTTAGTTTAGAGCATAGATTATTATTGTTATAATATATCACATTTATGATATTGCATTGTATAGTTATTATTATAATATTTATAATGACATCAATAAATATCTTATATCATATATTATAATGCTTAATTTGTGATTACTCACATTTTGATATTTATTGTATTTATATTTTGGTAATTAAAATTTTATAAATAATATTAAATCGTTAATATTAATATATTTCTAGCTTTGACAATTATAATTATCTTATAATATTGAATCGCTAATATATATATATATATTATATAACGTTATTCCTATGAATTTCATCTATTAAATCATATTTAATTATAATATTCTCTATAATAATTATAATTGCAATTTCTTGAATTTGGAGTTTGATATTTATTTGTGTTATGATATCTTTGGTGTTGCAATTTTGGGGGACATGACAGCCTAAGCCCTAGTCTTGTTCTCCAATGGATTCTTCCCTCTGCACAGGTCAGTCTTCCTTGGTTGCGTACCCTAGCATGCTGATGGCAACTATGTCTCTCTTCTCCTTCCTCTCTTGGTACAATTTCAACTTTGAGCCGTTAATCGCTTCTAGCAGTAGTGAACCGTCCAAATTCTCCAATCTTATGGCTCCATTCTCACAAACATCATGGATTTTGAATGGCCCAAGCCACCAAACTTTGAATTTCCTTGATTTAATCTCGTTACAGCCATGATACTTCAACACTAACTATCCTAGCCGGAAACTCATTCGTCGGAGATGTTTGTTGTGCCAGAGTTTCCTTCTCCTTTGTATTGCTTCCATCACCCACTGTGCCATTACTCTTTGCTCATCAAGTTTATTGAGCTGGTACAATCGTTCCTTGAGACTCTCCGTGTCGCCTAGTCTTTTCTCGACCGCCTTCCTTAGACTCGACACCATATACTCCCTCGGCACCACCGCCTCCTGACCATACATCAACTAAAATGGCATGTTCCCGGTTGTCACCTTGTATGTCGTACGGTGTGCCCATAGGATAGCGAGTAATCTCTCTTCCTAGTCTTCTTCCACGTTGCACAACTTATGAATGATCTACACCAACACTTTGTCCGTGGACTCCGCTTGGCCATTGGCTTGCAAGTAGTACGGGCTCCATAGGTTATGGAAGATCCGAAACTTCGTCGTCATCAATCAAATGCCGTGGTTGACAAAGTGCCCTCCACAGTCACTGGTAATTTGAATTGAAATTTCGTATTGTGTTACTATCTATTCGTAGATGAACCTCACTATACTCTGTGTTGTGTTGTCCGGCAATGCTCGAGCTTCTAGCCACTTTGTCAAATATTCTGTGGCAACCACTATGTACTGGCACCAATGTAATTGACTTACTTTTAGTGGTCTGATGAAGTCAAATCCCCAATGTTCGAATAGGTCCTGGGATTGGGACGGGAACAATGGCATGAAGTCTCGCTTCAGAGGTTTCCCCACTCTTTGGCAAGTGTATGCACCGTTGGCCACCATAGGTCTGCTAGAAGAACTTTCCTTGCCATGGCATTTGGGCCCATGTGACCTCTGGCTAGACCCTCATGCGCCTCCTTAAGTACATCCGTATCTCTTCCTCCATTACACATTTCCTGAGAATCTGGTCCAACCCCATCTTGTATAGCAACCTGTTGATCAATTGCAATGTTTTTCTCTTTAGTACGACTTTTCTTTGTTCGGTTGGAGGCATCTCCTTTGGGAATGTTGATGTTGACAGGTATTCCCTGATCTTCTTGTACCACGGAGGGAGTGCTTTGGAACAAGTGCGCATTTGGGAAATCTTCATTCACCCGGCCTTCAACAGGTTCACCCGATCGAATTCTTGACAATTGGTCGACGATCACATGGCCTTTCCCTGGGCGTACGACAATCGTGAAGGTGAATTCTTGCAAGAGCAACAACCATTTGATCACTCTCCCTTGTATTACTGGCTTGTTTACGGGGTACATCAAGGCTTGGTGGTCCACATAGAATGTGAATGATGTTGCTAGCAAGTAGTGTCTGAATTTTTGTATTGAGTACACCATCCTGAGTGCTTCTTGTCTGGTCGTACTATAGTTCTTTTTTCGCTTTTGAAAGCAACCAATTCACAAAAACCACTGGGTGGTCCAGTCTGTGTACTCCTTGTGCCAGTGTTGCTTTGATGGAAAAGTTGGAGGCATCCACGTGTAAGTGGAACTCTTTGTTCCAGTCGGGGTACGCTAATATCGATGAACTGATCAGTCAATGCTTCAATTCTTTGAACACCCTTTCTTGCTCCTCTGCCCATACAAATGGTTGTCCCTTCCTCGTCAGTAGGTCAAGAGGGTATGAGACCTGTGCGAAGTTCTTGATGAATCTCCGATAGTAACCTACGGGCCTAAGGAAGGACTTTACGCCAGTGACATTTTGTGGGGCCTCCATCTATATGATTACTCTTATTTTGTCTAGATCTGTTTTTAGTCTAGCTTTGCACACAATGTGCCCCAATAGTTTCCCCTGTCGTACCATGAATCTACACTTTTTGGGATTTAGTGCGAGTCAAGTTGCTTTGCACCTCTACATGCATTCTCTGAGAGCTTTCAAGTGTTTCTCCTTGTCACTGTAGATTGACCAGTCGTTGAGGAATGCTTTGAAGTTGCCGACTAAGATTTTGTCAAAGATGTGCAATATAATTCTTTGGAATGTGGCTGACGCGTTACACAACCCGAATGGCATTCGGTTGTACGCGTACACTTCGTTGTCGACCACAAACATTGTCTTTAGCCTGTCTTCCTCAACGATACTTATCTGATTGTATCTAGAGAACCCATCCATGAATGAGTACATCTTGTGCCTAGCAACCTCTTCTAGAATTGTGTCAGTGAAGGGGATTGGAAATGGGTCTTTGATTGTTACCGCGTTTAGGCACCGAAAGTCCATGCATATTCAGATCTACTCTGATTCTTTAGAGAGATGATGATTGGTGACACCCAATCATTGACTTCCACCTTAAATATAATGCCCGCTTCTAGCATCTTATCAATCTCATCTTGTACTTTGGCAGCGTAATTTTTGTTCATCTCGTAGGGTCTCTTCCGTATAGGTTGGGCTCCTGGTACGAGAGGGATCCTTTGTACATATAGCTGCGGCGGTATGCCCTTTAGGTCCTTGTACGTCTAGGCGAAGGCATCTTTATACTCCATGAAAATTTTGAATGTTGCTGCCTTTAGTACGGGGTCCCAGTCATCACCGACGAGGATCACCATGGGCTTGTCTTCTTCGTTGAGGTTTACTTTCTTCAGTGTCAACTCCTCATACTTGATCAATTTGTCCCTTTCATACTTGTGGGCTAGGGTCTCATCTAGTTCTGCCATGCCTTCTTTGTATTCTCCGTACTTTGGTGGGAATGTCTCATTGGACGTACCCTTGCCTTTCTTCCTCCTCTCCCTCTCCCTCTCTGATTCGTAACATGTTGCATTCTGGGTGGAACACTTCGTAATCCTCCATTTGCTAGTGAAACGGCCCGTTTAGTGAGCTAGTCTCGTCCTCTGAGCAACTCTTGAGTTCGAGTATGCCATCGATGTTCGGTTCCATCGTTTTCCTTCATCGACATCTGACTCCCCTCCATCCGATTCTGATCCAGAGGAAGCCAATTCTTCGCTCACAGCCTGGTTCTTCAAGTCAATGACGTACTTTCTCCCGTTGCTCTCGATCGAGAGTGTGTTCTTCCAATTATGATCCACCTTGGCGACAATCAACCATCCTCAACCCAACAGTGTGTTGTACGCCTTCTTCTGCAGTGGGATGACAACGAAGTTCAATAGGAAGTGCTGCATGTCGATCAGGACTTTCTATGCCATCAGGGTACCAAGAGGTTTGATGCAATGTTGGTTTGCACCTACCAGGTGGAATGTCAAGGGCCAAAGGGTTGGCTTTCCCAGACACTTCCATGTTTCTTTTGGCAGTACGTTCACTCTCGAGCCTTTGTCGACAATGGTGTTGGAGAGTTTCCTCCCCAAGATTTCCATCTGTACAATGGCCGGTTTCCCCATGATGTTCACTGCGAGTAGCTTTGAGTCCATGGCCTCTCCCGCCGGATGTGTGGCCTCTACCGCCGGATGTGTTGTACTCTTGGTCAGACTCTTCTGGAGGTTGTCTTTGATGACGTTCATGAGTGCTACTCTCAATTGGGGCATCGTCTGCAGAAGGTATGTTACCTTAATTGGTACGGTTGTGTGAAGCACCTGCCATACAATGTTTTTCTCGGACTCCAACTGCAATGATGTACTGGCCGCCTTGGAGATTCTTCGTTCTTTGGCCATTGTCTCTTCCACTTCCACCCTGGCCTCTCGGAGTTGTTCTTTCTCTATACAAGGGTTGGGATAATTGGCTTTCTTTGTTTGTGCCCTTGTGATCACTAGGACCTCCTCGTCGGCTACCTCCAACATGTTTATGCCTTTTGTTGGTGTTTAAATTTGCACCTCTAGAATGCGTATTTGAAACAGACAGCTATGCACAGATAAACTGCTCTTCAAATTAGGAGGGGAAGCTCCCTCTTGCTGATGGTGTTTGAAAGAAAGTAAACTAAAGTAAGTTGCCTATCTTTTTGATCAGCTTAGAGCACAAGGTTTATTAAACACAAATGCCACAGCTGAGATTTTCTGTTTTAAGACTTCAACTACGACTAACTTAAACTAAAGACGTTTCTGGCTTCTCAAGTAATAGCAGAGCAAGAGAAACTAGAAATGGACGAGGTAGATTTTCTGACAAAAATACTTCGATAATCTCTCTCTCAACGAACACCTACACACTTCACTGTAAGTTGAAATCAAAGATCATAAAAGCAAAACATAGATAATGGAAATCTGAGATTTTGGACCAAGGCAAAAGAGGCTCATGATTTTATTACTCAAATCTCTGGAACAAAGCTCACTTCTAACATTCCTGGAACAAGAAATTGCAGCTAAAGAGGCTTGCAATCTTGCTCTTCACACAATAGAAAACAGCAATCACACTAACTCCTTGTTGGCTAAAGAGGCTCAACAATTTGCTATCACAACACAATTGAACAATACTTGAGTAACAAATAGAAGGCACAATAGGCTCAGCGTTTTGTTCTCACTATCACGGTTAAAAAAAAATCTAATGAGCAAAGGCTCTTATTTATAGAGAAGCAGAGGAGTAGGGAACCCTAAAATCTCCTTGCTTTCACAATCTAGGGCTTGCTCATCACGCAAGCTTTATTACTAAATCTAGAAAGAAGAATGGATAAGGATCATTCCAAGAATAGAAAGAAAGTGGGAAAGAAAGCTTCTAGAAGAAAGCTGCTTTAAAGCTCGATCACATCCGCTAGAAAATTAGAAACTATGTACTGGTTCGGTGCATCTATGCCATCAACAGCAAAACACCACTTTTCTAGAATATCTTCGGCATTTGCAATAGATCTCAGGAAATCTTCGACCTCATTGGCCGCTTTCTCAAACCTTGCTGATATCACCAAAATATGACCTATCCTTCCGCCAACTGGATTGCAACTGCGAACAACATTCTGGAATTGAGTCTGTACTTCCTCAAGCCCGACATAGGAACCATCTTCAAGACTGTACTGAGAAGGAATTTCTATGACGAACTTGCTGATGAAAAGAAGAGCTTCAACCACCCTTTTTCTGTAGGTGACGAATTCTTTAGATATCCTCTCGTAAGTTATGACTTTGAAAACGTGATGCTCCCTCCAAGCCAAGATTTGCCTCTTGTGTTCTTTTGAAACTGCTGAACCACAGGCTGTATCCAAATCAGCAATGATGATCTCATGCCTTGGTCTAACTTCAGCCGATGTTTGTTCAAATCCCTGGATGCCTTGACGTAGTTCATGAGCATTCTCTCTTAACCGGAACATCTGTGCCAAGATCTCCCTTCCTCTGACAATGAAACTCTCGATCCATTCCTGAGTTTCTTTCCCATATATAACCAGCTGTCTCAACTGCTGATGATCAGCTGGTGTCTCTAAAACCTGGGGCAGCAACTGGGTTGCCTGTGAAGAAACATGAACAAGGTTAGAAATGAAAAGCCTGAGCTGCTGATTTTCAGCCTTGAGGGCTGCCTTGTCTTCTCCATCCTTGAGCACTCTTTCTTGAAGATTTTCGGACACAACTCTGAAGAGACTCAAAATCTGCATGTCTGGTAGCGAGATTAGCCTTGACCATGACAAGTCATCCATATTCACCTCATCCCTGTTCTTATCCTCTAGTGGCAATGCAGTCTCCATGACTATCTCGTTATCAGGATTCCTATCAAAGTGAACTTGTTTCTTTGCCTTCTTCTTAGGAGGTGTTGACGTGGTTTTTGCGCACAAAATAATCGCCTGTCTATCCTCTCTTGAACAAAGTTTACTGCATGCTGATGCAGATAGGACTCCTCCGTTTGCGAATAGTCTATCGTGATATTGCTGGTATTTCAAATTGCTTACACAATTTTCACAGTTGACAGTAGCACAGCGGACTAAGGGCTTTCGTGTAATGAAAATGATTTATGAAGTGAGCACAAGTTTCCTAATTCTAACCAGAAATGAAACTGAAATTAAATGCAAGATGAATGCCTTGGTCTAACTTCAAGTTCAAAAGACGTAGTTATGAGTAACCGGAACATCTGTGCCAAGATCTCCCTTCCTCTGACAATGAAACTCTCGATCCATTCCTGAGTTTCTTTCCCATATATAACCAGCTGTCTCAACTGCTGATGATCAGCTGGTGTCTCTAAAACCTGGGGTAGCAACTGGGTTGCCTGTGAAGAACCATGAACAAGGTTAGAAATGAAAACCCTGAGCTGCTGATTTTCAGCCTTGAGGGCTGCCTTGTCTTCTCCATCCTTGAGCACTCTTTCTTGAAGATTTTCGGACACAACTCTGAAGAGACTCAAATTTGCATGTCTGGTATTTCTACCGAGATTAGCCTTGACCATGACGAAGTCATCCATATTCATCATCCTGTTCTTATCCTCTAGTGGCAATGCAGTCTCCATGATTATCTCGTTATCAGGATTCCTATCAAAGTGAACTTGTTTCTTTGCCTTCTTCTTAGGAGGTGTTGACGTGGTTTTTGCGACTACACCAACACAAAATAAAATCGCCAACGGCTACTCTATCCTCTCTTGAACAAAGTTTACTGCATGCTAAGATTGCGAGATAGATCATACATTTAACTCCAAGGTTCCTTCAGTGCGAATAGTCTCAGTTGGCTTGATGTGATATTGCTGGTATTTCAAGGGGACTTACACAATTGTTCGACAGTTGACAGTAGACAGCGGACTAAAGCTTTCGTGTAATGAAAATGATTTAGCAAGTGAGCACAAGTTTCCTAATTCTAACCAGAAATGAATTGAAATTAAATGAGTGAAGGGCCTAAGAAGCTTATGTTCTATTCTAAATGCAAGATATGTGGAGCTCAACTCCAGTAAACTTCAACCATATTTCACTTAGCCTCGCATCGGACAGCTTCAGCGAAATAGGTGCAATCTTCAAAGGAGTAATGAAAGGTATTCAGATTATAGTTCGACATACATATACCATCACAAAGATGCATACAAGCATAAGAACCACAATCGAAGTTAAGTTTGAGGTATTTTCCAGTTGACCACGCAAGGCAGACTTACCATCAGTAAGTGCTAGTGGTATGGATAAAGAGAAGCTACTTCGATCAAACACCACAAATCCAAAGTAAACTACTTGCATGAAAGTTAAATCCTACTTGAAATTGAAGGAAGAAGAAACCTCACAAACTATTCATGATAAAAGTGGAGTTCACCATCAATGAAATTCTTTTATTATGATTAGCTTCCGTGACAATTTCTTACAAAAATTTTCAAAGGGAGAATTCCCCTTCTCCTTCAAACAATGCAATGAAACTAAACTATTCTAACTCCAAAAATGTCTACTCTCTACTCTGCTCTGATATCCAACTGATTAACTACTAGTGTACAGATGAGGGGACTCCCCTTTATATAGCTGGCCAAGTCCAACGGACGGCTCAGATTACAATCGGCTGGATGGCCTAGATTGTGCCACCTCAGCCCTAAACAAGATTCACCCTAAAAACCGCCATAATGGAGAGTGGGGCAATAAATGAGCAATTAATGGCCACCATCTTCTAGAAGATTCCCGTATGTAGACGCGTTCACACTGTTCTCGATCTTCTTCTTGACATCGTTCTTCAACTTCTTCTTTGTCACTTGAGTTATACTAAGTCTTAACACTTAGCCATTTTTCACAACTTTTCTTCTTTCGAGGTTGAAATGTAGTCTTGGATTACTTGCTTCATCACTTTAAGTCATCATCGTTTGGTCTCGACGTTTCTCCTGCAAAACAAGCAAGGAGAAGAGCATTAGAACACTTCATAATATAAATTCACTTTACTTACCTGATTTTCACGCTCTAACTTCCAAGCGTTCATCGTCTTCACTAGCTAACTTTGCGTTCAAATTTTTCATGCCTTAGTCAAATTTCCAACCCATCTTGCATTCTGCCTGGGCATACTTCGCTTTGATATTTCATCCAACTCAGACTCGAGAAGAAATTCTTTCATCAGGAATTTGATCAAAAATTATCTAGGCGATCATTTTCAAATTCATCTACCAAGGCATTTTTTAACACATTTTATCCCTTGCCTTGGAAAAATTTTAAATTTTCCCTTAGGAAAATTCATCAACCTGGGGCCCATCAAAAATATTTACCTTGAAGGCCACGGCGAAGCATGGAAGACTTTAAAATCAACTTCTCATCGGAGATCTTCAATACCCAGAAGAAAATTTTCTTCAGAACGTGTCAAATTCATGGGTATACAACGAACGGGTTCATTTAATTTTTGAATTTTTCAACCTTAGAAAAATAATTTCCATAAAATTTAATCCATTTCTCACTTCAGGTGCATTTCCTTGCTCCAACTTGAAAACTTTTAATTATCCCTGCGAAGCTAGCATCTTCCAAATTTCTTCTTGCCAATTTTTACTCATGCCATAGCACATTTTAATACTCCTTAAAGTTGGGCGTATTTCCTTAAGGTGATATTTAAATATCAATACTTAGAAAAAAAGAATATTTCATCAACTTGCATGGGCGCTTATTCCTCTTCCAACATCTTTGGGCGCATACATGTTAAGGTGGACCCACTTCCAAGGCGTTGGGATCTCTTTTTGTCTTTATATAGCGCATTCAAAGGGTCTTAATGCCACTTGTCCTCTTCTTCATGCACACACCTTGCATGGACATCTTTTGTCTTTATTCTCCTTTGCATGTATTCAACGCCTTGAATATTCTTCTCTGCATGGATGTGCTTTGTCCTTACATGCCTACATTTGGGCGCATATAGAGGAGTCTTCCAATTTAGAATACTTTTCAACTCTTCTAGTCAAAGGCGCATTTGGGGTGTTGGACTTTCATTTTTAAGTACTTTGAGTATTTTCAATCACTTCTTCCATGATGGCGCAAATCACACCTTGAGCTTTCAATTTTCAACACTAGAAGAATCTTATCCTCTCCACTTAGCTTGGGGCGCATTTAAGAGGTCATGCTTTGAATTTGAGGACTTAGAATATTTTCCAACTTCCTTCACTTCAAGGGCGCATATCATACCTTGAGTTTTCAATTTTCAAGACTTAGTATATTTTTAAGCTCCCTTCTTGATCCTTGAGGTGGAGGCGCATTTGGCGTGTGCAAGTGGATGAAACATGTTGACCCTTTGACCTCCTTGCAGTATGGGCGCATTTTGACCTTGAAGCTTCCAATTTTATAACTTAGAATGTTTTGCTAACCTTTTTCCAGCCTCTCCACAAGTCAAGGCGCATATGACTAGGCCCACCTCCAATTTTCAACACTTAGTAAAGTTCTTTACCTTCCTTCCATGCTAGGGCGCATTTAAGAGGGGGAGCTTCCATTTTTCCATACTTAGAATATCCTCCAGCCTTCCTCTAAGTCAAGGCGCAAATGGAGTGTCTAGCTTCAAGTTTTCCACACTTAGACATTTTTAAACTTACTCCTCCAGCCTAGGGCACATTTAGCCCTTGGAGCATCAAATTTAAAACACTTAGAAATTTTCCAGCTCACCCTCTTCTCCCTAAGGCGCATTTTGAAGGTGCAACTTCCATTTTGTGAAACTTAGAAAATTTTCAAGTTCCTCTTCTCTTTCTAGGCGCATATGGAGGGTGGAGCTTTCACTTTTCATACTTAGAATATTCTCCAACCTTCCTCTAAGTCA
This sequence comes from Sequoia sempervirens, assembly GCA_007258455.2. Taxonomy (NCBI): domain Eukaryota; kingdom Viridiplantae; phylum Streptophyta; class Pinopsida; order Cupressales; family Cupressaceae; genus Sequoia; species Sequoia sempervirens. Next base: position 525,625,727 of record VDFB02270651.1, on the reverse strand, counting down.
AGGCGCATATGGGACCCTCTACTTCCATTTTCCAGACTTAGAATCTTCTTCTAGTTGACATTCCCATGAGGGGCGCATTTAAGGGTGGGGACTTCAAACTTAAAAACTTTCCCAAGCTCTTCATGCAAAGCAAGGCGCATTTCACCCTATGAGCTTTCACTTTTCATGCCTTGGAATATTTTAGGCTCATCTTGTCTTCCATGGGCGCAAATGACCCCTTCTTGTTTCAATTTGTAGCTCTTAGAATAATTTCCAAGTGACTTCTCCAAAGTAAGGCGCATTTGGAGCCCTGAGGTTTCACTCAGCTAGATTTTCCAACCTCAACTTCCTCTTGCTAAGGCGCAAATGACCATGGGAGCTTTCAATTTTCCAGACTTAGAATATTTTTACCTTCACCCTCAAAGTTGGGGGGCGCATTTCCCTAGGCAAGCTTCCATTTTTCAATGCCTTAGTAGAATTTTCATCTGTCTTTAGCTTCTCAAGGTGAATTTGGCCTGTGAACTTCAAATTTCAAGTGCTTAGAGAATTTCCACCAACCTTCAACTTTTAAAGGCATTCTTTACTGGATGGACTTGAAAATTTATCAATTTCAGCGAATTTTATGCCATTTGTCAAATTTAGAGTGATTTGTTCATGCTAACCCTAATCTGCTATTTTTAGAAAGTTTGTCAATTTTGCACTTCAAGTTGATTCCAAGCTCCAAAAGGCTGGATTTTGCTTTGTTCTGAACCTCGGGATGTGTTTGTGCTACTAATGCCTGATATTTGTCTGTACCTGCTATTTTAGCAACTTACTAAAAATAGCAATTGCTCAGAGAGTCTTCAAATTTTGCGTGCCGATTCCCTGAAGGGTGTTGATTGTAGCTAGATGCTGCATTTGTACGATTGTCGTGTTTTGCCTTTGAATTTAGGAAACCTTAACTCCTCTGTACCAGCCTGCTAAAAATAGTAAGTGTCTAATTTTCCATCCTCTGCAACTCCTTTTGATCTGAAATTCGCAATAGGGTCTTCATCACTTGCTTGACCTGTACCCGCTGATGCCTTGCGCTGACTTGCTATTTATAGCATGTGTCTAGAGGTGGCTTACTATTTATAGTAACTGCTTGCTTCTGAGACTTCCACAACTCCGTTTGACTTGAAATTCGAATGACGCGCTTCTCACCACGTGACCTGCCTGTTGACGTTGGTGCCTGCTGCTGATTTGCTATTTTTAACCTGTTTCCAAAATGACTTACTATAAATAGTAAGTGCTCTATTTGTCTTCAAATTTTACTAGCAGATAGGTTGAAGGATGTTGATCGCGGTGGTTTACATCGGTTTTCGAAAATTCTGACTTTTTACGCCTCGTTTTGGGTCCCGAAGTTGGAAACCCTAATTGGTCTTGCATGCGTATCAAACAATCTCTGTTTGTTCTCGTTTTTGTTGTATCGCGATCAGCTTGTGATTCTGAAGTGCTGGGAGGTGGCTGCCGGGATGCATCTGCTAAAAATAGTAAGTTCCTTAATAAGTGACTATCTCTGTTTGCATGTCACATCATTGCGAAGATCTTGAAAAACCCACAAAGAATATGCCAACATGCAAAGAAAACCTTGACATGCAAACCCTAAAAATAACCTCGAAAGGCTGAATTCTGAAAGTCATTATCTCGCTTTGCATGTCACACCATTGCAAAGGTCTCTGAAAACCCAGAAGGAATCTCCAGACATGCATTGAAAAACTCTGCATCTAACCCCTGAAATTTGCTCTGGAAGCTGGACTGCTAAAAATAGTAATTTGTCTGTTTCAGCTCAAAATTTGCCAGTGAGCAATTTGATGTGTTCTAAACGTAGCGTGACTGTCAGATTCTCAAAAATGCTGAAGGATTGCCTGTAATTGCACACTTACTAAAAATAGTAAGTACTCAAAATCTGATGAAATTTCAGTGAAAACCTACTGGAAACATACTGACACCAATGTTAGCCTCATAATTCAATTTATTCACCCCATTTGACCACAAATTGGTTGGAAAGTTCAAAACCCTAATTCTAAGACTTAGCCAAAATTCACGTTTAAACTCAATGACGGGCACAATCCTCGAAAGGCAAATATCAGAAAAGAGATAGAGAGAGAGAGAGAGAGACAACGACCAGAGCCAAAAGACTAGAATGGAGCAAAAATTAGGGGTCCCTGTCTTGAATGGGGTGATGTGCGAAAAGGTCACAACAGGAGGTTCCTGATAGATGTTATCGAGATCATCAACACTCACCTGATATGAAGGCCTTCTTCTTACCCTTCCTAAGGAGTTCTCAAGCCAAGACACAGTAGTATCTTTACTAACTTCCCTAGGTGGTGCTACTACAATCTTTTCATCATCTTCGATATCAAGATCAATGTGAATTGGTGAAGAACCTGTCAAAAGTATAGAAACCTGTGTTGAAGGCGGCTCCTCTACTTCTTTCTGAGGTATGGGCTCGTCAGGAGGGGCTTCTGAATCAGCTGTAGGCTGCTCCTGTATAACTATGCCTGAGAAATCCAACCTTCTTTTTACATTTTTATTTGATCTACTACCTTTGACGCCTTCTTGAGACTGACTTTTACCCTTCCCTTTGGATTGCGCTTTGGAGGAAGAGGGAATTGTCCTTGGCGGCTTTGCTATTGGAATGGAGTTCTTCCTTTTAAGGATTAGGAAAACCTTACTATGGTCAAGGACTTGTCTTGTTCTGTCTTCAACTGAAAGAGATTCCTTGTTAGCCCAATTAACTTGTGGAAGGGGCTGATCCTCTATTCGCTTCTAAGCATACATCGGGAGAAGCACGTCCTCGTCATCATCTGATAACCCTTCTATATCTTCATTTAAGCAGTCTTTCATCTGATGGAGAGTGAGCCTGCTGTAACTACGCCTCCACACCTCGAACTCATCTGTACAATTTACCCAAAAATCTTAAGTGCGGCTATATGATCATAATTCTTCTCCAATCGGCCAACGTAGACACCATAAGGATCAAATGATCGTCTCTCGTTGTAAGATTTGAGGTTGAATTTATCTAACTCTTCTCCTATTGTCCTGGCATCTGCAGCAGTCCTGCATGTATAAATTCCCAACCCAAATGGAAAATGAAGGGATGGTTTCTTTCTGTTTCTCAAGACTGTGTGGACACCGTGGGCTTGCCTCAAGAATTCCATGAAGACGACTTCGTCCAACGGGTACCTTGGTAACATGAGCGGGGCACCTGAATAACCATAGACCCTGAGATAGGTGAAAGTGGGAAACCGTATAAACCAATCAGCCCACTCCGCCATCGCTGCCCTAGCAACTGAAGATATACGAACATGTAACTCATTGTCCAGGTCCCGCACAGTGTACATCAGAAAAGCCTTGTTCACTCTTTTGTAGTGATGCAACGACTTCGTGAACTCCAAGTGGGGATAGTAGTTATATATGTGTTGTACACTTAGTGATCCCTCGGTGTTCAACCCTCTGAATTGGCCTTGATAGGCCACCAGGTAGACTAGGTACGACACCATGTGGAATACATGAAATTGGAAGTATTCTGTTATCTGCTGATGTAGATAGTCACTGATCAAGGTAGGCCAGTCGTAGAACTCGATCTTCTTCATGATGTAGGGTATGGCGTAAAACATCCAAGGTTGAAACTGGGTGGCATCTTTTGAGCCAGTGACCCTGTTGAGCAAGGTGATAATGATGGCAATCTCGTCCCTAAACTCCCCTCGCTCGACGTTCTTAGGCAATGTTTTGTGTTTTTCTTTCATCCACCTCTGTGCAATCTTCTTACTATATTTGTCTTTGTGCGTATTCCATATCCTTTCACATTCACCCTTTGAGAGAGTTATGCTTTCAGGCCATGGGGGAATGGAAAAACACTTCTCAATCATATCAGGCTTTAGACTGCAAATTAATCTTCCATTAGCTGACTGGATCTCCCTTGTAGCTGGGTTGTAGTGCTTGATGCAAGTGATTACAAATTCAAGGCTCTGGACTGATATAGGAATTGATGCTGCTGCGAGGAGTCCAGAATGTCCTAGGTTCCTGATTGAGGTGTTGCCTGCTCTCTCCAAGGCATGTAGATCGAACACCGGCTTGATGTGATGCAAGTCTGTCTCAGCTTTTTTGATGTAATCGTGATAGAGAGCTGATTCAGTCTTGAAAACATTGAGAGTGTACTCCATTTCGGAAAACTTGAAGAATGACTGTAAACTCGCCTATGTTTTGACAAGTTTTGAACAATTTCTATTTTTAGAAAGCTGATTTTCTTACTCCAACGGACAAATTTTTTGAAAATTTTTCTGAGATATGGGTTTTGTTCAGAACTTCGATGCAAGACAACCCAGATCATCCGTTTTTGAAAATTTTGAATTTTGCCTGAAAAAGCAGCAAACCCTAATTTCTTCAATTTTCCCTAAAAAAGCTGGCACCTGGGTTTTGTTCAGAATATGATTAGAAATGGACCCAGTTGATTAGATTTGCAAAACTCTGATGGCTGATCGAAAAAACAGCCAACCCTAGGTTTTGAAATTTTCTTGAAAAAAGCTGTGATATGGGTTTTCTTCAGAAGACTGATTTGAGAGGACCCAGATGGTTGAAAACTGAATGCACTGATGATTTCACTAACATGCAAAATAAAAGCAGCTGCTGCAACTTGATGAAGTTCTTGAAAATTTTCTTTAGAAGATTGAAGTAAAAAGACCTAGATGATTGAAAATTGAAAACCTTGGCCTTCTCTTTGAAAAATTTAATCTTCTGGAAGAAAAAGCTTGAAAAAGCAAGGGTTTAAGTTGCTGGTCTGAAAATTTTGATGAAAAACCAGCAAGCTATGTTCTTGAAACTTGAAAAATTTCTTCAAACTTGCTGCTCCAACTTTCTCCTCTTGAATGCTACTTTGCAAAAATAACAATGTTCCACGGAGTTTCGGGGATGGGGACGGGGGGACGGGAGTTTCCGGGATGGGAGACGGGGGGCCTAAATTGGGGGACGTGGGGGGAGGGGGACGGCGGGGGGGCGGCGGGGGGGTGGCGCTAAAATACATATAGTACTTGAAAATTAAAACTTAAAAGATTAATAATTTAATTGTCTAAACTCTAAACACAATAACACATTGCAATAATATATCATTTCATTGACATTAGAAAATGCAACAAGAACTATATGTTTCATAATTTGAGTTTCATAATCATGATTCATGAATCATAATTTGATAATTACAATCAAGTATCACTGTATTATCAATGTTCAAACTTCAAACTTCAAAAACAGAGTACAAGTAACAAAATACTGAAAATAGTAAATACGAATAGTAAATGGCTCTAGGCTAATGGCCTGATGCCGCTAATGATCTAATCATCTCCAAGCTCCATGCCAATCTCCTCATCACTAGAACTGCTAGACTCCGCATGCTGAAGCTCATCTAAACCAATACCAACCAGCCCTGTCTCTGTAGGATCATCATCTATCTATGATGGCTCTTCTGGCTCTACATCCCATTTGGCCGTTGGACTCTCCTTGTATGTAGTTGTGTTGCGGTCAACTAGACGTAAGGCATTATGTACAGCCACAAGCTTCTCTGCCCTCCTAGAAGTAAGCCTGTTCCTCTTAACAGAGTGGATGAAGCTATAAGTGGACCAGTTCCTCTCAGCAGCAGAAGAACTAGAAACCTGGGATAGCAAATGAATGGCTAGAGTAGTAATCAAAGATCTAGGCCCATGCATAGTCCTGTTGTGACCTTTTCACACATCGCCCCATTCAAAATGGGGACCCCTAATTTTTGCTCCATTCTGGTTTTTTTGGCTTGGGTTTTTTTCTCTCTCTCTCTCTGTCTCTTTTCCGATATCTGCCTTCCGGGGATTTCCCGCCTGTGAGCCTAAACGTGAAATTTGGCCAAGTCTGAAAAATTAGGGTTTGTGCTTTTCTGGTCAATCCAAAATCAAATGAAGTGAATAAATTGAAAACAGAGCTTAACATTGTTGTCAGTATGCTTCCGGCAGGCTCTCAGCAAAATTTCATCTGATTATGAGTACTTACTATTTTTAGTAAGTGTGCAATTATAGGCAATCCTTCAATATTTTTGAGATTCCGACTGTCACATTGTGTTCAGAATACATCAAACTGCTCGTGTGCAAAATTTGAGTTGAAACAGACAACTTTCTATTTTTAGCAGTCCAACTTCCGGGGCAGATTTCAGGGCTTAAACGAAGAATTTTTCAACGCATGTTTGCATATTCCTTCTGGGTTTTTCGAGACCTTTGCGATGGTATAACATGCAAAGCGAGACGACAACTTTCAGAGTCCAGCCTTCAGAGGCTATTTTTAGGGTTTGCATGTCTGCATATTCCTTATGGGTTTTTCAAGAGCTTCGCAGTGATGTGACATGCAAACGGAGATAATCACTCAGTAAGGAACTTACTATTTTTAGCAGGTGCGTCCCAGCAGCCGCCTCCCAGCAGTTCAAAATCACAAGCTGATCGCAATGTAGCAGAAACAAAGATAAACAGAGATCATTTGATACGCATGCAGAGCAAATTAGGGTTTCCAGCTTCGGAGCTTGAAAAGAGGGGTAAAAAGTCAGAATTTTCGAAAACCGGTGTAAACCATCGCGATCAGCATCCTTCAAGCTATCTGCTGGTAAAATTTGAAGTCAAACAGAGCACTTACTATTTATAGCAAGTCAGCTTGGAAACAGGCTAAAAATAGCAGATCAGTTGCATGCGCCGATGCTAGCAGGCAGGTCACGTGGTGAGGAGCTCCTCATTCGAATTTCAATTCAATCTGAGCTGTGGAGATATCAGAAGCAAGCAGTTACTATTTATAGCAAATCACCTTCAGAAACGGGCTAAAAATAGCAGGCCAACTAAAGATAGCAGTGTCAACAGGATAACAAGGTCGTGAGGATGCAGTGTTTGAAATTTCAATTCATTCTGAGCTTCAGAGATGCAAGAATTGAAGGACTTACTATAAATAGTAAGGCATGGAAGAACTGGCGAAAATGAAGAAAAAAATGGCTTAAGGCATGAAAAGTTCATCCTGCTCTCATGCCAAAATGCGCCCAGCTCAAGGTAGTGGCAGGCAAAATTTTTCTAAGTTTGGGTTCATCCTCTTGCCAACTCAGAATGCACCCAAGTTGGTGGAGTAGAAGCATAAAAAAGATTCTAAGGCAAGCATTTCATCCTGCACACATAGCTAAATGCGCCCATGCTTGGGAAGCTAGAAGAAAGTCAAAGGGGAAGTCAAAGATGTTTATCCATCACCTATGCTAAAATGCGCCCCTCACATGCAAGCAAATCCAAAAAGTTTCTAAGTGAGAAACTCGTCCTCCTCTCATGCTGAAATGCGCCCAAAAGAGGGCATGTCAAGACAAAAATAAGGCAAAGTCAAGGAAGGTCAAAGATGCTCATCCTTCTCCACACCTCAAATGCGCCCAAAGAAAAATAAGAAGATAAAAAAATTCTAAGTGTTGAAGTTATCCTCCTCACCCATCAAAATGCGCCCATGCAGCAAAATGGTCAAAGAAGTCAACAGTTTTCATCCTTCATGAGGTGCAAAATGCACCCAAATGGGGCCATGTAAGGACAAAAGAGGGGAAGCTGAAAGGTCACTTGTTGGAGGCGTGGTAAAAGTTTTATCCTTCACCCTTGCTAAATGCGCTCAAGCTGGTCAACAAGTCTTCATCCTCCACCCCCTTCAAAATGCGCCCATCCTCTAGCAAGTATAATATGCGCCATGCAAGCTGGGAAGAAGACAAATGACGTTGACTTTCCTCTACCCCCTTTGAATGCGCCAAGTAAAGAATAAGTGTGGGGTGAAAGGTAGTAAACAAGGCAAAGTTGGTGAGGGATAATTGCCAAGGCGTTGAAAGTGCTAATTTTTCCTAAGGCGTGGTTATTATTCTCCTCTACATGTGCTATGTGCGCCCAAGGTGGTAAGTGCCAAGGTGTTAGAAAATATTGCCTAGGCGTTGGAATTTAATATGTTCTCCATGAAGTATGCTATGCGCCTAGGTAGACCTTGAGGGTGATGAAGCAAAGTACAAGGCGTGATCAATCTTCTTCTTCAAGTATCATATACGCCTAGGGTGGTGAAGTTAAAACAGACTTGTTGGGCGTTGATAGTGTTAGGTGTTGAAATTTTTTTTTTCCAAGGATGAGATGAATATGTGCCCAAGTTGATAAGAATAAAGGGTGAATGTTGCTAAGGCGTTGGAGTTCTAAGTTTAAAATGCCTTTTAAGTAAAATACAAGGTGATGGAAATATGAACAAGACATGTTGGGTGTGATATGTGCCTTCAAGGAAAATTTTCCAAGTGAAGCAAAATAAAATTTTCCTCACCACAGGCAGAGTGATTGAAGGTGAATAAAAATTTCGAAGGCAAAATTTTCAAAATTGCTGAGTGATTCAAAAAAAATTTCTAAGGCAAAGAAATTTTCCTTAGAAGAAAAATGCCTAAGTCTGGTGAAGTGATGAATTTTCCTGAAGTCCGAGTGAATTTTGCCAGTGATGAAGTCAGAAGATGTTGGCAGTACAGGAACAAAAATTTCTCAAGTCAGAGCAACAGGATCTTCACAGATATGAAGAACGGAATCAAATTTGTTAAAGAATTGTTTTTTCCAAGGTACAAAATTCAAAATAAATTAAATGAACCCGTTCGTTGGATACCCATGGATTCGAAGTGTTCTAGAGAAAATTCTCTTCTGGGTATTGAAGATCTTCAATAGGGAATGAATTTTAAAGTCTTCCGTGCTTCGCCAAGCCTTTAGGATGGATATTTTTGATGGGCACCAGGTTGATGAATTTCCTAAGGGAAATTTGAATTTTTTTCAAAGGCAAGGAATAAATGATGTTGTTGAAATTAAAGAGTTGTGGCTGATGAATTTGAAAATGATCGCCTCGATAATTTTTGATCAAATTCCTAATGAAAGAATTTCTTCTCGAGTCTGAGTTGGATGAAATATCAGAGTGAAGTGCGCCAGGCAGAATACAAGATGGGTTGGGAATTTGGTTAAGGAATGAAGAATTTGAATGAACGCTTGGAGATCAGAGCATGAAAACCCTGGTAAGTAAGTTAAGATTATATTATGAAGTGTTCTAATACTCTTCTCCTTGCTTGTTTTGCAGGAGGAATGTCGAGACCAAGCGGTCATGACTTAAGTGATTCAAGATGATAAATCACGAAGGAAGAAAAGTTGCGAAAAATGACTAAGTGTTGGGACTTAGTATAACTCAAGTGACAAAGAATGGAAGCTCGAGCGAAGTTGAAGAACAACGTCAAGAAGAAGATCAAGAACAGTGTGAACGAGTCTACAAACAGAATCTTCTAGAAAGATGATGGACATTAATGGCTAATTTATTACCCCACCCTCCTTTATGGCGGTTTTTAGGGTGAATCTTGTTTAGGGCTGAGGTGGCACAATCTTGGCCATCCAACTGATTGTAATCTGAGCCGTCCGTTGGACTTGGCCAACTATAAAAGGGGGAGTCCCCCTCATTTGTATCTCATTAGAATTAGAAATAGAAGCAAAGCTTAGAGGAGTAGAGAGAAATTGATAGAGTAGAAAGTAGAGTAGTTTAGATTGAAAAGGAAGGAAAGTCTTCCCTTTGGATACTTTGTAAGAAGTTGTCATGTATGCTTTCATAATAAAAGAATTTTCATTGATGGTGATTTCTTCTTTGTTATGAGTAGTTGTTGAGGCTTCTTCGTCCTTCCAATTCACGTAGCATCTTGAAGTAGCTTAAAGTAAAGTAGATTTCATTTCATGCAAGTACTTAGTAATTGTGGAATGTGGTGCTCGATTTGAACAAGACTTGGCTTGTCCATATCACTAGTGGGCTCGCTGACGGTGGGTTCGCCTTGCGTGGTCAACTGGAACTTTGTGAAACTTAACTTCGATTATGGTTTATATGTTGGCATGCATCGTTGTGATGGTGTCTTCATGCTAGATCGTGATCTGAACATCTGAAGTCACTCCTCTGAAGATTCCACCAGTTTCGCGGAAGCTGTCCGAAGTGAGGCAAAGCGGAGCTTGGTTGAAGTCTGTGAGAATTGATCACCGTGTCCCACGCTTTAGAATAGACTAGAACATTCCTATCCCTACACTCATTTTAAATTCAGTTCATTTCCGATTAGAATTAGGAAACTTGTGCTCACCTTCCAAATCATTTGAATTACACAAAAGCCCTTAGTCCGCTGTCTGTTGTCAATTGTCGAACAATTGTGTAAGTCCCCCTTGAAATACCAGCAAAATCACATTGAGCCAACTGAGTCTATTCGCATTTTCGGAACCTTGGAGTTGACAGCATGATCTTACTTGCAATCTTAGCATGCTAAATACTTTGTTCAAGAGAGGATAGGGTATCCGTTGGGAAACTTTATTCTGTGTTGGTGCAGTCGCAAAAACCACGTCAACAAGTCCACCACAACTTGGGGTCCTCTGACATAGTCTCCAAATCTACCTTGGCCGCCTCTGTATATCCCCAAAGAGTGGCAAATTTTGTCCACTCGGTACGAAGCAAGCTCGCCTCTATAGGATCATACATTCTGTCAATGGCCTTCATGAACCCTTCCTTCACCTCAGCATCCTCTATAGGTGTTATTCTGCCGGGACGTGGCACATACCACTTCGGGTTCAATGCATAGGCAGCCATGTGTAAGGGAGTGTTGAGCTTCTCCCATCTATGCTGAATGATTGGATAAATGTGCTTGGTGTAGAATTGCATTGTGTGGTCCTTCTCTCGCACTTTAGCATTCATTTGATCAAGCATGGAATCAATGCACTCGTATACCTCTCCAAGGGAAGGTGCATTAGAGTCCCCAAATCTAATAACTTTGAAGACTGGATCAATGATGGAGACAATATGTGGCATTAGCCCAAAAGACATCATTCTTCACCACCTCCTTAACCCTCAACCCTTGCTGTGTCTTCGACTCAGGCCATCGGTTCCACTCTACTGTCATTACCATTACTTGCAATGGCTCTTGCAACTCAAGCATCCTCTCCAAGAGAATAAAGTATGATGCATACCGAGTCTCTATAGGTTTCAGGAATTCCTTCTTGGAGAAGGTTTTGAAAAGTGCATGTGAAGTATGGTGGTTGCAGATAAACATCTGCACATCTCTAGCATCACTCACAACTGATTTGATCCAGCTGATTTTACCCATGTCCTTAAGTGCATTATTCATAGCATGCACACAACAAGGAGTCCACCAAATGTGTCTATAGGCTGCCTCAACCAACTTCCCTGCAGCTCTACACACATGGGCCACATCTATCACTACCTGCACCACATTCTGTGGCCCAACCTCCTCTATGGCATCCTTGAGAATCTGGAATTGATAATGAGCATCCTGTTGTGACGTTTTTCACACATCGCCCCATTGCAAATGGGGACCCCCTAATTTTGGCTTTGCTTTTGGTTTGGTGTTGGTTTGTTTTTGCTGTTGTCTCTCTCTCGTTCTGTCTATCTTTCTGGATTGTGCCCGTCATTGAACTTAAACTTGAATTGGCCAAGTCTGAAAATTAGGGTTTTGAGCTTCCTTGCCAGTTTGAGGTCAAATGAAGTGAGTAAATTGAAATCTGAGGCTAACATTGGTGTCAGTGTGTTTCCAGCAGGCTTCCACTAAAATTTTATCAGATTCTGACAACCTACTATTTTTAGTAAGCGTGCAACTCAGGGCATTCCGTCAACACTTTTGAAGTTCCGACAGTCACACTGCATTCAGAGCATATTAGGCTGCTTGCATGCAAAATTTGAGCGAAAACGGACAACTTACTATTTTTAGCAGTCCAACTTCCGAAGCAAATTTCAGGGCTTAAACGCAGAGTTTTTCTCTGCATGTCTGCATATTCCTTCTGGGTTTTTCGAGACCTTCGCAACGATATAACATGCAAAACGAGATGACAACTTTCGAATTGGTCTTCCGAGGCTATTTTTAGGGTTTGCATGTCAGGGTTTCTTTGCATGTCGGATGATTCCTGATGGGTTTTTCGAGAGCTTCGCGATGGTATGACATGCAAATGGAGATGATCACTCAGTAAGGAACTTACTATTTTTAGCAGGTGCGTCTTCACCGCCCCCTAGCGTTCAGAATCATGAGCTGATCGCGTGCAACAGAAACGAGAGCAAACGGAGATCTTTTGAAACGCATGCGAGAGCGAATTAGGGTTTCCAACTTCGGGACCCAAAATAGGCGCAAAAAGTCGAATTTTCAAAACCGGTGTAAACCACCGCGATCAGCATTCTTCAGGCTATCTGCTGGTGAAATTTCGAGTCAAACGGAACACTTACTATTTATAGTAAGTCAATTTGGAAACTGGCTAAAAATAGTAAATCAGGTGCATGCGTCAGTGTCAGCCAGTAGGTCACGTGGTGAGGAGCGCCTCATTCAAATTTTAGGACAATCGGAGCAGTGGAACTATCAGAAACAAGAGGTTACTATTTATAGTAAATCACCACCGACAATGGGCTAAAAATAGCAGGGTGATTAAAAATGGCAGTGTCAACAGGGTAACAAGGTCGTGAGGATGCAGTGTTTAAAATTTCAAATCGTTCTGAGCTTCAGGGATGCAAAATCAGAGGACTTACTATAAATAGCAGGGCATGAAAGCTGGCGAAAAACGAGAAAAAATTCTAAGTCTGGAAGTCCATCCTGTTGCCATGATGAAATGCACCCAGTTGGTGGAGTTGAGGCATAAAAAAAAAAAATTCTAAGTTTGAAGTTTATCCTCCTGCCTGGGCAAAATGCCCCCTGCTTGATGAAGAAGCAAAGATGTTCAAGAAAAAATTCTAAGTATAAACTTTATCCTCCTCCACTAGTGAAATGCGCCCACTCACAAGAAAGTCAAGGAAAAGTCAAAGTGTCTCATCCTTCAGCATAGGCTAAATGCGCCCACATGCTAGCAAGAAGCATAAAAAAATTCTAAGGCAAGAAACTCGTCCTCCACCCTAGGCCAAATGCACCCATTCTTCTCAAGAGCTGAAATGCGCCCAAAAGGTCAAAGGAGTCAAGGAGTTTTATCCTCCACCATGCCCAAAATGCGCCCAAGGAGAGTTAATAAGAAAAAAGTCAAAAAGGTCAATGATTCTCATCCTTCTTGCATGGCAAAATGCGCCCAAAAGAGGGCATGTGAAGACAAAACAAGGAAGCTCAAGAGTCATGTTGAGGTTTCATTCTTCTCTCTCCTTTGAATGCGCCCATACAAAGTCAAAAGGCAAGGGTGGCGTTTAAAGTTTATCCTCCTTCATGCCAAATGCGCCCATCCCTCTCACCCCCTCAAATGCGCCAAGAGGAAGAGAAAGTCAAAGGAGGCGTTGAAATAAAGCTTGTCCTCTTGCTACCCCTATATGCGCCATGCAAAGATAAAAGTGTTGAGGGTTAGGTGAAGTAATATCCTAGGCGTTGGATTTTTTTTTTATGAAAACATCTTTCAAATGTTAAATGCGCCCAGGGTGGTAAATGCCTAAGTGTTAGAAAATATTGCCAAGGATGAATAAAATGCTAGGTGTTGAAGTTAGAAATATCCTCTTCAAGTGTGAAGTGCGCCTGGGGTGGTGAGGTGAAATATAGGATGATGTGTTAGAAAATTTCTCCTAGGACGTTGGAACTTCAAGTAGAAATATTTTCCAAGTATGAAATAAAATGTGAGACAATGAATGGAGCAAAATTGCTAGGCGAATCTTCCCTAAGGCATTGAAGATGTTGGAGGATAAAATGTGCTAGGCACCCTCACGAAGATTTTCCAAACAATGTTGATGTTTCTCTCACAGGCAAGGATGAGCAAGATTGAATAAAAATTTTAAGATGAAAATTTCCAAGGCTAAATTTTCCCAAGAGATGATTTAAAATTTTCTAAGGCACAAAATATTTTCTTCCTCTAGAAAATGCGCCTAGACTCTGAGGTGATAAGAATTTCTTGTGATGAGTAAAATTTGTCGAAGATGAAGATGCTGGCATTGCAGGATGGATATAGAAATATTTTCAAGTCAGAGCAACTAGAAATCTTCACAAATGTGAAGAACGGATTTAAATTTCACAAGGAGAAATAATTTTCTAAGGTTCAAAATTCAAGAAAATTAAATGAACCCGTTCGTTGTGCACCCATGAGTTCAACACGTTCTGGAGGAAATTTTCTTCTAGGTATCAAAGATTGTCGATGAGGAGTTGATTTTAAAGTCTTCCATGCTTCGCTTCAGCCTCCAGGGTGAAGATTTTCGATGGGCACTGGGTTGATGAATTTCCTAAGGGAAATTTAAAAATTTTCTAAGGCAAGTGTGAAGAAAATGTGTTTTCAAGGTAAAAATCCGCCAGGCGATGAATCTGAAAGGAACTGCCTAGGTGAATTTGCTTAAATTCTTCGTGATGATAGTCTTCTTGAGCCAGAGATGGATGAAATCAAAGTTGCCAGAGCTCCAGCAGGTGAAATGCATTTCTCAAAGATGATACGCCCTTGAAGAGGATGGATTGAAAATTTGGCTAAGGCATGAAGAATCATGAGGAAGGTAGAAGTTGGCTACTGAAGGCGATGAACGTGAGAATCCTGGTAAGTGAGTTAAGTTTACATTATGAAGTGTTCTAATGCTTCTCTCCTTGCTTGTTTTGCAGGATGAGCGTGGAGGCCAGAGCACAATGACTTGAAGCGATGAAGCAAGATGGTATTGCAACTTTCGGAAGAAGATAAAGTTATAAGTTTCACATGAAGGAAGAAAAAGTTGCAAGAAATTGGCTAAGTGTTAGCTCAAGTGACAAAGAAGTTGAAGAGCAACGTCAAGAAAGAAGATCAAGGACAGTGTGAACACGTCTACAAACGGAATCTTCTAGAAGGGTGGTGGCCGTTAATGGCGCATTTATTACCCCACTCCCTATTCTGGCGGTTTTTAGGGTTAGGGCTGAGGTGGCACGATTTTAGCCACTCTATTGATTGTAACCCTAGCCGTCTTTTGGGACTTGGCTAGCTATATAAAGGGGGAGTCCCCCTCATTTGTAACTAAGTAGACAGTAGAAGTAGAGTAGAAGTCGGAGTAGAGAGACAACTAGGTGATAGCTTAGAAGTAGCTTAGTATAGATTGATAGTGTAGTTTGAAGAAGAGGGAAAGTTTTCCCTTTGAAAACTTTGTAAGAAATTGTTGTGAACACTCTCTCAATAAAAGAGTTTTTCATTGATGGTGAATTTCGTCTTTGTTGTGAGTAGCTAGCAAGGTTTCTTCGTCCTTCCGATTCAAATGGTAGCATAAAATAGTTCAAAGTAGTATAATTTTCATTCCATGCAAGTAGATGTTAATTGTGGAATGTGGTGTTTGATCTAAGCAACTTCGTCTATCCATACCACTAGTGTATTTGCTGATGGTGAATGCTTTGTGTGGTCAATCGGAATATCATGTACTTAACTTCAATCACGGTTTGAATAATGGTATGCCGCTGTGATGGTATCTTTATGTCAAGTGGTGGTTTGAACATCTTTAGTCATCTCCCTTGAAGATTGCACCGACTCCGTGGAAGCATCCAATGCGAGGCAAAGCGAAGTCCGGTTAGAAGTTTGCTGAAGTTGAGCTCCATATCCCACGCCTTAGAATAGATTTAGACTCTCTAAACCCTACCCCATTTCAATTCAGTACTTTCTGGTTAGAATAGGAAACCCGCGCTTTATAGACAAATCTTTCGAGCATTTGAATTCCTTTCTCCGCTGCTGAACAATTCCGTAAGTCCCCTTGAAATACCAACAAATCACATCGAGCCAACTGAGCCTATTCGCACTAAAAGAACCTTGGAGTTGAACGCACGAACTTTCTTGCAATCTTAGCGTGCAGAATACTTTGATCAAGAGAGAATAGGGAAGCCGTTGGCAACTTTATTCTGCATTGGTGCGGTCACGAAAAACACATCAACACATCCTTGCTATGCCCTGAACAATCAATAGCCCTAAGGAAATAAGGGCCCGCCGTAGATGTGACTATGATGTTGATGAGTGGACGATGCCTAATGTCCGACCACCCATCCATGACTATGTTGCATCCATTTGAGACCCAGGTTCTCTTCATCTTCTCCATCAAAATATTAATCTTGGAATAGTTCTGATCCAAGATTGTTGTCCTCAATTTAGTTTCCCCTGGTGGCACATATGATGGTCCCGCCCTTATTACCTTTGACATAGCTTCCTTGTAATAAGGAGAGCGAGCCACATGGAATGGAATGCCATTGGCAAAGAAGAATTTGCCAATAGCATCATCTGCCTCATCCTTTGCTTGTGCATTGAATAAATCTGCCAATGGTTGTGAACTTGAAGATGCCACTTTACGTTTCCCCTTAGGCTCTCCTACACATGAACTGAATGGATTTGGTGGCCTTTGACTTTGCAAAGTAGAAGTAGAAACTGCTGCAATCTGATCAGCCTTACTCCTATGTGCCAATGTAGCTGTCATAGGTGTTGCTTCCTCATCCGAACCCCATAATTTTTAAATTTCAGCTTTATACTTTACATTGTTTTCCACCTTCTTACAAACATCTATACCTTTGCCTCGAATAAGAAGAAAGTGAGCATTAGTTCTAGTAATGCTCCCAAACCAGTCAAGATGACAAAGGTGGTACACCCACTTTCTAGTGCCCCCACGTGACCCAGGTTGTTTCAGCATCTTAGTTGCAAATTGTTTTAATGGTGATTTTGGATCAAAGGGGCCCTTGGCATATCTTTGGAGGATTCTTGAAGGGCATTTATCTTTGACTTTTCTACTCTCAATAGAACCTGCTTCAGCTTGAGTCTGAGTATTTGAGTCATGTTCACCCTCGTCTAGTTCTATTTGAAAATCTGAATCATCAGATTCATTTTCACTTCCACTTCCACTTCCAATTTCTGCTTCAACCTCCTCACCCTCAACCTCATTGCCACTTCTATTGATTGAACTCATTATGATAATGTCAAATGAGGCTGCAAAAAAGATTTAAAAACAAAATCAGACCTCTATAATTTATTGCAAAAGATGAAATCATGAAAATAAAAAAACAATATGATGTTTCCATTTCAAAGTTTTTAACTTTTAAATTTTAAATTGACAGTGTGCCTCAAAGAGATGTCATCTAATGGAATGCAATGATTGGAGGATATGCACAAAATGGATTTGCTAAAGAGGCTTTAGAAACTTTCAGCCTTCAGGAAAAAATTAAAATGAAACATTGAAAATGCAACTGCAGGTGTAAAGCTGAACTTTGCTTGTGAGTGTGAAGTTGTGAACTTTTTGACAGTATTTGAGTATAGACTATAGAGGAATTTTGTCAGATGTTGTAGTTGCAACTGCCCTGTAGACATGTATGCAAAATGCCAAAATGTGGAAGCATAGACGAGACATGTGAACTTTTTGAGTTTTTGACAGTGTGCCTCAACTTCAAGGCTCAAAGAGATGTCATCTCAATTCAAATGGAATGCAATGATTGCAAGATATGCAGTTGCTGTTGCAGTGCAACAGCAACTGCATATCCTGCAATCATTGCATATCCTGCAATCATTGCATTCCATTTAAAAATTAAAATTAATAATAATAATTTTATTTTATTCAATTTTCCTATGTATGCAAAATGTGGAAGCACTGGCAATGCAGTGCTGGGCACAATGTGGAAGCACTGGCGTCGTTTTTGACTGGAGGTGCGGCTTCTGCAAACCCCGCGACCATTGCATTCCATGAGCGGACATCTTTGTGACGCCTCACAAAAACCGCGCAGCCCCGTTGCAATGCTTCCACATTTTGCATACACGAAGTCGCGAGCCAAAACGAAGGGTGGAGAAAAAACCAGCAAAATAAAACTTAGAAAAATGAAATACCTCAAATCCCGAGTCGAATGCACCAGTCGAAAAACCTTGCCACTGTAAAATTTGATCTCCAAACTCCAAATGCAAATCTCTTGTTCTTGAAGCTCAGTCGCACGATGAAGACTCAAAGACAAAAAATTCATCAAATAAAAGTATAAAACTTAGGTTATAAAATATAAACTCTTATGTTTTTAACTTTTTAAATTTTTTAACACAATAAATTCGTTTTTGAAGAGACATTTCTGAGTTTCTTGGGCGTTTCCATGGCGTCTCCCTACCAGAAACTACAGGGAAACGTCTCCCTTCAGGAGGAGACGGTAGGGGGACGACGGGGGTACTTGGGGACGGCAGAGGGACATTTCCCAGGCGTCTCCCCGTCTCGGAAACGTCCCCGTCTCGGGTGCGCGTGGTTTTTCGGGGGGGACACGTCCCCGTGGAACACTGAAAAATAATGAAAATACATGAAAGAAAGATGTTAAATAGACTTTAGGGCTTGAATTAGGTTTTGCTTTCTTCCTCAAAACCCTAAATCCCAACTTCATTGAACTTGGATGCCTCTTTCTTCTTGCAATTATGAAAATTTTGAAATTTTCTCTAAGGCATGAGAAATTGGGCGCCCTTCTTCACCAGGGGCGCCTACTTCACCCAGTGTTAGCCAAAATTTTGACATTTTCAACTTTTCTTCATTTTGACCCTCACTTTGCCTCTGATTTCTCGTTTGCAGAATGATCCAATAGGTGAGCTGAAGGTTTCACGGCTGAGCTTGACTGATTCTGAGAAAGATGTTCTGGAGGCATCTCTGGCGAAAGACTTCATCTTGACCTCCGAATTCATGGGAGCCTTTTCCTTCCAGGGGCGCCCATTTCACCCAGAGAGCCATTTTCATGATTTTCAAATTTCTTCATTAGCTACTCTTCTATAGACAATCTCGTCGAATCTGGAGATCCGGGCGTCGGATTGACTGGTGGTTATGCTCATCGCGAAGCTATTGAGATATGAGGAGGGATCTTCTGAGACGAACTCTGCAAAATAATGAACTTTAGACCCTCAAAAGTTTGGGCGCCCATCTTGGCTGGGGGCGCCCACTTTCACCAGACTTAGTTTATTTTTTGATTTTTTGTGTTTGCTTCTGAATCTTGGTTTTCAACCTTCGTCGAACCCTACTTTCAGCTCCTCGTATCTGGTGACTGCGGACTCCAATTGACGTGCTGGATATCTCGTTGGAAAGCTAGATCAATTGTGAAGAGATCTCGTTAGACACACGTCTGCGAATTCATCTGTTAGATACCTTGAAAACTTGGGCGCCCTTCTTCACCAGGGGCGCCCAAACTCACAAGACTTGGCCATTTTTCTTTTGACTTTCTTCAGAGTTTGAAACTTGCATTCTGTACGTTCCTTGTTGATTTGAATCTACTAGAGTTTGGACAATCGGATGATCTGACGGAGACGGGCACGTCGAAGCTGGCTGAGCACTGAAAAGAACAAGCACATTCTTGAACCCTAAAAGCTGAATTAGCCCCTTCAAAAAGTTGGGCGCCCTTCTTCACCAGGGGCGCCCACTTTGCCAACACTTAGTCAAATTTTGATATTTTTCATTTCCTCGTTCTGACTTCAGATTGGATAACCCCCATTCGATGTTGAAGTCCGGATGACTGAGTAATCTTATAACTGCACCGTTGAATTCATCGCGGAGCTGGCAGAGAACTAAACAAGTTTGACTGGGGGCTGAAACCCTAATTTTGACATCTGATGCCCTAAAAAGATGGGCGCCCTTTCTTCACTGGGGCGCCCAAGTTTGGCAGTGTTAGAAAATTTTCATCATTTTTCAACTTCTTCGTTCTTCGAGCTCGTCCACCATCTTGCTTTCTGCTGAAAGTTTGAATGCTGAAACTGTCACCTAGCAGCCGACTAACCTCCATTGATGACCTCAGAGCTCCTGATATACTTCTGAAAAGAAAAATAGACCCAGTAGGGCAAAACTGATCTTTTTAAGATTCTGATTGCACCAGCCTGATATGGACGTAGTTTGAGCCAATCAAAATCAGTTCGGACCTTGTCGGACTAACTTTCTATTTTTAGAAAGTTTTGCCAGTATCCATTTCCAAAGAAACCCATAAAAACCTAGAAAACGTTACTAATTTTCGAAAATTTCTAAAAATAGCAGTTTTCCTAAATTTTAGGGATGAAAATTGAGATCTGGGTTTTGTTGATTAAGCTGCTCTTAGCAGACCCAGATCGTCAGAATTTGAAAATTTTGTGTTTTAACCCCTCATGCAAGACATGCACACCCAAATTTTGACCTTTTTGACTGATTTGACAAGACTTTTACTCATTTCTTCAAAATGTCTAAGTGTAACAAAAATTTTAATTTTGGGGTACAACACCTTTTTTCTTTGAGCAGTTGGTGTCTTAGTGATTGCCCAGACCACACCACTTGCACAACCTTCCACCCACACCTTGACTATTCTGGCATTCCCTGGCAAATTGACCCCATTAGTTGCACTTCTGGCACTGTATCATGGGTCTGCCTTTGTTGTACTAGATCTTGCTTTTTAGCGTATTGTTATTACTTCTCCGATTGTTGCAATAGCCACTAGGGGATGCATTGTTTTGAGGCTTTGGCAATGTGGTCAGAGGGGTTGACTATTCCCCTTATGCGAAAAACACTTGCGAACTCCTTGTTTTTAGGTTGTACGAGCACTCCTTGATGGAGTGTCCCATAACTTGGTAGATGTTAGAACATTTTCTTCGGGCAGTTCGCGTTTGCGTGACCTTTTGTTTTGCATTCAGTACACCATAAATCTTTCGCCTCCTTCAACCCTTGTCAACTTTTAGTTCATCATCCTCATCATGTCTTGACAGAGAGCTTGTACGGTTTGTGGCTTGTTTTCGCTACTCCCTTTTGTACTCTCATCGTCATCAGTTTTCTTTTTCCCCTGCGAGGATGTCTTGTTTTCACTCTCGATATCCATCACACAATTATATGCTTTAGTGTACGAGGCTAGAGGTACCACCTTCATTTTCTTCCGGAGGGAGGGAGGTAGTACTTTAGTGAACCACCTCTTCTTTAGACCGTCTACTGGTTGTGTCTCTAGTTTTCCTAGCAACACCTTGAGTCTACGATTGTAGGCTCGCACATTCTCATTCTTTCCTTGCTTTGTGTTATAGATTTCTGCTACAATTTCATTGTCATCTCTGAGGAGTTTAAATTTCCAGCTCGAATGCCCTTTTTAGTGTTCGCCATGATGTTCAATGGATTGCATCTAGTTCGCTATACCAATCAATGGCTATGCCCCTCAGCATCGCTGGGAACGCTTTCAGCCAATAGTCCACATCATCTTGCCCGTTGGCTATCCAAATAGTCTTGCACATCTTGCAGTGTCGTACTGGATCTTCTAACCCATTCCCCATGAACTTTGGCAACTTCTGCCTCTCGGCTGGCGGAGTCAACATCCTTCCCCGATGCCCTCCTTGTGTGTTGGACCCAACTAGGCTGATTCTCTTGTAACGTCCCAATGCATCACTTGCACTCTTAGCCACGTATGAGTCTCCCCCACATCCTTGGTCAGCATCCTCTACACCTCGAGTCTCCTGGGGTTCATTCCGGTATTCCCTCTACCCTAGGGTCTAAGGCTCAGATCTTCTAGTCCTCTACCCTTCGTTGTCGTCCGATATGGACAACTCTCGAATGCATCGAATATTGCCCTCAAGCTCTTCACCTAGTTCATTCTCATTTTCATTAATTATGTATCTTTCTCTGCTTGCTACACAGGGTGTCTTGAAGGGTCCTTTGTCCCTTTCCTCAACAAGGTTTTGGTGTGCTCTTGTAATAGATTGGTTTATTTCATTAATATCTTCATTGATTTCTTCATAAATTTGTTTTAGCTTTCGCCGTCAGTTTTCTTGTTCCTATAACTTGAGTGATTGTCGTACCTTTTATTCTGGTGTTTCTTGCCTGATTGGTACTCAGTTCTTATCCTTATTAGGCTATACAAGCATTAAATGTTGTTCGGATGATCATTGGTTGTTGGGAGTACGTCTTCGGCTAGTATCACGTTCCTCTCCTCCTGCTTTGTCCTTTCCTTGTACCTTTGGCATATCCGCTGCCTTTGGCGTTCTTGGTCACTCTCTGCCCGAAAATCTAGGAGGATGCTGAAATGACACGCGAACAACCTTGGCAGTTGGTTGAGGAGATGGTCGACCTCTGGGTTGACGTTCAATTTGTCCCGGATGACCGACTGGGGGATCTCTCGACTGAGAGCCTCCCTCCGTACGTGCTCCCTCAATGAAATGTCCCACAGGTTGACAAGGTCCTGTGTCAGGGCATCTTCTCTTTCCTCATTTGTTTGCACGGGTTCTTTCGTCGACTGACACATCATGATGCCATTCTACCGTTGGGTGATTTCCCTACGTTCGCTTAGGCAACGACGCCAAATGTTTACTCACGGGAATGAATTCCAATGTACTATGAGAGTAAACGGAAATAACTTACAAAATATAACGTACGTACTAGAAGATAATGCACAGAATAATCATACTTGTCTTTATTGATAGAATATATGCTAGCACAATCATAGCATTAATAATCATAGCAAGTTTTGTAGTGTGAGAATTTTAAAATCCCCAAAGCCTAAACAAAATGAACAAACAAGATAGACGTTTAATAGTATATGGTTTCATAGTCCATTTTATAAGATCAAGACTTCTAAATTAACTGCATCAATAGTTTTTGAATGCAGATAACCCATAAGTCTTAATCTTATAGGATGAAAGATGTTAGTAATAAGACAAACCAACAAAAGTGTGCAACTTTCCAACACGGGAAAATCTAGTCATCATCAGCATCTTTAAGGAGAGTTCTCCACAATTGTGTAATCAAAATATTAGATCCATGGGTGCCCATGTCATCTGAGGTGTGACTCAAGGTGAGAGAAGCCAATAGAGCAAGTTTCAGAGACATGGGAGTAGACAAAGATCTACAATTAGGGCTAAAAATTTGCTGGAAGAAGGAAGGAAACTTGCGATGTTTGTCCTAGTATCCACCTCTAGATTTCTTGTGAAGAGGAGAGGCTATTTCCCTATGTTGCATGGTGGATCCATCCTAGTGAATCGGGTCTTTTGTGACCTCTCAAGTGAGCCAGGCACGTTGGTGTTGAAACATCTAACTAGTCTAAGATGCACTCGCTAGCCAAAATAGGTCAAGAAGTAATCAGAGATAGAGATAGCTCAAGAAATAATACAAACACAGAAGTATGTATTCTGCTTTGATTGAGTCCACTCCCAGGCCAATAGGCAATTTTTATTTGAGGCACAACAAAACCCTAAGATGAGGAATTAAAAGCTGAAATTGCTTATTATTACACGAATGTAGAAAATTAGATGTGGTGTATGTACAGCCACAAACTAAATCCACTATGCTTTAAAATATCGCACAAAATTTTCAGCATAGCCATAAACTATCTCCACAAAGGATCACCTCCCTTAGTCCACTTCAACCAGGTCTTCTTGCTATTGAAATTGAGACAAAGGAGAGCTAAAGGCTCAAACCTATAAATTCTTCATTCATCTTCAACTCTAAAAGATTACAATGGAATGGCTTTATAAAGCTTTCTAACTTCTAACTAACTAACAACTAACAACTAACAACTAACAACTATTAATATATTAATAATATTATGTTAATTTATTATTTATTATCTAATAATTATTAATCTATGTTATGCACTACTTCCCAACACTTGCTAAGTTTGATGTAGAAGGAATGTTCCCTTGTATCCAAACGGCAAATTTTCTTGAAATATTTGAAATCTTGTTTGACAAGATCTTTGAGTTGTGAATGGCATCATAGGTCTTATGCATCTTGTCATAGCAAAGTTTGAAGAGCCATAAATCTGTCTACATGCGCACAGCTGTCCACTCCTTGAGAAAATAGCAAGAAATTTAGAGAAACTGTCTGTGAAGCCAAAAGAACTCATTTCTTTGATCCTTTTCTCCAAGGTCATGTCCCTTACTAAAAAACAAATCAACCAAACTGGAGCATCAATATGAAAGGGCATTCAAACTATAAGCAATTTTGTAAACCAAAAAGATCTAAAACATGACAGGCATTCATTGTATTTTATTGATGATGCTTTGTATGTGAATTGCAAATAATTGGTAACTTTCCCCTATTCTCTTCATCACTTGAGTTCTTAGATTATGAGAGAGAATTTTATTTCTTCAATTTGCAATTGGGAATTCTTATCGAGAAGTTATTCCACAACTTTGGTCATCTGAAATTATGGATTACTTTGGCAATACTAAAAAACAAATGCCATGAACCATAGTCAGACATTTTTACCTTTTGTCTCACATCGTCTTCAGTTTTCTAGTTTGTAAGTTTAAAATGAATAGTCTTGTGATCTTATCATGTGATGTATGCCCTATATTAGTATTCTACCTTAAATTTGTATGGCTAAATTTTATAATCCATAGATCTTAATCAAACATATTCTAGAAATTTAACTACTGAATCTTAAATTTATATTATTTTTTATCAATTTTTAGATCCATCAAGTCCACGGAATTTAGTTGTTCATTTTAAAATTTTCTCTAGTTATATAACTTTATGCAGTTGGTATGAACAATCACTAACTCAATATTCCCTAGCAACAGAACACGATGATGAGAAAATAGTTGTCTTCAAGACAAAAAGAACAATGCATAATTTTCTTTAGATGCCTTATCTAACCCTTGCCAAACTTGTGTTGACTTTTTTGTCCCAAAGGTACCACTGAGTTCTGCAAGCCAAAAAAAATCCAACATTCATATGCAGTTTACCTTGAATTCTTGTTAGCTTTATAAGAACATAAAATGTAACTAACCTTTCATTGACTTGTCAAGTCATTTGCTATGAGCAAACTAATATGCACTCAAAATATCATTTAAGAAACATTTGTATGTAAGAACTTGCGTTTAATTATCCCAGAATAACTGTGTGTATCAGAAAATCAGCCATCAGGGAATCCATGTGTTGTATAAGGTCCTTTATTAGCTTCTGTGTTTTATGACTTTCTAAAGTATTGCTTGGGTTTGTAGCATTAATCAATCTTAATACTAAGCATCTCTCTTGGACCAATCCTGGTCATGGATTTTGGAAACTCAACTTTGATGGCACCAGCAGGGGTAATCCTGGTCCAGTTGCATTTGGTTGGATCTTGCAAAACTATCCATTTCCCTCGGAGCTGGCTATATTGGCCAAAATAATAACAATCTTGCGGAAGTAGAAGCTGTTATGAGGGGTATATTAGGCTCCACTCAACTGTTCCCCTCTGCTACTTTTGTGGAAAGTGACTCATATCTTATTATTGTTGCTTTCAAGCAAAAAATTGTTAAAAGATTGGGTATTGGCTATCAAGATAGAGGAAGCATGTGACGTCCTTGGCAAGATTCTGTTGGTCATATTCCATAATGTTCAGCACTCAGCCGATAAACCAGCAGATTGGTTGGCTAACTGGATCCTTGACAATAGGTATCAAGCAGAGCAAATTTTCTTTGGAAACAAGATCAATCTGAAGTGGAGTGTAGTATATTGTTAGAATTGATTCAAGATGATGTGAGCTAATCTGTTGGCCTGCTGTTTGTGTTAGTTTTATTGTTGTCCTATATACTTATTTTGGCTATCAAGATAGAGGAAGCATGTGACGTCCTTGGCAAGATTCTGTTGGTCATATTCCATAATGTTCAGCACTCAGCTGATAAACCAGCAGATTGGTTGGCTAACTGGATCCTTGACAATAGGTATCAAGAAGAGCAAATTTTCTTTAGAAACAAGATCAATCTGAAGTGGAGTGTAGTATATTGTTAGAATTGATTCAAGATGATGTCAGCTAATCTGTTGGCCTGCTGTTTGTGTTAGTTTTATTGTTATCCTATATACTTATTTTGGCTATCAAGATAGAGGAAGCATGTGACGTCCTTGGCAAGATTCTGTTGGTCATATTCCATAATGTCCAGCACTCAGCTGATAAACCAGCAGATTGGTTGGCTAACTGGATCCTTGACAATAGGTATCAAGAAGAGCAAATTTTCTTTAGAAACAAGATCAATCTGAAGTGGAGTGTAGTATATTGTTAGAATTGATTCAAGATGATGTGAGCTAATCTGCAGCTAATCTGTTGGCCTGCTGTTTGTGTTAGTTTTATTGTTGTCCTATATACTTATTTTACTTTAATGTCCTTCAATCTGCAACTGTTTGAGAACTGGTTCTTCCAGTTCTTTGTTCTCTTCAATTGTAGCAGAGCTTCTTCCTCTGCATCTCTGAATAGTATTAGTAGAATCTTTTTTATTATTAAGAAAAAAGTGAACTTACTGTGCTGATCGTAATATTTCTTTGCTTTAGTTGTTAAATGGTTACAATTAATTATTCTTTATGATACGGAGTTATATGATTACTTCAATAATCAAGGGTGTTAAAACTTAAATTAATAGATAAAAATTACACTCTGTATTTCTAACAAACGAGATCAATGGTATCTTCATTGAACTCATCATCAACCATATGAGCGATTTCATTGAAACAGAGCATTAATATTAATAGTGGTTCCATTGATGTTCTAATCTTGGGCCAGTGTCCTTATTTCCTTGATTGAAGTGATTGTTGGTAGAGGTTTTCCTATAGATTTTAAAATGTCAATTTGCTATCACAAGGTGTTCCAATTTGATGTTTTTTCTCTCTATTTTTGAAGGTAAAATTAATTAGTCAGGGAAGCAAATATACAAGGACAAAGAAGCTGATTAGCTTGGAGAAACCGATAGAAGGGGTCCAACTTGGTATTGATCTCTTGAACTTTGTTGGAGTGGTAAAGGTTTGTATTCGCTTTGTGTTTTTCTTTTCACAAATTTTGCCATTCCATTGACATATTACTTGTAAGAGTTTCTTTATCTATGATGAACAAGTTTTTGTGTGGAAGAAACACGACACAAAAGAGGTTTCTTGAACACTATGTGCAAATCTTAACTTCCATTCTTTTAATATTTAAAAAAATTTCAGTTCATGGGACATTATTTGTATGGTTAAATAGTTTTCCAAAAGATTTGTTTTCTTCTCTAGTTTTAATTCATAAAGGTCATGCCCTTTTCTTTTAGTAGTGTATTAGAAGGTAATTATTCTTGTTGTTTGTGAAGGATTTTTCTATGTAGATTCTTTTTAATTTGTTCCCACCACAAAGTTTGACCATTGCATGATTAGTCAGTCAAAGATAGCAAGCACGAATGTTTCAAGTTGGAAAAATTATTGAAATTGAATCTTGAGCCATATGTCATATTTTAGATTTCGCTGAGTTGAGTCATATCATTGAATTTTAATGCCTTTTTTTTCACAAAATTTACATTGTAAATTATCATCTAGGCTTCTTGTCTCTAGTTTGATGCTTTTGCTTTGGATCACTCTCCATTTCTCTCTTTGGATTTTCCAGATTCATTTTTTATTCATGGATGAGTTTTGATTCTCTTTCGATTGCTATTGTTATCTTTAGATCCTTATTTAACCTAATTTTGTTTAAATGCCATTAAATTTTCATTTACTTCTAGAATCCAATTATATTTAAAGACTTGGATTTTTCTTAAAGGGGCTGAAGTAACAAGTTGTTTTTGGGACCTTTTTTGTTTGTCCTTAGGCAAAATGGTTTGTTGGAGTTATAGTGCATACTTTCTTTGGTGCTTCTTAGTAGTGATTAGTTGCTATCATTTCTAGTAATTTTTATTTTTTTATTTTTATGGAGTTGACTCAAGCAATTAGTGTTCTATTATTTTGCTAATTGGTATTAGACAAAAAATTGTTTGAGTTGATTTATCTTGCACCTTCACCAGTGTCATGTCCCCATTTTTGGGTTAAATTAAATTAATAATATTATTTAAGTTGGGCCCAATAATCTGTAATTTTAAGGGAAAATTAATAATATTATTATAATTAAAATAAAAGGTGTTTTTAAATACTAGAATTAAAATAAAAAGTATTTTTAAATATTTAAAAAATGAACAAATAAATAAATAAATAAAATATAAAATTAAAAGTATTTTTAAATATTTGGAGGGAAATTTAGGACCCAAGTACCCAACTCAAAAAGATATATCAAGGAGGCGTCTATCTTCATTTGAGGATCATTCAAGCTATCTGTTGCATACTATTTTCAGATTTAAGCAGTTTTGTTCAAGTTAGGGCATCCAAGGACAAAAACCCTTGGTTTGTTTGGGGTTCGAGAGGACAAAACCCCTATTGAATTCAGACCAAGTACAAAAACCCTTGTTTCCAATCTTGGGTGGCTCCATTCGGGAATCACAACTGGGCTGATTTGTGTAAGTCTTGGACTTTGCTTCAGTGTTGCTAGTGTTTCTCACAAGTAAATTTCATTATTTGGTTGCCCTGGCATGTTTGAGGGTTTCTACATTTATTTTCAGATTTTGGGTGAGTTGATTTGTTACTGAATCCCAATTGTTTTTGGTATTCTGCTAACCCTAGCTGAGTGGCATACTTGGATTAAAATCAGTCATTTGAAGCTAATTTTCAGATTTGAATTGATATGATTTGCAAGCAAATGTGTGGGACTTGATTGCTGATATTTTATAATTGTTTGTTGCTGTTCACCCTCATCTTATGTGTAATTTAAAGGACCAAACTAAGGGAGAGTTCACTGTCCATACCCCATACCCTAGGGTGATTCCGAAGTAGCTTTTCTTTGATTTCTGGCGGCTATCATCATTGAATTCATTCTTGAGAAGGAAGGCACCATCATATATTGCTGCGAAACAGATCAGCATATTCAGGGGTCTGTTCATTGTGTGACTGTCATTCCAGCTGCCCAAGACAGCCATACACAAGGGGTTAGGGACAGATATTGATGTTTGAGGCTTGATCCAACATACCACGGCCTAATGCACTCATCAGCAGCCCTCATAAGTTTGAATCATTATGACTGTTTGCAGCATTTGGAACAGTTATTGGGAAGTCATGCTCCTGATCGCAGCATTCTGGGTATCATTGGAGGGTTACTACAACTGATCGTTGCACATTGGACACTCATTCTCTGAATTGCAGCATCATAAGAGGATCCACCACCATCATATAGGCTGGGAAGATTAGGGCAGTCTGATATACAGGGTTTCCTAATCAACAAACAACCATTAATGGTTCACTAAATAAAAAAATATTCGAGATTAGAGTGCAGACTGGGTCTGATTCCTGCTGATAATCTGAAGGTTGAGTTGCTTCCAAGTCATTATGATTCCCAAGACAATTGGGTAACATTTGTACCAAGTTGTATGTAATGTCCCCATTCTCGGATTGTTAGCTTGGAGATGACAACTAGCTCATTCACCATTTCCATGAGCTAGTCATCCTGATATGGAAATGTTATTTTGGCCAAGAGAATTATATTTTTGATGAGTTTGCTTTTGGAGGTAAAAAGG
Organism: Sequoia sempervirens; assembly: GCA_007258455.2. NCBI lineage: Eukaryota > Viridiplantae > Streptophyta > Pinopsida > Cupressales > Cupressaceae > Sequoia > Sequoia sempervirens. Next base: position 525,596,505 of record VDFB02270651.1, on the reverse strand, counting down.
GAATTATTTTTAATGAGGAATAAAATATAATATTTATTATATTTTATTATTATTTTCCACTTGCAATGCCAAAACAATTTTATTAAAAATAAAGGAGTTTAGGAGGGAGTTAAAAAGCAAATAAAATATTATTCTTCTCCCAAGGTGGTTGGCTCACTTTATAAGGCAAATAAATATTATTATTTTCTCTAGTTGGTTGGCTCATTTAAAATAAATAAAATCTGATTCTCTCCTTAGTCGGTCTTGGCTGGGGCGGTTAAGACAATTATAAAAGAAGGCTTTGAATGTTTTTGAAGACATAATCCAGGAATTGAGTTTGGTTTGGCATTTGAGCTCATTTCTTGGCTAGAGATTATTTTCAGTCAGAACAAGGTGATGATCCCTTGTCTTCCAGGGCTTGGAGATGGCCCCATCCCTATTGTGAGTGGTGGACATACTCAGTGTTCATCATTGATATAGTTGCAGTTTTTGTGAGGTTCATTGACAGCCATTTGAATTTGATTTGGTGAGAAGACCTTACCATTTTGGCAGAGTTAAGGAATCAATTTTGAAGGGAAGCATTTGCAGATTTATAGGAGTTAATTCCAGTTGAAGAAGTTTGAATTTTGCATTTGGGAGTCCATTCTCAGTCAACAGGGTGACGTGATTTGTCGTTCAGCAAGTTGTGGTTTCTAGAAGGTGATTGGGAGGCTTTGGGGATTGTTGGGACGATTTCATTGAGGAATATCTTCAAGTTGCAAGAGGTTTTGGTGATTCAAGAGGTAGATTGATTTTGATTGGAAAATGTAATGTCCCCTTCTCATCAGTGATCAGCTTTGCAGTTCTTCAGTCTATTCCGGAACCCGTAGACTGGGATGAGGTGAAAATTAGGGTTTCTTGGACTTGGTTTTCTGTGGCATTCATATTATTTACTATTTTTAGTAAATGCTAGTTGTGGCAGTTGCAGTTGTCTATTCTTAATCCTTAGCAGTTGGAGCAGTGTTATATTTTGGTTTGGTCTTCAGTTGGCAAAAATATTAAATTAATGGCATTTTGTTCTATTTCACTGTTGACCCCCACCTTGGCCTAAGGAGTTAACTTAAAGTTGTTTTAAAGTGGGGCCATGAAGGGTACGCCCTCATCAAAAGTTTAAATATTCTTTATTCAAATATTTCTTATCTTGAAAGTGGACGCCACTTTTATTGTTTTGAATAAAGTGTAATGTTGAAGGCCTTTTGGGACGCCACTTGAGAAGTTGACTGGTCTTTGTGAAGTGGAAGAGTCTCTTGTGTCTTTTGAGCTGCTTCTCAGGCGATTGAAGAGTCTTGATGAGTTCTTATTTATTGAAGGTCTTGGCTCCAGCATTTCATCCATGAAAATTATGCTAAAGTTATGCTGTCGAAATGACAATTGACATATTGCTTCGAGGAAGTCTACCTCCTAGCCTCTCATCCAATTTCGTGTTTGCAATATAACACCTAGTTGGTTTTCATTGCTGCTTCTCATCCAGACTAGCAGATTGAGCTCAACAGTTGAAGAATTTGGAGTTTTTTCATAGTTCTGGTTTCCTGGTTTTTACACAGCTGAAGCTGAGTTTTGTTCATAACTTCTGAAGTGAATTTTATTTTGTTCTGGGTACTTTGGCCATGCATTAGTTAACTGAAGGCGCCACCTTTCACAAAATATGGGAATTTATTTCCAAGTATTCAATTTTATCTTGCAAAATCGATTTTTGGTGAAGGCCGTACCATCTTGAGGTACATTGGAATTCGTGCCAAATTATTTGGAGTCTTTTGTGGCTGTTTTTGGATTGCATCTTGGGCGCCAGTCTTCTAGGGAGCTTTTGCAACTTATTTCACGTCATTCGGAGGAGAATTGAGTGAGTTATGAAGATTTCATTGATTCTCATAGTTGCAGATTGATATTTCCAGTTTCACAATTTTGTATCAGATTGTAGTAGTTCTGATTTCTGATTTATTATCTGCTGTTAGAAAGTTCTACAAACATTGAAAAACATCTATCAATCTTGTGTTTGAAGATTATTGTAATTTCTAAGTAATTTGCAGCTTATTATTCATTTGTACAAACTGCAAACAGTAGTACTGTTCCAGTTTTTTAATTGCTGCAATTTCTTTCTGTATCTTCTCACATAAGTCCCCTGGATGGTTTACCGCCAGTGTGGTTAAATTGATTGTAATAACTTATACCCACTCATAGTGGTGAATCCCCACAGTTCTGTGGATGCCCGCCGCAGCGGATGAATTGCTTTTATTTGTAATCTTTTCCCCCCACTGTTTGGTGGTAGCGTGGAATTGTTTTCTCATGGCTGGTTATCTGCCTAATAGTTCATAATTTCAATTTCTTAGACTCCGTCATATGTTAGCACCTCGCCCTCAGTGGGATCTTGAGTGCACATTCTTGACGTTGAGTAGTTCTTCCATTCAAGTTCAGTTTCTTCTGTTTAAGTTCAGTATCTTCCATTCAAGTTCGGATTTTAATTTGAGGCTAACACTAATCCAATCATCTATTGCTGGTTATTTTGTGTTATTCCTTCGAAAAAATTGGTTAGCATATTTCAGAAAAGGGATGATTTGCTGCACCTATAGGAGGGACGACATTGACATATTGCTGGTTCAATTTCATGATGAAGGGCAGATAAAAATTTGAAGCTGCTTGTGATATGTTCACTGGTCTTCAAGGAGTTCAAGCGCTACATTCTCAGGCCCAACTATGACGTTTTGAAGGGGATTCGACCCAAAGATTGGTCCAACATCAAGACGTCTCCAGGTTCTTTCGTATTAGCTGTTATCATTGTTAGGTTGCACTTTTGAGCATTGTAAATCACTCTCCTCAAGAAGAAGCGATTAGTGGAATCAATAGGCAGAGCATTGTAATCAGATTTATGACATTTTAGTTTAAAGTAATGTTGCATATCATCTCATATTTAGCTGTGTAATCATTCCTTCAAGGGGCGGCTAGCTGTAGATGTCAGTTGATTGTAATCAGTTAGAGGATATCATATTGGCAAATATAAGTCATTTGAAGGTTGCTCTCAAAGTGTTTAACAAAATGTATAATTGCTGTATCTTCACACTTGCATAAATAATTTGCATGCCAATTGTATGATGGAATGCCATCTTGCTGTAGCTAGACATTCACTTGTAGTTTCAATTATGTCGGTACTTTATAGCTACAGATTTGCATGGGAAAAATCTAAATAAACATTGCATAGAATTTCTGCTTTATTTCAGTTACTTGTATATTGCTTTAGAAGATTTGTATGTTCATGACATACTTTGAAAACACAAAAATAAGTCACAGTCAAGAAGTTGAATGGTTGCAAGCAAACTGTTTGACAAAATCCCAGTCAACAAAATCAAACATTTAAGGGCAGATTTGACAAGGCTTCTTCAGTGGTATTAGAGCTTTGATCTTGCCAGCCTGGAGGGTTAAAGTTATCATATGTTGCCACAAGAGGTTGGTCCACACAGGTATTATACTCGTAGAAGAGTAGAACAACAAAAAAATCGAATTGCAGAGACACAACAGGACATAATGGGTGATAGAAGAGGTGGCAGTCCACCAAGACATGAAGCCAACAATGAGGAAAGAGAAGCAAGGGATATCATGAGGGGTATTGCAGCAGGGCAGCAGCATGTAGCAGATGTTTTGTAGCAACTTACAACAGCCATACAACAAATGAATACTCATAGAAGAGAAAATCATGAACATGAAGACAATGGAAATGTTGTTGGGACTCCAAGAGTACCTACTCCTACCACCGATAGACTTTTGCGACCTACATTTTTGAGGAATGAACCAGAAGAAGAGAATGCTGAAGAAAATGAAGATGCATCATTCGCAAATAATGTCATGTCAATGCACAATGAATGGAATCTATTACCTCCACAAGTAAAGGAGATTTGACCTTTGACCGTTACATGAGTCAACGGAGGGAGTACAGTAGAGCAAGGCCAAATAGAAGTCCAAAGAATCAAAACAAGGACCTAAGACATGCCACAAGTAAACTCACACTTCCAACATTTGATGGTAGCGGAAAGATCACAACAAGAGCTTGGATTCACAAGTTGGATGCCTTCTTGACACTTCGACCTATGGCAGAAGATGATGCAATCAAATTTGCAACCATGCATTTGGAGGGCATTGCATATGATTGGTGGCATCATGGTTTGGTCACTCAAAACCATGGTTTGATTCATTCTTATGCCGAGTTTAACAATAGATTGATTACACAATTTGATAGGAAGGATGTGGAACTTTACTACAAAGAGCTAGCACAACTAGAACAGAGTGGGCATGTGGAAACATATGTCAATGTGTTACAAAAGATTGCTGTTATGATGCCCGATATGACTGAAAAGAGGGTGGTAATGCTGTTTATTGAAGGACTAAATGACAGAATGAGAGGGCTAGTCAAGGCACTTAAGCCTAATACTCTTAATGATGCTATTTAGTTGGCATTAGATCTTGATACGTCACCGTCTACACCGCAGCACCAAAAGAAGAACTTCCAGGATAATAAATCGGATCACATGGTAGATGGGGGAAAACCAAATCAGTCCAAGTCTATGCAACCCATGCTGGATTTTGAAACAAGGAATGAGCTCAAGAGGAAGAAGTTGTGTTTTACTTGCAAACAACCATGGGAGCCTAGTCATAGATGCCTTGGGAAAGGCAAGGCACATTTTATAGAGGTCATATCTGATGATGAGGAGATCCGTAATACAGATTAGAGAGTGAGGAGGAGCATGAGGAACAACCTCATGAAGAGCCTAAAGAGCGTGATCATGAACAACCAACACTAAGACTAGTAAAGGATGGTAATGTTGATGTGATTTTTGTGACCGCACCAATCAACAGAACAAAGTATTCGAACGCTACTCCATTCTCTCTTGATCAAAGAATTTCATACGCTAAGATTGCCAGAAAGTTCATATGTTCAACTCCAAGGTTCTGAAAATGCTATGGAATACCCTTAGTCGGTTCGTTGTGATTTGTTGTTTACACGAGGGGACTTACACAATTGTTCAAAAGGTTTGCAGCTGACAGCGGGGTAATGATTGGAGGGGGATTTTGTGCTTTGCGAATGATTTAGCAATGAGGTACGTGTTCATACACTAACCAGAATTGTGCGGAATTCAAATGCGTGCAGGGTTTAGAAAGCCTAAATTCTTGTCTAAATGCAAGATGTGTGGAGCTTAACTTCAGCAGACTTCAACCGGATTTCGCCTTGCCTCGTGTTGGACAGCTTCAGGAAAATCAGTGCAATCTTCAAGGGAGTAGCGGAAGGTATTTAGATTACAATTCAGCATGCATATACCATCAGGACAATGCATACAAACACGTGAATCACAATTGAAGTTTGAAATGTTTTCTAGTTGACCACACAAGGCAAACTTGTCGTCAGCAAACTGCTAGTGGTATGGATTATATGAAGCTACCTCAATCAAACACCACAAATCCACAACTAACTACTTGCATGAAAATGAAAATCACTCTAATTTAAGTCCTACTTGAAGTAGGAGGACGAAGAAACCTTGCTAGCTGATCATAACAAAAGACAAATTCACCATCAATGAAACTCTTTTTATTACGATAGTGTTGATGTGTTTTTCGTGACCGCACCAATGCAGAATAAAGTTGCCAACGGCTTCCCTATTCTCTCTTGATCAAAGTATTCCGCACGCTAAGATTGCAAGAAAGATCGTGCGTTCAACTCCAAGGTTCTTTAAGTGCGAATAGGCTCAGTTTGGCTCGATGTGATTTTGCTGGTATTTCAAGGGGACTTACGGAATTGTTCGGCAGTGGAGAAAGGAATTCAAATGCTCGAAGGATTTGTCTATGAAGCGCGGGTTTCCTACTCTAATCAAAAGGTACTGAATTTAAAGAGGTTGCAAGGTTTAGAGAATCTAAATCTATTCTAAGGCGTGGGATATGGAGCTCAACTTTCAGCACACTTCTAACCGGACTTCGCTTTGCCTCGCATCGGACAGCTTCCACGGAGTCGGTGCAATCTTCAAGGGAGATGACTAAAGTTGTTCAAACCACCACTTGACATGAAGATACCATCACAACGACGCATACCATCATTCAAACTGTGATTGAAGTTAAGTACGTGATATTCCAGTTGACCCCATAAGGCGCATTCACCATCAGCAAATACACTAGTGGTATGGATAGACAAAGTTGCTTAGATCAAACACCATATTCCACAGTTAACATCTACTTGCATGGAATGAAAATTACACTACTCCGAACTATTTTATGCTACCATTTGAATCGGAAGGACGAAGAAACCTTGCTAGCTATTCATGACAAGACGAATTCCATCATCAATGAAAAGATCTATTATCATGAAGAGTGTTACACAACAATTTCTTACAAAGTTTTCAAAGGGAAAACTTTCCCTCTTCTTCAAACTACACTATCAATCTATACTAAGTTACTTCTAACTTGTCTCTCTATCCCGACTTCTACTCTAATTCTATTGTCTAATGAATGTACAAATGAGGGGGACTCCCCCTTTATATAGCTGGCCAAGTCCAACGGACGGCTCAGATTACAATCGGCTGGACGGCCTAGATCGTGCCACCTCAGCCCTAAATAAGATTCGCCCTAAAAACCGCCATAATGGAGAGTGGTGCAATAAATGAGCAATTAATGGCCACCACCTTCTAGAAGATTCCGTTTGTAGACGCGTTCACACTGTTCTTGATCTTCTTCTCGACTTTTGTCCTTCAACTTCTTTGTCACTTGAGCTAACACTTAGCCATTTTCTTGCGATTTTTCTTCCTTCATGTGAAACTCATAACTTTATCTTCCTCCGAAGGTTGTAATATCATCGTGCTTCACCACTTCAAGTCATCACCGCCTGATCTCGACGTTTTTTCCTGCAAAACAAGCAAGGAGAAGAGCATCAGAACACTTCATAATATAAATTCAACTTACTTACCGGGATTTTCATGTTTCGACTTCCAAGCGTTCATCATTTTTCCCTAGCCCACTTCGTGTTCAAATTCTTCATGCCTTAGCCAAATTTTCAACCCATCCTGCATTTTGCCTGGCGCACTTCACTTTGATATTTCATTCAACTCTGGCTCGAGAAAAATGCTTTCATCCGGAATTTAATCAAAAATTACCTAGGCGATCATTTTCAAATTCATCCGTCGAAGCATTTTATCTTCGACAACATCATTTATTCCTTGCCTTAGAAATTTTTTCAAATTTCCCTTAGGAAATTCATCAACCTGGTGCTCATAAAAAATATTCACCCTGAAGGCCTCGACAAAGTGCAGAAGACTTTTAAAATCCATTCCTCATCGAGAATCCTCAATACCCAGAAGAAAATTTCTTTCAGAACGCGTCGAATCCATGGGTACCCAACGAACGGGTTCATTTAATTTTCTGAATTTTGAACCTTAGAAAAAATAATTTTCATCAAATTTAATCCATTTCATCATCTGTGAACATTTCTTTTCGCTCTGACTTGAAAATATTTTTGTTGACCCTGTGCAGCTGGCATCCGCTAACTTTTCACTGGCAACTTCATCCATGCTTCTGAAAAATTTTATCATCCTCCAAGCCCAGGCGTAAATAGAGGGTCACACTTCGAGTTTTACATACTTAGAATATTTTTTATCTCTCCACAAATCAAAGGCGCAGTCAAGGGGTTGAGGTTCAAATTTTCATACTTAGCATATTTTCTAGCTCAACGCCTTGGAATCTTTTACTTTGCATGCATCACGCCTTGGAATCTCCACTTGCCTTCTAATACCTTGAGGGCGCATATGGCTAGGCAAGCTTTTAGTTTTCTTAACTTAGAAAATTTCAAGGACTTCCCTCCATGACTTAGGCGTATTTAGCCCCTTGAAGTCTCATTTTTCATCACTTGATCAAATTCACCAACTTGTTTTCATCCTTTCCCAAGGGCGCATTTGGACCTCTCTACTTCAAATTTTTCACACTTAGAAAATTTTCTAAGTCACCTCCTTGCTGGGCGCATTTGCTTGGTCAAGCTTCCAATTTACATGTCTTGGGTGTTTTCCAGCTCACCATCATAATCATGGGCGCATATTGAAGGGTCACATTCCATTTTTTTTTTTTGTGACTTATAAAATCTTTCTTGCACCCTCACCAGCTGGGCGCATTTCATACCTGGCACTTCCATTTTACAACACTTAGAAAATTTTCAGGTGTCTTTCTTCTTAAGGCGCATTTTAGACCTTGTGCTTCCATTGTGTTACTTAGAAAATTCTTCAAGCACTTCTCTTCAAGGTAGGGCGCATTTTGGACCCCCTACGTCCAATTTTCGACACTTAGAACATTTTGAAATCCCTTCCAAAGTTGGGCGCAAATCATAGCTTGAGCTCTTAATCTCCATGCCTTAGAAGATTTTTCCAGTTGATATTTCCATGAGGGCGCATTTGGAGGTGTGAGGTTTCAATTTGCAGCACTTAGAAATTTTACCCGACTTCCATTTGGCAAGGGCGCACTTGAGGTGTCCAACTTCAAGCTTAAATGCCTTAGATAATTTTCAATTACCTTTTCTTTTCCTTGGGCGCAAATGGAGGGATGAACTTCAAATCACAGAGTTAGAAACTTTTTCAAGTCTTTACCTTGAAGGGCGCATTTAGTATGTTGGACTTTCAGTTTGATACTTAGACAATTTTTCACTTTCAGCACCAGGGCGCATTTGCATGGGTGAACATTCAATTTCTACTCCCTGGAGGACTCTTGCTATGTCATTCTTCAAGTGGGGCGCAAATCACTAGCTGGACCTCAAATTTCGAGCACTTAGAATATTTTTGGCCAGCTTGAAGCTCAAGGGCGCATTTTACCATAGGAGCTTCCAATTTTCGTACTTAGAATATATTTCATCAAGCTTTAACCTCAAGGGCGCATTTTACCCATGGAGCATCAAGTTGTCAACACTTAGCACATTTCCAGCCTCCCTCTTCAACTAAGGCGCATCTGGGGTTTCCTACTTCCAATTTACTTGCCTTAGAAAATTTTTGATGCTTCTTCTTCTTCAAGGCGCATATGGGGGCTTGAGCTTCCAATTTCGTTTGCCTAGTCAACATTCCTGCCTTTTCAACTCCTCCTCCCTCCCAAGGCGCATTTTAGCATGTCTACTTCCAATTTAAGTGACTTAGAAAATTTTCAAATTTCCTTACTCCACCTTGGGCACATTTGGACCCAGCTACTTCCAGTCTTAATGCCTTGGTAAAATTTCACCTGTCTTCAGCCTCTTATAGCAAGTTTTCGTGCTGGATTCAAAAAAATTATCAAATTTGACGTGTTACGTCCCCTTTGCCAAATTTAGGGTGTTTTGATCATGCTAACCCTAATTTGCTATTTTTAGAAAGTTTGTCAATTTTTTGCACTTCAAGCTAATTTCGAGCTTCAAAAGGCTGGATTTTGCTTTGTTCTGAACCTCGGGATGTGTTTGTGCCACTGATGCCTGGTATCTGTTTGCACCTGCTATTTTTAGCAACCTGCTAAAAATAGAAATTACTCCGAAAGTCTCCAAATTTCATGCGCTGATTGCTCGAAGCATGGTGGTCGTGACTGGGTGTTGTTTGCGCTTGACTGCCGTATTGTGCCCTTGATTTTAGGAAACCCTAATTGTCCTGCTAAAAATAGCAATCATCTGATTCTTCATCCTCTACAACTCCGTTTGTCTTGAAATTTGTACTAAGGATTCCTCATCACATGTTTGACTCATACCCGTTGGGATCTGGTGTTGACCTGCCATTTATGGCTGCTTCTGAAGTGACTTACTATTTATAGTAAGTGCTCGTTTCTGAGACTTCCTTAGCTCCGTTTGACCTGAAATTTGGACAGTATGTCCCTTGTTGGTGAATTTGCCTGCTTATGCCGACGCCTGAGGCTAACTTTCTATTTATAGCCTGCGCCTGGAACACCTTACAAAAAATATCACGTTCTTCGATTGCCTTCAAATTTTGCCAGCAGACTCCCTGAAAGATACTGACCATGATGGATACTTCAGTTTTGGAGATTTTGACGTCAGATTCCTCATTTTTAGCCCTCAAGCTTGAAACCCTAATTTTGTGCATGCTCCTCAGATGAGCTCCGTTTGTCCCCGTTTCAGTTGTATGACGATCAGTTTGCAGTTCTGAAGTGCTGAACAGCTGCCTGAGTGGTACCTGCTAAAAATAGAAAGTGGCCGAAAAAGTGACCGACCGGCTACTAGATGATTCTGCATGTCATACTGCCCGAAAAATCTCGAAAAACCCAAAAAAACCCAGAAAAATCTTCAACATGCGAGCATTGGCTAAAAATAGTAAGTTCCTGAAAAGTGGTCAGTTCCATTTGCATGTTACATTGTTGCGAAGCTCTTGGAAAACCCAGAAAGAGTATGCCGATATGTGCTGAAAAAGTCTACATGCAAACCCTAATATCAGCCTCTGAAGGCTGAATGCTGAAAGTCGTCATCCTGCTTTGCATGTCATATCATTGCGAAGGTCTCGAAAAACTGAGAAGGAATCTCCAGACATGCATCAGAAAATATAACCTGTAGACCCTGAAATCTGCTCTGGAAGCTGAACTGCTAAAAATAGCAAGTCGTCCGTTTTTGCTCAAATTTTGCACGCGAGCAGCTTGACACGTTCCGGATGCAGTGCGATTGTCAGAATTTCAAGAATGTTGACGGAACACTTGTAATTGCACACTTACTAAAAATAGTAAGTTGCCAGAATCTGATGAAATTTTAGTGGAAACCTGCTAGAAGCCTACTAACAACAACGTTAGTCTCAAATTTCAAGTCACTCTCTTCATTTGACTTCAAGTTGGCTGGAAAATTCAAAACCCTAATTTCAAACTTGGCCAAATTTCACTTTTAAATTCAATGACGGGTGTAATCCCGGAAAGACAGACAGCAGAAAAGAGAGACAACAACAAAACGACCGAAAAGCAAAGCCAAAATACGGAAACGAAGCAAAAATTAGGGGGTCCCCATTTGCAATGGGGCGATGTGTGAAAAACGTCACAACATATAGTTTTCGCAACAATTCCTTACAAAGTTCTCAAAGGGAAAACTTTCCTTCTTCACTATGCTAAGCAATAAAACTATGCTAACTCTAAACTATCTCTCTATGCTCTCTTCTCTGATCTATAATCTCTAATCTAATAATGTACAAATGAGTGGGAGTCCCCTTTATATAGCTGGCCAATCTCAATAGACGGTCCAGATTAAATTACAATGGACGACTTAGATTGAGCCACATCAGCCCTAGACTAGATTTTGCCCTAAAAACCGCCAGAAGGTGGAGTGGTATAATTAATGAGCACAAAAATGGCAGATTCCTCCTTTGACCACTATGGGCAATTAATGCCCACTACCCTTCTAGAAGATTCTCGTCCAGGACCCTGTTTCCATTGTTCTTCTCTCTGACCACGAAAGCAACAAACCGGGCCAACACTGCATCAACTTCTTGCTCAAAAATAGCCGAAGTAAGATTAAGCTAGTACTCAAGGATAGCAATCGTCTGCTCCTGCCGGATACAAGATTTTCTCCAGGCCTCAATGGATTCCTGTGTGCTCTGAATAATGGCTGAAAACGTGGAGATATTTTCAAAGTCCACTTGAGCAAATACTCTCATCTTAGAGAAGAATGGCTGCAATCTTCCCTTCAATTCATCCACCGTCACCTCCTCGGGAGTTAGTCGTTTCGTGAATAATGCCTCCAGCATATTGCAGATGCCATCCTGAATATTTCCCATGGCCTTCCTGATTTTGGCTGACTCCGTCCTTGCCGTGTCAAAGAAGCCTCGGCCAGTGAATGCAGCAGAATACCAGCCTAGAAAATCATATCTATCTCCTGCCTGAATCACCCCTTCTTCAACCAAAGTCTGCATTGGCATGCGCATCAGAGCAGCCAGGCATGGAATAGTCTTATCCTAAAATATGTGGGTATCATTGCATGCCTGCTCAATGTTCTCCAAATGAGAGAGGATATTGGAAGCATGCTGGAAAGAGGAGACAAGATCTACAATGAATCTCTCAGCCTCAGCACGAACACCTCCAATCCACTTATCTCCCTCTTGAATGGCCTTCTTCATCTCCTCAAGTCCGCTGATTGATTCCCATGGAAGCTCAGCTAGAAGTTCCACCGTTGGGTTCTCCTGAGCACATGGACGCGCTAGATGCTGTACATACCCAACCAACGTCTTATGCTCCCTTTTCAACCTCTTATATTTCTCTCCTTTTCGAAGCAGCCTATCTTTCAGTGCCTGGAAGGAGTTTTCAGCCTCCTCGATCACTTGTGCTCCTGTAGGGCGCCCCAATTCAATTGTAGTGACCGTGTAATTTTCAGGCATTACATCACCTAGATCACATTCTTCCCTCAGAACCGCAACATGGAGAGTCTGAGAACCGGCCTCATCTATTTCCATCCTGGAGTACTTCTTGGCTCTCTTCCTTTTAGGTGATCCACTTATTCTGTTAAGGAGCTCTTCCATCTCTATTGTTGGCTCAATGTCGTCCTCTTAATCTCTTCTTATTGCACTGGTGAGCCAATTTGGGACGTCTTGTTGAGCGTTATAGACAATAAGCGACTGCTCCTTTGTTGCTTCTACTTCATGAATTTCTTCCTCAACAACATTCGGTTGAGGTTCATTTGTTTCCATATGCTGACTATCCTCCTCAAGACCCCGAACTTCAGCCTCTGTAATGTCTTCACCCTCAAAGGCTGCCTCAAGTGCACGATCCAAGCGAGTGTCTATTTCTGTTTCTTCATCTTCATCCGGCTGGTCGGCACTCCCAGGAGCATTGGCACTCTAACTATCAGGCTCCCTAGACAATGGCTAGTTAACTTCTTCCATTCTTGTTCTTCGCCACTCTAACCCTTTGACCTGCAAATATTGACACCTCTTGTACACTGGAAGAGTGAGCCAACAACTGTGTGGGTGATGCTGCCTCCATCCTCTGAGGCTTAGGTTGAATTGGTTCTTCCTCCTGTTGTGGCTCTGTAGCTTGGGCGATTTGTTCCTCTTCTTTATTGACATTGGTGGCCTTTGATCGTGTTGATGTGCTTTTCGTGACCGCACCAACGCAGAATAAAGTCGCCAACGGCTACCCTATTCTCTCTTGATCAAAGTATCCAGCACGCTAAGATTGTGAGAGAGTTCGTGCTTTCAACTTCAAGGTTCTTTCAATGTGAATAGTCTCAGTTGGCTTAATGTGATTTGCTGGTATTTCAAGGGGACTTACGAAATTGTTCAACAGCGGAGGAAGGGGTTTTTACAATTCGATAGATTTATTAGTGAAGCACAGGTTTCCTATTCTAACTAGAAAGTACTGAATTTCAAGGGGTTGCTCGGTCTAGAGAGTCTAAATCTACTCTAAGTGTGGGATGTGGAGCTCAACTTCAGCAAACTTCAACCAAACTTCGCTTTGCTTCACCTCGGACAGCTTCCACGGAGTCGGTGCAATCTTCAGGGGAGATGACTAAAGATGTTCAAACCACCACTTGACATGAAGATACCATCACAACGATGCATACCATCATTCAAACTGTGATTGAAGTTAGGCCCACAACGTTTCCAGTTGACCACACAAGGTGAACACACCATCAGTGAGCCCACTAGTGGTATGGATAAGCGAAGCTTGCTTAGATCAAACACCACATTTCATTATTACTATCTACTTGCATAAAAATGAGATTACACTACTCTACGCTACTTGAAGTAGAAGGGATGAAGAAACCTTGCTAGCTATCCATAACAAAGACGAATTTCACCATCAATGAAAAGATCTTTTATTATGAAAGTTTTACACAACAATCTCTTGCAAAAGTTTTCAAAGGAAAACTTTCCTTCTTCTTCAACTACACTATCAATCTATACTAAGCTACTTCTAAGTTGCCCCTCTACTCTATGTCTACTGTCTAACTTCTACTCCTAATTTCTAATGTTATACAAATGAGGGGGATACCCCTTTATATAGCTGGACAAGTCCAGTGGACGACTCAAATTACAATCGGCTGGATGGTTAGGATCGTGCCACCTCAGCCCTAAACAAGATTCACCCTAAAAACCGCCACCAAGAGTAGTGGGGTAATAAATGAGCCATTAATGTCCATCATCCTTCTAAAAGATTCCAGCCTTGAAACGTGTTCACATTGTTCTTGATCTTCTTCTTGACTGCAAGCCGGATGAGTCTGGTCACCACTGCTTCAAATTCTTGAACATCAAGCCTACAACTTTCTTTTTCCTGCTCAACAATGATTTTCCCCCTAGATGTTGCTCTTCAACTTTGAATTGCTTGGGTTTCATTTTTCCTCCATCCTGAGCTTTGAAAGCATTTCTTGTCTTGAACTTAAACATTTCTTCTCTGCCACTTGAGTAGGGCACATACTAAGTCTCAACACTTAGCCATTTCTTGCGACTTTTCTTCCTTCGAGGTTGAAATGTAGTCTTAGAGTAAATGCTCCATCTTCCTTAGTCATCATGCCTCGCCCCAATGTTCATTCTGCAAAACAAACAAAAGAAAAGCATCAAAACACTTCATAATATAAATTTACCTTACTTACCTGATTCTCATGCTCCGATCTTTGAGGTTTGAGTGATCTCTAGCCAACTTTGCTTTCTTCATGATTTGTAGGCTGGGGCATATAACACTTGCACATCAAATTTCAATGCCTTAGACAAATTTCATCATCCTCAAAGACGTATCATCTTTTGAAAGTGTTAACTTCAACCACATCTTCCTCACTTTTCTAGTTGAGGCGTTCACTCTGACATTTCATCCAACTCTGGCTCGAGCAAAATGCCTTCATCAGGAACTCGATCAAAAATCATCTAGGCGATCATTTTCAAATTCATCCGCCAAGGCATTTTTAACACATTTTATCCCTTGCCTTGGAAATTTTTTAAAATTTCCCTTAGGAAAATTCATTGTTCAAGCGCCGATCAAATTCTCCATCCTAAACGCCTTGGCGAAGTTGTTGGCGTTTAAATTCGCACCTCTAGTATGCGTATTTGAAACAGACAACTATGTACAGATAAACTGCTCTTCAAATTAGGAGGGGAAGCTCCCTCTTGTTGATGGTGTTTGAAAGAAAGTAAACTAAAACTAAGTTGCCTATCTTTTTGAACAGCTTAGAGCACAAGGTTTATAAAACACAAACACCGTAGCTGAGATTTTCTGATTTAAGAACTTCAACTACGACTAACTTAAACTAAAGACGTTTCTAACTTCTCAAGTAATAAGCAGAGCAAGAGAAACTAGAAATGAACAAGGTAGATTTTCTGACAAAATACTTCGATAAACTCTTTCTCAACGAACATCTACACACTTCAATGTAAGTTGAAATCAAGATCATAAAAGTAAAACACCAATAACGGAAATCAGAGATTTTATATCAAGGCAAAGGAGGCTCATGATTTTATTACTCGAACTTCTGGAACAAAACTCACTTCTAACATGCCTTGAACAAGAAATTGCAGCTAAGGAGGCTTGCAAACTTATTCTTAACACAATAGAAAACAACAATCACACTAACTCCTTGTTGGCTAAAGAGGCTCAACAATTTGCTATCACAACACAATGGAACGACACTAATAATAAATAGAAGGCAAAATAGGCTCGCGTTTTGTTATTACTAGCATGGTTCTAACACAAAGTGAACTGAAACTGAATAACAACTTGCTGCAATACAGGCTCGCAATTTGCTAACACAATAACCGCTAAAGAAACTAATGAGCAAAGGCTCTTATTTATAGAGAAGCAAAGGAGTAGGGAACCCTAAAATCTCCTTGCTTTCACAATCTAGGGCTTGCTCAGCAAGCAAGCTTTATTACTAAATCTAGAAAGAAGATAACATCTAAAACCCTAGAAAGCAGAAAAAGCGGGAAACGCCAACTATTACATCTTATCTTCTTCCTATCCCCAAAGAATAGATAAGGATTATTCCAAGAATAGAAAGAAAGCGGGAAAGAAAGCTTCTAGAAGAAAGCTGCTTTAAAGCTCGATCACATCCGCTAGGAAATTAGAAACAGTGTCCCGGTTCGGTGCATTGATACTGTCTAAGGCAATATTTTGATTCTCCAAGATCTCTTCGCCCTTAGAGAATTTTCACTTCTTCAACTGTTTTATGAGTTTTGTTCTTGAAAAACATCGCTGCCCCAAAAGATGACTCACAAATTTGATAACTTGGCGGCTCTGCAACTTTATGCTTTTGACACTTCGCTTGATTTCCAACAGAAGAGTATTGCAACACTCTTTTCCGATACCTTTCCTCTTTCTCATATCACACCTTCTCTCGTTCTTCAGCTGAGATGATGAAGTTTTAACATAGTGTTGATTTGGTCTTAAACTCGAGGGGAGTGTACTCCATATTGAAAACCTTGAAGAATGACTGTAAACTCGCCTATTTTCAGACAAGTCTTGAGAAACTTTCTATTTTTAGAATGCTGGTTTTTGGCCTCAAACGGACAATTTTTGGAAATTTTTTTGAGACATGGGGTTTGCTCAAAATTTCATTGCAAGACAACCCAGATTGTCCGTTTTTGAAAATCTTGAATTTTGATTGAAAAAGCAGCAAACCCTAATTTCTTCAATTTTTTACCGAAAAAGCTGGCACCTGGGTTTTGTTTAAAATGCAATTAGAAATGGACCCAGTTGATCAGATTTGAAAAACACTGATCGCTGATCGAAAAAGCAGCCAACCCTAGAATTTGAAATTTTCTTGAAAAAGCTGTGATATGGGTTTTCTTCAGAAGACTGTTTTGAGAGGACCCAGATGATCCAAATTTGCAAACCCTAAAGATTTCACTGACATGCAAATAAAAAGCAGCTGCTGCAACTTGATGAAAATTTCTTGAAAAACCTTCAGAAAAACGAGTTGAGCAGACCCAGAAGGCTGAATATTGAAATCTTTGATCTTCTCCTTCAAAAATTTGATCTTCTGGATGAAGAAGCTTGAAAAAGCAAAGGTCTTATGTTGCTGGTCTGAAAATTATTCATGAAAATCAGCAACCTTGAGCTCTTGAATCTTGAAAAATTTCTTCAAACTTGCTGCTCCAACTTTCTCCCTTGAAGGCTACCTGCAAAAATAATGAAAATAACATAAAAGAAAGATGTTAAATAGACTTAGGGTTTTGTCTTTGCTTTGCTTTCTTTTGCTTTTATTTCAAAACCCTAAAATCTCTGTTCAATGTGTTTGGACGCCATCTTCCCTCACTTTGCAATTTTGAAACCTTTTGAAAATCTCAAAAAATTCTCTAAGGCATGAGAAGTTGGACGCCCTTCTTCACCAGGGGCGCCCACTTTACCCAGTGTTAGCCAAAATTTTGGCATTTCCAACTTTTCTTCTATTTTGACCCTTGGTTTGACCTCGATCTCCGGCTTCTAGATTGATCCGACAGGCGAGTTGAAAGATTCATCGTGGAGCCAGACTGATTTTGAGAAGGATGTTCTGGAGGAGCCTTTGGCTAAAAACTTGATCTTGACCTCTGAATTCATGGGAGCCTTTTCCTTCGAGGGGCTCCGAACTTTCACAGTGTTAGCCATTTTTTTGATCTTCAATTTCTTCATTAACTCCTCTTCTATAGATGATTTCGTCAAATCTGGTGTTCCAGGCGTCGGATCAACTGCCGGTTGAGCTCATCGCGAAGCTGACGAAAAATGAGAAGGGATCTTCTAGAAGAGATTTTGTTGGAAAGTGAAATTTGACCCTTCAAAAGTTTGGGCGCCCATCTTGGCTGGGGGCGCCCATTTCATCCATACTTAGCCATTTTTACAGATTTTCATCTTCGAGTCTGAAACCTTCATTCTGTACCTTCGTCTTCGATCTGAATCTGCAGAATGTTAAATAGTCGGACGTGCTGACAAAGACAGGCATTGCGAAGCTGGCAGTATACTGAAAAGATCAAACATATTCTTGAACCCTAATGGCTGAATTAGGCCCTTCAAAAAAACTGGGTGCCCTTCTTCACCAGGGGCGCCCAAAATCTAAACACTTAAGTCAAATTTTGATATTTTCAACTTTTCCTTCATTCTGACTTCAGTGCGGATCTCCCTTGTTCGTCGCTGAATTCCAGATGAATGAGTAATCTGATAACTACACCGCTGAATTCGTTGCAAAGCTAACAGAAAAGTGAGGAAGTTTGACTAGAGGCTTGAAACCCTAATTCACTCATCTGATGTCCTAAAAAGGTGGGCGCCTTTCTTCACTTGGGGCGCCCAGTTTCAGCAGTGTTAGAAAATTTTATCATTTTTCAACTTCATCTTTATTCTTCGTGCATGTTCATCATTTCATCTTCTGTTGAACGCCTGAGTGTTGATTTTGACGCCTAGCAGCCAAATGACCTCCATTGATGACCTCGGAGCTCCAGATACGCCTCTGAAAAAGCAAAATAGACCCACTAGGGCAAAACTGATTATTTTAAGATTCTGACTACACCAGCCTAATATGGACGTATTTTGAACTAATCAAAATCAGTTTGGACCCTGGCGGATAAACTTTCTATTTTTAGAAATTTTCTATTTTTAGAAAATTTTGCCAATATCCATTTCTAAAGAAACCCAGAAAAACCCAGAAAACGTTACTATTTTGAGAAAATTTCTAAAAATAGCAGTTTTTCTAAAATTTAGGGATGAAAAATTGAGATCTGGGTTTTGTAGGTTATGCTGCTCTTAGCAGACCCAGATCGTCAGAAATTGAAAATTTTGCATTTTAACCCCTCATGCAAGACATGCACACCCAAATTTTGACCTTTTTGACAAATTTGACAAGACTTTTACTCATTTCTTCAAAATGTCTATGTGTAACAAAAAATTTAATTTTGGGGTACAACAGAAGTGCAGAGGACCTTGAAATCCACTCCTTGTCGAAGATCTTCAATACCCAGAAGAGAATTTTCTTCAGAACGTGTAGAATTCATGGGTATATAACGAACGGGCTCATTTAATTTTCTTGAATTTCAAACCTTAGAAAAATATTTCTCAATCAAATTTAATCTAGTTCTTCATCTCTGCGAATATTTTCTTGCTCTGACTCAAAATTTTCTATCAACCCTGTGAAGCTGGCATCCACTGACTTCTCCTCTGGCAACCCTATTCATGTTTCTGAAAAATTTCATACTTCCAAGTCTAGGCATGATTTTCCTAAGGAAGAAATTTTTGTGCCTTAGAAAATTTTATATCACTTAGCAGTTTAAATTTATTTTTGCCTTAGAAAATTTTCTTCAACTTCAATCACTCTGCGAGTGGTGAGGAAGAATTTTTTTTAACTCACTTATGCAATTTAATGCGTGGAGTGCATCTTGTATGTCATGAAGAATATTTGCCACACCTTAGTCATTTTATTTCACCACCTCATAAGCTTAGTATTCCCAACGCCAAGCAATATTCTCCATCTCACCTTGGGCGCATTTCCCATAGGTAGAAGAACTTTACACTTTCAACACCTTTGCTTTGACTTGTCTTTGACTTCCTTGCTAATCTTGGGCGCATTTTGGCATGTGAGGAGGATGGGCGCATATTCTAGGTGGAGGTGGATTTATCCCTTAGAATTTTAATCATTTTGCTTGTAGTGGAGGGTTAGCTTCAAGACTTGGTGGGTGCATTTCATGTATGAAGGAGGATGAAACTTCAACGTCACCTTTGACTTCTTTTGAATCTCAACGCCTTTTGGAATATTCCTTCCTTGCATGTGCATGTTTTGTCCTCACATGCTTCTACTTGGGCGCATTTCAGCATATGAGGAGGATGAGCATGTTGACACCTTGACTTTCCCTTGGCTTTCCTCTAAACTTGGCGCATTTAGCATGTAGAGAGGGATGAACATTTGTGACTTAGAATTTTTTTTAAAACTTCCTTGACATGAGGGCGCATTTCACCCATGAAGGAGGATGAAACAGTAACTCTTAGAATATTTTGCATGCCACTACCTTGAGCTGGGCGCATTTAGGGTGCTGAGGTTGAAGTTTCAAACACTTAGAAATTTTTTTGAGGTTCTTCTTCTCCTTGAGGGCACATTTTGACCCTAGAGCTTTCATTTTTACTACACTTAGAAAATTTTCCAATGCTTCTTCAAGTGTAGGCACATTCACCACCTTGAGGCTCCATCTTCCATCACTTAAAAATTTTCTTTACTTCACATTACCTTGGGCGCATTTAGGACCTCCTACTTCCATTTTCTAGACTTAGAAACTTTTCTATTCATCCTTTTCAAGGGCGCATTTTACCCCTTGTACTTCTATTTTGAACACTTAAAACAATTTTCTAACCTCCTCCAGGCTAAGGCGCATTTCACACCCTCTACCTCCATTCTCCATGCCTTGAAAAGATTTCAAGTTACCCTCTTTCCTTTAGGCGCATATGAGGGTAGCTACTTCAAATTTTAAACACTTAGGATATTTTTAGCTCACCTTCTTCTCCTTAAGGCGCATTTTGACCTATAAGCTTCAAGTTTATGACACTTAGAAAATTTTCCAAGCATCCATGCAAGGTAAGGCGCATTTCACATGGGTAGCTTCAAATTTCATTGCCTTAGAAAATTTCAAGGCTTCAATCTACCTCTTAAGGCGCATTTGGAGTATCAAGCGTCAAATCTAAAGTACTTAGAGAATTTTCATCAATCTTCAGCTTCAAGGGCGCATTTGACATGCTGAGCTTCAAATTTCTCAAACTTAACTAAATTTCTCATGCTATCTCCTTCCAAGGGCGCATTTTCATGGGTGAGCATCAAGTTTTGGGGTCTAAGACAAATTTTCATCCTTCTGCCAGCTGGAGGCACATTTTGGGGTAGGAGCAGGAATTTCTTCAGACTTAGAAGGATTTTATCATCTTCAGGTAGCTTCTAGGGCGAAATTTGATGTTGGACCTCAAATTTCTCAGGCTTAGTGACCTCTTTATAGTTTCGTCTGACTTGGAACGATTTGTTCATGCTAGCCCTGGCTTGCCCTAATTTTCTATTTTTAGAAAGTTTCCCAAATTTTGCATTTTAAGCTGATTTTTGGCTCCAAAAGCTGGATTTTTACTTTATCTCGAACCTCGTGATGTGATTGAGCTGTTGATGTCACAACCCCCCCTAGAACTTAATAAGTTATGGTATTGAAACATGGTCGTTATTTTCGTTATTGAAAATTATCTTTCTTATGAATGTGAATTAAGGGATTAAATAATTGCTTTAGTTTATTTTTATCTCTTGGCAAATGAATGAAAAGGTGAATGATTATTGAATTACGTAAATACAACTATAGATGATGTTGTTATGTATATAAATGTGAATCAATATGTTAAGAATAGTCTAACTCTGGCTTTTGGTGTCAAGTGATTTCAGGACCATCAACGCAAGAAAGGAAAAGGGACCGTCATCAGGGAGAGGACACGGTTGACAAGGATCTGATTGTTATCAAACTCTGGGAAGTAAATGACAACACAAGATGATCTTGGCCTTGGTAAAATAAATAATGAATAATAAAGTCCTAAAAGAAAACATTAAGATATTAACACTTCATAAGGGAATTTTAAATATTATTATGGCAACTTTTAAGTATTCAAATATTAAAGCTTCGAATTTAATAAAGGAGAAATAAAGTTAAATCGCTAAAAGGAAAAACGCATTTGTAGTGGTTTCGCGCGGGGGGGAAAAGAGGGCCGATGAATTGGAAGTGGAACACACCGCCAGAATCATCGTGCTTGCTTTGTAACGCCTTGCATTCAAGAGGCTCGATGGGGAATTCGAAGGAGTATACATTTAAGCGTCGGCCTCGTCTGGAAAAGATGATTCCTTCTAAACAATCATTATTTTCCTTTGGTCTTGGTCTTTTGAAAAGGGGGAATACCATTCTTCCGCCATGGTTAGGGTTCTGTTATTTTCTTAGTCTTGATTTTTCTTCCTTTCGAGTCGGGCGGGAAAAATCCATCATAAGCGAAAGTGATCTTGAACACCATTCTCTTCTTTCTGTTTCTCCAAAGTAATCACCGGTGGCTCACGATTCTCTTCTCGGGAAGCAAGTGGAGTAGGATTCGGGGTCAATAGCAGTTGCAAATAATACCATCAGGCACGTAGCTATCTCCATTTTCCTTCTATCTCTTATGCGTGGTATTCAAATGTGCAATAATTTCCTTCATCGTATACGCGGGTATGAGAATATAAATCTTGTTAAATCTTTTCCTTAATTTGATCGGCATTCCTTCAATCTTATCTCTGCTCTGAAGCTTTAATGTTAGAATAGGATAGCCTCTGTCTGGTCCGCAACTCTCTTCCTTAAATGTGTAGGCCGTCTATTCCTCCTTAAACGAAGCTATATCTTCAAGTAAATCTGGAAACAACTTTTTTTTTTCCCTCATTGCAAACTTCATTTTCCTTAAAATGCCTTCACCAAGCAATATCGGTCATAGGAGTTTTCTTCTTCATATGTTCTAGGACTATTCCCTTGAAGCAGCAATCTTTACTTGAATGCGTTTTGTTTCTTTTAATCTTATGTTGTTCTGACTGGTACACCTGAAACAGAGCCTAGCAGAAACTTGCATCATTCTTTTATAATTCTGGAACAATTTTTACAAGCATATTACCTTGACCCTGAACTGTTATGGAACCCATTAGGGTATGGCTGAACAGGTCTGAAAACTGTCTCTTCCTTTAGGACATCCGTTAAATACCATAAATAAGTGAACCAAATGAATGTATTAGCGAACGGTAAGAACTAGAAACACGAATATTTGGTTTCATGAATGTAGAACCCAGAAAACAAAACCTTGTATGATCTTAATGAGCAAGGATGTGTGCTGACGGCACAGTGATGCCATAATCAATTAAAAATCCTTGGCCAAGGTAGATGCCAGTTCGGCAATGTCAGCTTCCATGACCCAGATATACTCTGGTCAGGATGATCCTTCTGATAGGAGGAACCTATAGAGGAAGGATCGATCAACAGTATAGGTTCGTGGACATTAGGCTCAAAGATCTGATAACAATTGATCCTTGTTAATTGACCTCGTGAAGGGCGGGTTCTTCAATTGAAGAAACTCGGGAGACCAGTAGGTCTTGGTTGGGCGGTAAAGCCCCTGATGATGATTTCTTTTACTTTCTGAATAGTATTGCTAATGAAGATGGTGACAAATGCAAATTATCTTCTTCTCGCACTAATTCCAGGTAAAAGATCTGAATGTTTACTATCTGTTGAAATTTTATTCATCTAGAATGTTTGAACATGGTTTTAAACTGAAATTACCATTATAGACTAGTTATTGTTAAATTGCACTGCATAGATGAATTTTGAAAGTTAGTTGTAGAAAACTATGTTAATCGTTGCAAGTAAACCCTAGAATGGTAGTTATTTATTTTGGCATTTTGAAACTACTTCCTGAAAACCGTTGGAAACGTAGAAAAACTCTAGTTCTCTTGAAAACAATTAGTTACATTTCAGCTGAAGGTAGTTGACAGTTAAACCTTCGTAATCATAGATTAGTTTGGTTCTTACAGTTGACGCCTAATGCCTGCATGCCCTTGCTATTTTTAGTAACCTGCTAAAAATAGCAGTTGCTCAGAATGAGTTCAAATTTGGCGTGTTAATTGATTGAAGAATGTCGATCGTGGTTAGATGCTGTCTCTATATGATTGTCATGTTTTGCCCTTGAATGTAGGAAACCCTAATTCCTTTGCACCAGCTTGCTAAAAATAGTGTCTGATTTTTCATTCTCTGCAACTCCATTTGTCTTGAAATTCGCGCCATGGGGTCCTTATCATTTGCTTGACCTGTTCATACTGAGACTTCGTGCTGACCTGCTATTTCTGGCATGTTTTTGGAGGTGGCTTACTATTTACAGCAGTTGCTTGATTTTGAGACTTACTCTACTCCGTTTGAATTGAAATTTGAACGCTGTGATCCTTGTAGGTAAACTTGCTTGTTGACACTGGCACCTGATGCTAACTTTCTATTTATAACTTGTTTCAGGAACTCCTTACTAAAAATAGTAAGTGCTCCGTTTGCCTTGAAATTTTACCAGCAGACTCCTTGGAAGGTGTTGATCATGGTGGGATACTTCAATTTTGGAAACTTTGACGTTTAACCCCTCATTTTAAGTCTCGAAACTCGAAACCCTAATTTTCCTTGCATGCATATCAAACGACCTTCGTTTGACTCTGTTTCTGTTGCATTCTATTATGTTCGTGATTCTGATGCGCTGGGAAGTGGCTGCTAGAGTGCATCTGCTACAAATAGCAAGTTGCTGAAAAAGTAATTATCCTGCTTTGCATGTCATATCATTGCGAAGCTCTCGAAAAACCCACAAGGAATTATCAGACATGCAAAGAAAACCTTGATATGCAAACCCTAAAAATAGCCTCCGAAGGCTGAACTCTAAAAGTCATTATCTCATTTTGCATGTTATACCATCACGAAGGTCTCAGAAAACCCAGAAAGAATCTCCAGATATGCATTGAAGAACTCTGCTTATAACCTCTGAAATTTGCGTCAGAAGTTGAACTGCTAAAAATAGTAAGTGGTTGGTTTTAGCTCAAATTTTGCACGCGAGCAGCTTGATGTGTTCTGAATGTAGTGTGACTGTTAAAACTTCAAGAATGTGCTTTGAAAACGCCCCAAATTAGGTAGTAAGTTGTCGGAATCTGATGAATTTTCAGTGGAAACTTGCTTGAAGCACACTGACATCAATGTTAGTCTCAGATTTCAATTCATTCACTTCATTGGATTTCAAATCGACCAAAAGGTGCAAACCCTAATTCTCAGACTTAGCCAAGATTTCAATTCAAGCTCAAAGACGGGCACATCCCGGAAAAGACAAGTAGCAAAGAGAGAGACAACAGGAAAAAAACCAAAAACAAACCAAAAGACCCAAATGAAGCAAAAATTAGGGGGGGTCCCCATTTGCAATGGGGCGATGTGTGAAAAAGGTCACAACAGATCGCACATGAGATTGTATGTGAGGGCAATTGATTTCCTCTTAAGCCTGTGAACATACCCATCTACCCAGCTCCTCGTGAAAGTTAAGACAGGCATAGACAAAGTGTCCAAGTCTGTGACTTCCGGCTCTGCCCAATCAGGTGGCGGGATTGGCGTATCCTTTATCGACTCATAATCCGGGTGAGTAATGCTGGCATCCTCATCTACCTGGTCTGGAACTTGGACAACCTCACATTCTCTGATCAATTTCAGAGGCAATCTGGAGAACATCCTCTTTCTGATTTCAACTTCATCTCCTGCATTTGACCAAAAATCTTCTACATGAGCCTTGTGCCTATATTCTTCACCTTGTACAATTCCAATCTTCCTTTGAGGATCAAAATCCTGTCGGCTGGTGTGTAGAGTGAGGTGATAAAATTGTAACTCATCCTCCGCTTCTTTGGCTGCTTGCAAAGAAGGGCACTCCTCAAGTGAATTTCCCATAACAATAGGGAAGTTCAAACCTCCTTTCTTCTTCCTCATGATTTTGTTGTAGGCCATGAGTTGCCTAGACACTTCAAGCATCACCATCCTATCTGTGGGGTATCTTGGCAATCGGTAGGTATATGAATGGAACCCAGATAGCCTTATATACGTGAACTTTGGAAATTGGATAAACCAAAACCCGTACTCTTCAATCAACTTTTGTGCTTCTTTGGATATTCTTTGCTGCGTTCTCCGTTGAAGAGTCCTTGTGATATACATAGTGAAAGCATCGTTCACTCTTTTGAAGCTGGAGGTACTTGTCAAATGCAGTTGCCTGCAAGCTTCATGGATTTTGAATTGATCATAACCACATCCAATCAGCTCCTGGTATGTCAGCTCCTTATACTTCGTCATTCGAGCTAGCATATAAATGACATACGAGCTCATGCAAAACGTATTTGTTCTCCTTAGGCTTTTGAATTGTTCATCTATGTTGTCACTGATCATCTTCGCCCAATCTACGTATTCATCTTTGGCTGCTTGCAAAGAAGGGCACTCCTCAAGTGAATTTCCCATAACAATAGGGAAGTGCAAACCTCCTTTCTTCTTCCTCATGATTTTGTCATAGGCCATGAGTTGCCTAGACACTTCAAACATCACCATCCTATCTGTGGGGTATCTTGGCAATTGGTAGGTATATGAATGGAACCCAAATAGCCTTATATACTTGAACTTTGGGAATTGGATAAACCAAAACCCATACTCTTCAATCAACTTTTGTGCTTCTTTGGATATTCTTTGCTGCGTTCTCCGTTGAAGAGTCCTTGTGATATACATAGTGAAAGCATCGTTCACTCTTTTGAAGCTGGAGGTACTTGTCAAATGCAGTTGCCTGCAAGCTTCATGGATTTTGAATTGATCAGAACCACATCCAATCGGCTCCTGGTATGTCAGCCCCTTATACTTCGTCATTCGAGCTAGCATATAAATGACATACGAGCTCATGTAAAACGTCTTTGTTCTCCTTAGGCTTCTGAATTGTTCATCTATGTTGTCACTGATCATCTTCGCCCAATCTACGTATTCTTTCCCTTCTAACACCACGCTGATGTAGAAGAACATCCAAGGCTCAAAAGCATACGCCTGTGGGCTTCCATTCACCCGACTGAGCATCATGATTAAATCACAGTATTCTTGCTTCAACTCCTCTGAGATGATCTGCTTTGGCAACTTGGCGCCAGGAGGCTTTGGCTTCCTCATCCATGTTGTGTTGATTCTCTTAGCACACCTATCAAAAGACGAGGCATACATTTTATCAGCCCTCTCTTTAGACCTGTACAACATTTTGTCCGTAGCTGGAATCCCAAACACCTCACCAATGGCCTCAGGTGCGAAGTTGGCCAGCAACATGCCATTTGGAGAAACAATTGTCCGGTGATCTGACCTGTAGTAGTTTGCACATTCCATTATCAACTCAGAACATCGAATTGCTGGTGGAAAACCAGTAGCTGCATACAATCCACTCACAATATTGTGCGAAGTCACTGATGGAGAATAACCACCTTGCCCATATATTCTCCTTTTGAATGCTTCGAGGTTGAATGAACCAAGGTTGGTATCAGTCAAACCTCCCAGCTTTGACATGAACTTAGATTCAGGAATAAATGACTTCTTCGGTTGTTTGATGATTGCCTACTTCAACATTTCCAGCTTTGCCTGCAGCCTTGCTTGTTCCGACAACATCTCCTCTCCTAATTTCAGCCATCTGCAAGATAAAAAAAAATCAAGGATTACAATTCCAACTTAGAAATAAAATTATTGCGAGATGGTTGGCAAGTGGAGTTAGCTTCAAAAAAATAAAAAATCTTCACCACCAACTCCAAACCTCGAGAATTATAACATCGAAATTCAAACTTCGAGCTCCAACAACTTTCAGCAATACCACTTTCAGCACTTCGAAAAATCAAGCTCAACTCCCTTACTTCAGAATTTTCTCCTTCTCAGCACTCACTCACTTCAACTTCAACACTCTCAACTTCAACACTTAGAAAAATAATTCCCTCAGCTCAAAAATTTCTCACTCACTCAACAGTCACTTTTAGCACTCAAGACAATCTCAACTCTGCAACTTTGTGAAGAAAAATGAATAGCTTTAGAGTTTATATAACTGAAAGAAGGCGCCCAGTTTAGCAGTTGTCATTAATTCACAACGAGCCAACTGAGACTATATCCGCTGCATGAAGGAACCTTGGAGTTAAATGCATGATCTTTCTCGCAATCTTAGCATGCAGGAGACTTTGTTCAAGAGAGGATAGAGTTTCCATTGGGAAACTTTATTATGGGTTGGTGAGGACATGAAAAACACATCAACAAGGCGCCCATCTTTTTGAGGGACTAGATGAAGGATTCCAACTAAATGATACCTAGAATGATTGTCTCAGATTTGATCAAACTTCACAACGCATCCGTTAGCGGGTGAATCTGAGTTGCTAAACTATTAGAATCAGGAGTCAAACATGAGGTTTAATCATGGTCAAATGTCAAGGAAAAAGCAAAAGCGCCCCTGGAGGCTAGGGGCGCCCTAGGTTTTGGAGCCTTGAATACAGTCTTTCTGGTGATCTTAGGTATTCATTCAATCCGTGTTACTTCTAGCTTTCCGTTACATATCTCAGTCAAGTCAAAAGATGAGTCAGTAGCCTGTAGCTGGAGTTTAAGTGGATTTTTAGCCAGTTTGTAAAATGGCTAAGTTTGGGAACAAAAGTGCCCCTGGAGGCTAGGGGTGCCCTTGATTTTGATCCATCAGATGATGAAATTTGGAAAAGTGTTCTCTAAGAACTCTTTTGTAGAACGAAGCCAGCTTCGCAACGAGCCTCCTGTTAGTTCTGAAGTTTTTCCAAACGTGAGATGTGAGGAGGTCATGATCACCTTCAAAGTGATGAAAAATGATGAAAATATGATGAAAATTTGACCAAGTCTGGAGGCAAAAGCACAACTTTTGATCAGAGGCACCTTGATTTTTGAAGCCTCAAATCTTAGAATTATGGATTGTAGTCTCAAGGAGTGTTTTGTCAGTTTTGATCCTACTCTTCAACGAAACTCTCAGCCAGTCAATTGGGCGTGTCAGCCAATTAGAATTAGTGGTTGAACATGGGCTCCGACAATGTTTGCAAATCCAAATTTTCATAAAATTGGTTGTCTTGAAAGTGACGCCTAGAGTCAAAGGTTTGACTTTTGAACTGAGGATGACTAAGTGCCCTATAATGGTGGAGTTTTTCAAATGAATTTAAATAGTATTTAATGTTTAGTGATTCGACTTCAACTGAACTTAAATATTATTTAATTCGACTTATTTTTGCTTGCAAAAGGGGCAATTTGTTTGCATGCAAAGTTAACTGAAAGTATCAAAGTTGGCGCCCTATTTAGGGTTATTTTTCATTCAGTTAACTATTTTGGGGTCCAATTAGATAAAGTCGTCCACTTTTTGGGTCCAATGAGGGTGGCACTTGATTTGCAAGAGGTTTTGGCAATTCAAGAGGCAAATTGATTTTGATAGGAAAATGGACGATTTGCTGCACTTGGAGGAGGGATGACATTTACATATTGCTGGTTTGATTTCATGATGAAGGGCAGATAAAAATTCGAAGTTGCTTGTGATATGTTCTCTGGTCTTCAAGGAGTTCAAGCGCTACATTCTCAGGCCTAGCTATGATGTTTTGAAGGGGATTCAACCCAAAGATTGGTCCAGCATCAAGACATCTCTAGGTTCTTTTGTATTAGCTGTTATCATTGTTAAGTTGTGTTGTACGCAAACCAAAATTTTTGCTTCATTAAGGCATTTTGCTTAAAAGAGTCTAAACCTTGTTAAAATGATGTCAAAACATAGTTTTTGAGCAAATCAAGTATGGACTTTGTGTCAATTTGATGTTAGAAAGATATTGGTAAAATTTGAGAAAAATTGAAAATTATGGTTTCAAGCACCCTTGTTTCAAGTCACGAAAGCCTAAAAATTGAAACTTGTCAGAATTGACTGAAAATTGTTTTGATTGGCTTATTTTGCTTCACGATCACAATGGTGAAGTCAGTTTTAGTTAAAACTCAGTTTAAGTCTGGTGGGTAGTTTTTGTTTTTTTTCAAATGGAAAGCTAGGAGCTCTGAGGTCGTCAATGGCAGATGGCCAGAGACCAGGTGTTGAAATCTCCTAAAACGCTCAAATGAAGAATCTATGGCAAGATAAGTGCAAATTGATGCTTTGTCTTGGAGGGGATTTTTCACCGGAATGAAAATCATCAAAAATTTTCTAACTCTAGAGCACCAGAGCCCTTGGAGGCCAGGGGCGCCCTAGTTTTCAGAGGCCCATATTTCAGTTTTGAGGTTTGTCACTTCCAAGAAGACTTCTCAGGAATAATGTCAGCTTTGCGATGAGCTATCTAGCCAGCCTAAAAGATTTGTCTAGCACCTGATACGAGAGATTGAATGAAAAAACGGGGTAGATTGAAAAATGACTTAACACTGGAGTGAAAAGCACGCCTCTTAGCCAGGGGCGCCCATCTTTTTGAGGGACCAGATGAAGGATTCCGACTAAATGATACCTAGAATGATTGTCTCAGATTTGATCAAGCTTCGCAACACATCCATTAGCGGGTGAATCTGAGTTGCTAAACTGCTAGAATTAGGAGTCAAACATGAGGTTTAATCATAGTCAAATGTCAAGGAAAAAGCAAAAGTGCCCCTGGAGGCCAGGGGCGCCCAAGGTTTTGGAGCTTTGAATACAGTCTTTTTGGTAATCTTAGGTATTCATTCTATCTGTGTTACTTCTAGCTTTTCGTTACATATCTCAGTCAAGTCAAAAGAAGAGTCAGTAGCCTGTACTGGAGTTTAAGTGGATTTTTAGCCAGTTTGTGAAATGGCTAAGTCTGGGAACAAAAGCACCCCTGGAGGCCAGGGGTGCCCTTGATTTTGACCCATCTGATGATGAAATTTGGAAAAGTGTTCTCTAAGAGCTCTTGTGTAGAATGGAGCCAACTTAGCAACGAGCCTACTTGTCAGTTTTGAAGTTTTTCCGAACGTGAGATGTGAGGAGGTCATGATCACCTTCAAAGTGATGAAAATTTGACTAAGTCTGGAGGCAAAAGTGCAGCTTTTGACCAAAGGCGCCTTGAATTTTGAAGCCTCAGATCTTAGAATTATGGATTGCAGTCTCAAGGAGTGTTTTGTCAGTTTTGATCCTACTCTTCAATGAAACTGTTAACCAATCAATTGGGCACGTTAGTCAATCAAAATCAATGGTTGAACATGGGCTCCAACAAGGTTTGCAAATCCAAATTTTCATAAAATTGGTTGAGTCTGGAAAGTGACGCCTAGAGTCAAAGGTTTGACTTTTGAACCAAGAATGACTAAGCGCCCTATAATGGTGGAGTTTTTCAAATGAATTTAAATATTATTTAATGTCCAGTGACTCGACTTCAACTGAACTTAAATATTATTTAATTCGACTTATTTTTGCTTGCAAAAGGGGCAATTTGTTTTGCATGCAAAGTTAACTGAAAGTATCAAAGTTGGCGCCCTATTTAGGGTTATTTTTCATTTAGTTAACTATTTTGGGGTCCAATCAGATAAAGTCGTCCATTTTTGGGGTCCAATGAGGGTGGTGCTTGATTTGCAAGCAAATGGGACGATTCTAGACTTAAAATTATATATTTAAGTCATTATAATCACCATTATTCTCATAGCAAGTTCAAGCAAAGGCAATTTTCTTGAGTAATTGAAGATTCGAAGGTGCTTTGAGTTCAATTTTTCAATGCTAGGTCCAGATTCTTTAGAAGATTAATTTTCCAGAGTTCAATTTTCAATGCATGCAGACTTCATTTAATCCAGTTTAGGTATAGGCAACTTTTTGAGGCAGAATAAACAAACTTCTATCTTCTGTGTTACATCCCGATTTTATAGCTACTATTGCATAGGGCAATTGATTGTAATGTTTGAATCTTTATAGTGAATAAAACAATGATGTTTTGTTATCAATAATGGCGTATTATTGATGGTTTCATTTGATTGTTACTTCAATTGATGTAATTTTGATTAAATGTTGCATGCAATTATGGAATAATGTTATTCTAACTTGTGAGATATTTTTACCTTGTTATGAGCATACGACTGCCGATGTCATGTCATGGTGCGCAGGTATGAAGACTGTTCCTCTAGATAGAGGAGAGACATCATTCGGGGAGGAACTTGGTCGGGTAAACAGTAACAATTACCAAATTGAGCATACACACACATACTATAGATTAAGTAAGCCAAGTCTGTTTGTCGAGATAACGTTAAGTCGTCCATAGGCTTGTTTATTGACATGAGGATTTTGAATTCACTTCTTTAAGCTTTAGGGGATGTGATTGTTTAAACGTCAGACTTGCTTTACCATGACCCAAGTATGAATGATGTGAAAGTTATGTTTATGATTGATTGGGAACGCACGTACATCTATACATTGAGAACACGTATTTATATGTGCAGACATATCAATACATGTGTCCGCTAAGCAGACGGATATGCTCATACACATGTGTCGACATGTATGTATGCATACATACGTATATACAGGTATATATAAGTACACATTCTGCCTGATGTATGTGGTGAAAATAATATTTAATATTACTGCCTAGCAAATTTACATATATATTTATGTATAAATGTATATATTAATGATGTGATTAAATTATGGATAAATACATAAATACATAAGTACCTATGTAAATATATTATATATTTATATATTTAAATATATGTATTAATATTAAGGTAATATATACATATATGTAAATATATATATATATCACGATATAATGTCGGAAAATATATATATTTATATATTTAAAAATATTACACTTAATTAAAATACATATATGAATAAAATATATAAATGAATAATATTGAAATGTGAATTATATAAATTTAATTGACACATAAAAATATTCAATTGGATAGAAATTGAACACAAAGGTAATAGAAAATAAAGGATTTAAATGGCGACATAATTCGATTTTGGCTATAGAGAATAATAACCTCAAACATAGAGATCAACTTCTTTTGCTGGAGATATTAAAAACAAGGAAAATTGAATTTATTTTTAAATGAACATTTGAAAAGGCAGAAAACACGTTTTGCTTTGAAAAACTCATAAAAATGAACTGGGAAATTGCGCGCCTGGTAAAAACGCGCCAGAAACGCAAAGGCAAGAACTGGTCTTTGAGGATGACTCGAATGCTGATCTTGAGACCACGAAATGGCGACATGGGATCATATGAGTCTTGACCTTTCTGTTTGGAACGAACTTCCTGATTTATTGCAACAAAATAACCTAAAAACTGAAAATGCCTTGAGTTGTCAAAAATCCGCCATGAGAGTTGATTTATTCTTCTCTTGCTGGCTTAAAAGGGAGTCGAATCACCTCCATTTTGGTGATTAACAGTTTAAGAACTCGCCAAGTGTCTTTTTGACTAATTCTGAGCACTTGTTGTCAATTGGCATGCCTTCTTAAGTGGAAAACTGTTGCAATTCGGGTATATAAATATACACGCCTTCCATTCATTGCATATACACTCATTGAACAATCCGAGTTTATCATTCTACAAATCACACCTTTTTCTAAATTCTAAGTTGAGCTTTTGTGTGCAAATTCATCTGGAGAAAATTTCTTTTCTAAGTATTTTACTGTGTGTGGGAGTCATTTCGACTGTGAGAGTATTCAACATATCTGAGAGTATCATTGCATTATTCATTTCTGTCAGTCATCAATTCTGAGTTTAACATTGAAGGATAGAGATTATCTTTCGTTCTGGTTTGAAAGTTCTCTATCAATAACAAGAAGGCTAGAGGTCTTTTGACTGAAGGAAAAAGGAGCTTCAGACTCAATCTAAATCACCAACTGCAGAAGAGTATTTTTATATATCAGGCAAGTTGTTCATCTTCTTATTCCATTCTAATATACTTCTGAAGTTCAATAGGCATTCTAATCGTTCATGCTATAGAAGAGTTTCTGATCAAGGGTTAAATTCCTGTTTACTGAATGTACAAGGATAAGAATGTGATATTTTGTTCTATTCTGTAATGCTTGCAAAGATTAGGAATTGCACTTAGAATTCATAATCAAAGATAAGGCTGTGGATTTTAAGTAATAGTATTGTATGTTTTCTTTTGTATGCATGGCTTGCATTAGTGACCTAGATAATTTATAAAGTGTTTGCTTAATATTAACTCCATATGAAGAGTATATGTTTAAGTAGGTACTAAATACTAGGACGGGAATGATAGCATCGAGTCAAGTAACAATTCTCAGCTTAAGTCATTAGGGTTAACTTAGTGAAGCTTGTGTATCTTCTAGGCATTGATTTCCAAGGAAGAAGAGGACTTTGAGTTACTTGTTATGCTTTTCATTTCTAGTAGTTTAGCGTGATGTAGGAGGTCTAGGGTACACACTACCCTGGAAGGACTAACCTACGCGTAGTGTAAGAAAGCCTTAATGCAAATCGGCCCTGAGTAGTGTTTATGATAGATGACCTTCATTCGAAGTACTGAATGAGAATACTTTGGCCAAAGTAGTGAAAGGTACGACTGCCACATAGACGTGAGTTAGTTGAGACTACACTGTCTGTTCATTGTGATCCGAGTACTAGATCGAGATTGTGAAATAGCAAGGTTCTAGTTGTGTAGGACACAACACTATACTCGGTAATCGTTAAAGGATGCCCTACCAATCTCTTCTTTGAAGGGAGGGCCATCTATCTAACGATAGGTGTGCGGGGGACCACATTATAAGTCGGTTATTGGCGGAAAAGCACCCGAGTGATGTTTCTCCTCCATAGCAAGCGGCCGATGTACCAAGATTTGAAAGGACGATCTCCTAGACCTTCTTACTACTAATTGTTTTAAAGCTCATTGGAGCTATGTTAGTTAAGGTATGTA
>VDFB02270651.1:525537540-525562083 GCA_007258455.2 Sequoia sempervirens | reverse complement strand
CAAGTTTGGGACCCAAAAATCTAAGTGGGACTCGTTTTCCCAAGGTGGAAAATGTGTCTTAGATCACTAAATCTGGGCCATTCAAGCTTGAAACACATGAATTATAATTGGGTGATGATTTTTGTTAGGATTATCATCGAAAATATGTATTAAATGAGACTTGTGGATGCAAAATAGGGCCAATTAAAGCATAAGAAATCCCAATTATTAATGACAATCGGAGAAAAGTGTGAAAGTATGTTACACTTTACAACTCTCCAAAAAAGGCACCAATAAGCTCATTTAGTTCATAAGGGCCCAAGACCTAATCTGAATATGTTAGGCATATTACAACACTAAATCAAGGCCAAGTTAGGGGGAAATTTTTTCGTCATTACAACCCTGTGGAAAAAAACTCCTCTCCAAAAGATAGAAAAGAAAATAAAAAATGATGCATGGATGGAGGACTCAATCACACTCCCCAAGGACTACATACATCATGTATATACAATAAATGATCCCCCCATAGGAAGGAAAAGAAGAGATATTATATCCCACCCATAATGAAGAAGCTCCAATGTCGATGAAATATGCCTAAAAAAAAAGATGATCCAATGCATACAAGCAACTCCTCTCCCCTTAGGAAGAAACAAGTCCACCAAATGATGAAGCCACTCTATGTCCAAATGAAAAGAGGAAGGAAGTCTCCATATAGAAATCTCTGAAGAGTGAGGAGGAGTCCCCAAACATGAATAATCCACCACATAATCATATAAAAAACAACCAAGAAATGTGAAAAATCAAGTGAAGGCTCATTAATGTCAATCTCCAAAGACAATCTAGATGTATCAACAACCACACTAAAACTATTATCAAAGAGGGGAGAAATCCCCTCAATTATGTCTCCCAAATCTACAAGATGAGACTCCACAAACAAATCTGAGATTCCTACCAAATACTCATCCAATAAAGCAAGATATGAAAATCTATGACCAACCTGCTCAAGAGAAGAACTCAAATTTGAAGAAGCAGGAGGTGAAGGAGGAGGAATCTCAACACTAGCCTCAAGAACACCAAGATTCAAGTGACCAAAATTCTCCTCATAGACATGATTCACCCCTGATGGAAGAGTATGAACATCAGCCAAAGAAACATGATCATCAAGAATAAAATGAGAAAAAGAATATAAGCGAGATGCATGATCCACCACCCCTGTAGCAATGAAATTTTTAGTTTGTATGTCCTGAATGTCTACATGATCAACATTGCACTCAAATTTCTTACCTTGTGCACCATGAGTAATTTGACAAACTGGAAGAAGATTAGTGGTCAAGGAGGGTACATAAAGAACATCATTAAAAGATCCTTCACCCATATCAATAGAACCTTTTCCACAAACTTTCATGCAAGTATTGTTACCCATCAAAATGTTAGGTGAACTACAAGGCTCAAAAGAAGAGAAGATATCCATAGAAGATTCCATAGGATGAGATGCACCTGAATTAAGAAGCCATTTCCATTTTTAGGAATAATAGAAGCCAAGATTGCTTTACCTCCCATCCCATTACAAAATCCTACATTCCCTATCTATGTAGGTTTGGATGATGATGTAGATAGAGATGCAGAAGAAGAAAAAGGAGACTCTCATGAGGGCTGTGAGATATTGTTCTTCTAAATAAGGTGAGTAAGCTCATCAATCTTCATAGTATAACACCTATGTTCATCATGTCCATATCTCTTACAATAAGTACATTTGATCTTCTTCTTTTGTGATGGTTCCTCTTTGGAAGAGGTTTTGGTCTCAGGGGTAGGATACTTAACTTTCTCATTAGACTTAAAATCCTTATTCTATTTCTTATTCTTGCAACTTGAAGATTGAGCTATGAAGGAATGACCCTTAGGAAGACCATTTATGTGTATCAACATGGCCTGCTCCCTAGTCAATCTATCACAAAACTCCTCAAATGAAGGAATTTGATGATATTCCTCCATGGCATCCATAGTAGAATAGAAGGTAGAGGCAAACACTTGAAAGGGACCTCTCAGTATTGACAAGATCAAGAAAATACACTCTTGGTAATTTTTGGCATTGCCACATCCTTTCAGTTGTCACAAAATAAACTTGAACTATGCAAGGAAATCTTGAATAGTAGGAAAGGAATCTAGGGAGAGAGAGGTGAGATCAGCTTCAAGTTGCAAGATTTTGAGCTTATTGACCTTTCCATGCATTTTGGAAAGCTTATCCCATGATCAACAGTGAACTCAACTTTCTTACCTTGTACACCATGAGTAATTTGATAAACTGAAAGAAGATTAGTGGTCAAGGAGGGTACATAAAGAACATCATTAAAATATCCTTCACCCATATCAATAGAACCTTTTCCATAAACTTTCATGCAAGTATTGTTACCCATCCAAATGTTAGGTGAACTACAAGGCTCAAAAGAAGAGAACATATCCATAGAAGATTCCATAGGATGAGATGAACCTGAATCAAGAATCCATTTCCCATTTTTAGGAATAGTGGAAGCCAAGATTGCTTTACCTCCCATCCCATTAGCAAATTCTGCATTCCCTATCTGTGTAAGTTTGGATGATGATGTAGATAGAGATGTAGAAGAAGAAGAAGGAGACTCTAATGAGGCTAGTGAGATGTTGTTCTTCTAAAGAAGGTAAGTAAGCTCATAAATATTCTTAGTATAACACCTATGCTCATCATGTCCAGATCTCTTACAATAAGCATATATTTGATCTTCTTCTTTTTGTGACAGTTCCTCTTTGGAAGAGGTTTTGGTCTCAAGAGTAGGATCCTTAACTTTCTCATTAGACTTAGAATCCTTATTTTGTTTCTTATTCTTCCCACTTGAATATTGAGCCATCAAGGAATGACTCTTAGGAAGACCATTTATGTGTATCAGCATGGCTTGCTCCCTGGTCAATCTATCAAAAAACTCCTCAAATGAAGGAATCTTATGATCTTCTCCCATGGCATCCATAGTAGAATAGAAGGTAGAGGCAAACA
The DNA here is from genome assembly GCA_007258455.2 of Sequoia sempervirens. Lineage (NCBI taxonomy): Eukaryota > Viridiplantae > Streptophyta > Pinopsida > Cupressales > Cupressaceae > Sequoia > Sequoia sempervirens. The sequence goes on along the minus strand of VDFB02270651.1, from coordinate 525,559,082 downwards.
CTTGAAAGGGACCTCCTAGTTTTGAAAAGATCAAGAAAATAAAATCTTGATAACTTTTGGCATCGCCACATCTTTTCAGTTGTGACAAAATCAACTTGAACTATGCAAGGAAATCCTAAATAGTAGGAAAGTCATCTAGGGAGAGAGAGGTGAGATCAGCTTCAAGTTGTAATATTTTAAGCTTATTGACCTTTCCATGCATTTTAGCAAGCTTATCCCATACCTCTCTAGTTGTTGTACACTTCGCAATATGAAACAAAAAATTATCAGATAGATGGAGACCTATGAGTCCTCTCACCTCATCTATTTTTTTGTGATGGAAAAATTTCTCAAATTCCTTAGTGAACTCGGGTTGTTCGGCGTCCAACATTTGCCAAAGATCTTGAGATTGCAACAATTATGTCATCTCAAGCTTCCATGTGTGATAGTTGTGTGGATAGAGCAATTAAATCCTTGGTTCTGACATGATTTATAAGGACACAAAAAAAGGAATAAAAGACCCTATACACCCACCAAAATGGATACAAGAAGTTTTTCCAATTCCCAACAACCAAATTTTCCATGAAATTACTTTGCAAAAGAAAATGCAAAAATAAATTGGAAAAAGAAAAAAGATACCTCAACCAAGTTTCGAATCACAATAATGTCCACATCATCAACACACAAGCAGCACCTTTGCAAGCCAAATTGTCAACATAGTTGGAATAATTGATTCACACTAGAGAGATACACTCGTGTAAGATAACCAGCCTGAGCCTTAACTCACATAAGAATGAAAGCACTAGAATATAAAAGGATTAATTGTCACCAATTTTTCACCAATGTGGGATAAATCTTCAACAATAAACTTCAAAAACTTGGGCCCACTTCCCCTTCAATGCATAGAAGCCCTAAATATTTATGCCATTCAAAACTTTATAAAATGTAAAATTTCAAAAAATGACCAATCAACACCAAATCTGGGGATTGAATGCAACAACAACAAACTAAAAATGGTGCCTCTAATGGGAAATCAGCCTTCAACAGGTAACTAATGCTACTCACATAGAGAAAATCTTGCCTCCAAGTAAGAAATTGCACTTCTCCTAGTATGATCACACCCTCCACAAAGGAAAATGCATATAAATGACCAAAAAAATACCTTTTTCAAATGCCTCCAAGTAGAAATCATGTAGAATTGTAGTCAAACAAATGCCACAAATAGAAACCTTTAAATAATGGTCTATTCAAATGCAAATCGCAGCTTGATGATTGCCAAAAAACATGCCTATCTTCCTTTAATCATAGCTTCAAAATGAAAGTAAATGAGAATGCTCTAGCAAGGAAAAAAATGTATGCCCTTTGCAAATTCCTTAATGAGAAAAATTGTGTCTCTTGTAGTTGATTCTACCTTCGGAACAAGAAAAATAGGTCTCAAAAATATGTAACACACAACAAAAAAATAAAAAATCCTCACAAATGTAAGGATCCGCGACTGCAAGCAAACAAATGGCCTCCTCCAATTTTGAATTGCTGAATTCAAATGCAAATCAATATGCTTCCAAAAAACCCCTCTTCCAATGCAAAAAAATGCCTATTTGTTTAAATCAAATTGGCAATGATGCCTTCGGCCAGCCATCCAAAATTTGATATGCAAACTGGAGGTATGTAAATATCTCTAATCAACAAGAAAAATTGGCAAATAGGGAACTTTGAAATTTGAAAATTTGAAAATGTCCGAACAATAGCAGCAAATAAATGATCTCAAAAAACCTTCGATGAAAACTCTCAAAGGAAGGAGGGTAGAATGGTTGGCTCTTATACCATGTTAGTGTCAACCACCTCCTAGGAGCACCATCTACAACAAAATACCTTCATAGTGCATGAGAAAAACAAATATGCTATTTCACTAGAAGTGAATGTAAATTGAGATGCTAAAAAAACATATTGTACAGGCCTTTAAAGCTGTGAAAATATCAAATGGGTGAGAAAACTACCCTATGGGAAAAAACCACTCAAATTTATTAACCCTAAGATAAACTTAATAAACTAACAGTAGTGAACATGCTAAAATTAGTGCAAGAGATATTCCCAATGGATGTAGGATGATAAACTAAGCTTTACATGTAGAAGGATAACTAGATGGAATGAGACAATGAGGAAGTAGTGGGAGGGGCATTTGTAGAAAACGTAAGACTTGGATTACCTAAAGAATGATAAAGTAAGCTTTACATGTAGAAGGATAACTAGATGGAATGAGATAGTAAGGAAGTAGTGGGAGGGGTATTTGTAGAAAAAGTAAGACTTGGATTACCTAAAGAATGATTGGATGCAATTCCCATATCCTTATCAAGATTAAAAGGAGAGTGGGTGGAGTGGATATGATAAGGGAGATAATATTGGAAGGATAGGTATATAGGATGGGAATGATTGGTAGCTATAATTTATTGGTATATATGATGAAAATGATGGGTATTTATAATAGATTTGTAGATTGTATGGGAATGAAGGATAGTTATAATTGATAGGTAGATAGGAAAAATCATTTACACAAGATTCTTGTTTGCTAGGTTTTCATCATGATACTAACCCAAGATGCCACAAACAATGGTTTCCACAATTAAACATATTATTTTTGTATGCTTTTATTTTTCTATTTTTAGTAATTATTTTATATTTTGGATGAGATGAGAAATATTCTATGTGGAGGATGAAGGATGAAAAGGAAGCAATCACTTTTCTACTTTCATGAAGATAATATCCATTGTTCAAGAATAAGTGCTAAGATTTCAAAGATGTTTGAAGAGCTACAAATAGAGATGAACCATATGAATGAATGATATAGTTGATTATTCAAAGGTGTGGACCAAAGGAGTATGGCATGCAAGAGAATGAAGTGAATTTTAAGGGATGAATGGATGGGAAGAGGGGATGGTATGATGAGGTGTCATGGGATTAGAGGGAACAAGGACCAACTGGTGTACACAAAATAGTGTATGGTGGAATTTGAATGCAAATGGTGGAGTTTGGATGGTGGATTTTGGGATGTGGAATCAAAATAGACTTAGGGGATAGAGAATGAGGAATTGTTAATTTAGGTACATAAGGGCCTGAAATAGATTTAGGGTTTAGAATATGGACATGCTCAAATTTAGATGGAGGAGTTTTAAATTGGAAGGAGGGATAGGTATAATTTGAGTTATATTTTGGAGGAGAATATTTGGATATTATTTTTAAATTTCTTTATTTTTTCTTTCAAATCCTTTTTTTTGTGTTATTTCTTCTTTGAAACTCATATTATTTTTGTGTTTTACTTTTGCATGTGATGTTCCTTTGCGACTTCTTGTAGTGTTGATAATTTTGGATCTGATTTTTCTTTTTATTAAATGTTGATAATTGTGGATATGGTGATCCTTAGATGAATAATAACTAGATATAGCCACTATGGAAATCAAGAAAGAAATGAGAATGATGACTGGGAGTCCCCAATCTAGGAGAAAATGGGATGCATGGGTCAAACCACAATAGTGGTTTACAAATTATATGAGGAAGGAAATTTCATTTTTTTCCTTTTCCCCAAACTCAATGGGTTTGGTCGAACCAATGGTTCGACCGAACCTCATCATAGGTTCGACCGAACCCACAAACCCTAAATAAAAATAATCATATTTAAATGGGTTCGTTCGAACATGGGTTCGACCGAACCCCTTAAATATGACAAAAAACAAAAACATTCTCATTTTTTATACTGTCATTTTCACTTTCTTTTTACCAGTTGCTTTCCCTGGTGTGTGCGGCGAACCGAGACCGTGACGGCGAGCAAACTAACTTCTTCTCTCTGGAGAACGCAAACTCAACTTTGTCTCTCCAAAGTTCATCAACCCGACTTGCATATCGAGCACCAGGTATGTGAAATTCAAATTTTGTAGAGTTCAAAATGCATTTATTTGTTAAATTTTGAAACCCTAAATGAATTTTTTTCAAATTTGTTGAATTCAAATTGCATTTGTTTGAAATTTTTTAAAGCATTTTCAACATACACTATTTTTCTTCCCCATTTTGCATACATTTTTATGTCCTATGTGTAAATGAAATATGCCTTCCCATTTCAGCAATCAAAGCTATGGATAGCCTACTCCTAAATGGAAAGACCAAGTGAAACATATATAAGAACTTAATAGCATATGGAAACAAACAATATAAAGTTATGAAGTTCAAATAGAACCACAAATTGTATCATTTGTAACATTAAAAATGTCCATCTCTACACATTTTTGGTGGTAGGTAGGTATTGCACAATAAGATAGAGGATGTAAACTAATTAAGACTTGGATAGTATTTTAAAAGGAATTTGAGGTGTGGAAACACTTCCCATATTAACCTATCAAGAGATAAATATGCAAAATAGATTTAATTTTAGTTACAAGAAAAATGTATAAATTATAAATTTATAACATAATTATGTACATGGGAAAATCCTCTTGGAAGAAAAATCCCACAACCAAAAACATGAACCAATTATATTATTTGATAATAATATCATTTACAATAAAATATTCATGTGCATACCCTTATAGTAGTATCATCAACATGTGAATATGGAGTAATTTCTAGTAGCATGATGATACCTACAAAATCATTATGCTTTCTCCATCTCAAGCACCCATAAATAGGAAAAATTTAAACCATAAACCAAGTGTGGTTTACCAAAACCATGAGCCAAAATAATGACCTAAAAATGGCACCAAATTTGGCACAAATTCCAACACCATATTCCTTGACTTGGTTTATAGGATGTATTTAGCAAATGCTTTACATCTTGTCAAAAAAATTCAAATCCTCCTCCTCATAACCGACACTCCATTTTTGGCATATTCAAACCCATTATTTAAGATGATCTTGATGATTTTCATAATTCTAATCAATATTCTAGTGTAACCCCCCTTTTTTATTCTCTTATGTGTCATATAACATTTCATAAGTAATTCCCATCTTACAATTTCATACAATGCTCTTACAACTTCTTAAATATATAAAAGGGACAACCCTAGTTCAATTAGGATTATTTAATTATTATCACCTACATCCATTCATTACATCTTATTAGTTTTTAGTTGCACACATTATTAGGAAATATGCATTGTCTAAGAAATTGGGGTATATTGTATGTTTGAGAGTGTTTTCCTTGATCTTTTATCTAGTTAAATTAATATCCTTTAAAATCTTGTTTTATGGAGTTTTCATCTTAACTCTAATATAGCTAGCAAATAAAATGATGATTGAATCATTTTTTGATATAATAGCTAAAGACAACCATATAAAGAGCCACATTAAAGAAGATGAAAAATAATGATCAAGACTATGATTTAGATACATATGTTGCTAAACAAGATATTTTCCTAAATTGACAATTACGTATTGATGCACCTCTCTACCCTAAATATCCTCACTCATTGGCTAGTAATTTATATAATGTATTAAGTGGCTATCCTTAGGGAATTAACACTATTCATAATATTACCATTCTAATGGATTTTAATAATATTGTACCCTCTATGCATCCATCTACCCTTCATCCTCTTATAATGATTCCTCCTATCATACTATAGTTACCACTTCCATGGGATCCACCACCCATGTCCTATCGCCTTTCTCTTCACTAGCATTTTTCTTATCTCCCATCCTTTTATATATGTTCACACCATTATTACTACTAGCACTATCCTATACAGATATGTTCTTCATACCATTCCTCCTTATCCTATGAAAATCTAACCTTATAGTGTAACTTCTCCTTCCATTACCATGTCATTACCTTTCTAGACCTTCCCCTCTTTATACATTCTCCTTTTTATCCTACACTACTCCTACCACTAATATATCCCTATACCTTGGATATACTATTGAAGAAATTTAACTGACTTTCAATATCGCAAAAATTAGACCAATACTTTTAAACGTAAAATGTGTATAATAAATCACAATCCATGCTTCCTAATTCAACTTCACTAATATCTATCGAATTAACTTAGGTTCATTACAATAAGATAATCATATAGCCATAATTAGTTGTTAAGATAATGGTAAAGTTTTCAATAGCCATATTTATCCTTCCACATGCCACCATTAGACATACACATAAGATTCATGAACATCCATACCTATGAGCATCCAAATACAAGAAATATAACTATATATATCATGCACATCATCAGCATACACATAAAATATCACACCCATCATCAAGACAACTAATAGTTCCCATATCATATTATCTATGTTCTCATACAAATGTGTCTTCAAATACATCAAAGCACTCATGAGTAAATCCACTCTATATAGCATACACACAACTAAAAAGGTGCCCCTAAGGTATTTGTCTCCTATATCTATCCTCTTAGCCTATCCTTCTCTATGGATATGTTCCACTCGTATCTACCACCTTGAGGTGATCCATGTCTCAATCCTTGTCAAGGTCACTCCTCCTCTCTACCTATATCCTTTCTCAATGAGCTAGATCTATCATTGCTACTCCCCAAACAACCTACATTTAAATATTAAAAAAATGTTTAATAAATCATACAACATTGATTAAAACTAACTAAACAATGAAATCATTTAATACTATAACACCTTATGAATTATATTGAATTTCCCCACCTTGAAATTTATAGCCATTGATATCAATCACTTATTCATACTATAACTTTGTTCTCCAAAACACTTACATTTATATAAAAGTGAATTTTTAAGAAAAATAATATTTAACCTACTTTTAACTCAACAATAATGGATGCATTTCTATCATAAACTCTTCATAATCATAATAGAATCATGGCCTAGGTAGAGTATAAAAAATGCCTGTGCCTGTGATGTGCTCACTGCCCCAACAGGGGTACTCTTGGAACGAGGGTAGTGATTCGGGGTATTGGTGTTTTTGGTGGGCTGAAACCGTTGTTTTTTGGTAAGGGGCTTGAGTGCCTATCTTGGTCCTTGTATTCATCAATGTCACATGGGGAACCATCTGGGGCCTGCCCCATGATGGATTTCTGAGCAGCGTGTGGGTCGAATCCCTTGCCACAAGGTACTAAATCTTTTGATAATAACTTATTTTCTTTGGATCCGGAGAAGATGGAAATAGGCTAGTTAAGGGGGTCTCGGATTTCAAAGATTAACAGGTGCCTGGAAAGGTGCAAAGAGAGGTCGAATTTAGTGATTCTGATGGAGATGCTGATGGAGGATATCGATTACTACTCAAGACATTCTTTGTACTGCAAGTTCTTGGGTTTGAGAATCTCGCTACAATTTTTGGAATCTTGGGCTCATAGGACATGGATGCCAGTGGGGGGGATGGAAATTCGGCTCTTGGAAAATAACTATTTTATGGTCACTTTTGATTGCCTAGTAGATAGGATCAAAGTTTTTGAAGGGGGGCCATACTTTTACAACTAGGTGGGCTTGTTTATTAAGCCATGGCATGTAGGCTTCAATCTGGCTGAGGAGCTTCCGAGTAGAGTTCCAGTCTGGGTTCGACTGCCGAGGCTCCTAGTCGAATGCTGGCGCGATGATGTTTTGCATTTACTGGCCTCGATGCTTGGTAGACCTGTTAGTGCTTCGCAACAAACACAGTTCAAAAGGGTAGTGACTTATGCCCAATTTTGTGTAGAAATTGACTTAAGCAAGCCTTTGCCAGATTCTATAGAAGTGTGTGCAGGATCTTACTCTTGGGTGCAACAGCTTGACTATGAGACCCTCCCATTTCAATGTTGTCTCTGCCACGGATATGGACACTTACAGCGTAGATGTCCCAAGGCTAAACCTATGGAGGCTCAATCTTCTCAACCTCTTCGTAATCCACCTAAAGCTGATAAGGGCAAGGACCCTATTCTGGGTGGTGATATCAGGGAGGATGGATTTACTCCTGTCAATGCTCGAAATAGAAATAAGGGGCAAAAAAGGACTTTGAAGGAGAGGCAAGATTATGACACTTTTAACAGATTTGAGGTGTTGGATGATCTTAGCTTGCAAGAGGTGAATCCAAGATTGTTAAATTTGGATCAAGGGAATTTTGGTCCTAATCAGCAGGAGCCTCATGATGAGGCTGTCCAGGTTACCCAACAGGTAGAGAGCTCTGGCTTACCTTCTTTAGAGTAGGATGGGGGAGGTTCTAGGTAGGAGGGGCTCAGTTCAATGGTTCCCCTTGCTCTGTAGGTTGATGGGTCTTTGAATTTGGAAACAAATTTGTAGTTGGGGGCTCAGGAGGAGTCAGGTCGTGCTTCTGATGTTTTGAAGGATGTAGAGGTTTCATCTCATTCCTCACGGAGAACAAGTACGGAGGTGGGTAAGAATAGTAAATCGCCTGATTAGTTGGGTATTTTGCAAAAAGATCTTAAGAAAGGGGGGCAGAGAAAGTCTCTAAGTTTGGTAGGAAGAAAGATTTGGAAAAGATTAAAATGATAGGGGAGACTTTGGTGGAGTCAGGGTCAGTCAAGACTCTGGATTCTCACTTCTCGAGCCCCTTGAAATGATAGTTCTTTCATGGAATGTTAGGGGCTTGAACAGTGGCCCTCGACAAAAAGCTATTCGGGATTTGGTTAGGTTTCATTCTCCTGATGTCCTCTTTCTTCAGGAAACTAAGCTTTCCGTTGATTGTATGTTTGGTTTAGGGCCCAAGCTTTGGAAGAATGGTGAATGCTAGTGTGTTGGTGCTCAGGGGTCTTCTGGGGGTGTGGCTTGCTTATGGAACCCTAGGAAGATTTTCCCCCAATGGTGGGTGTCTTTTAAGTCCTCTTTGTCCATGGTTGCTTCTTGTTTTGAGACAGGGGAATTTGTTCTTTTTTCCAATGTGTATGCACCTGTGGAGCTTTAGGGTAAGCATCTCATGTGGTCCTATATTCGAGTCATCCGTAGCATGGCCCCTTACCACCCTTGGATCATTGGGGGTGATTTCAATGCTATTACTGAGCTTGTAGAGAAACGAGGTGGTACAGTGAGACTAGAACCCTCTGCGTTGTTGTTTTAGGACAATATTTCTACACTGAATCTTGTTGATGTCAAGCCTAGCAATGGACAGTTCACTTGGAATAATCAGAGGGTTGGTGATGATTGCATTGCAGAATGCCTAGATCGATTCATGGTCTCCTGCTTTTGGGTTGGCGGTATGTGGTCTTCTAGCTCAAAGATTTTGGACTGGAGGGGTTCAGATCATTGGCCTATAAAGCTTGCTATCCTCTCTACTCGGATGCCTCAGAATCCCTCTTTCAAGTTTCAGCTTATGTGGTTACGTGATCCTGATCTTCAGGGCTATGTTGCTCAGTGGTGGAGGTATGGTAGACCTACCTATGGCACTGCAATGTATGTCTTTTTCAAGCTTCTTCAATTTGTTAAGTATCAGCTTAAGCGGTGGAACTGACTTTGCTTTGGAAACATTTTCCATGCGAAGTCTGCTGCACAGGCTAAGTTGGATGGTATTACAAGGATAATTAGGGAGAATGGGGTGACTGAGAATTTGTTACAAGAGGAGTCAAGGGCTTTGAAAGCTTTGGAGGAGTGGGAGTTGAGGGAGGAAGTCTACTGGAAACAGAAAGCCCGTGTTGAGTGGCTCCAAGAGGGAGATAGAAACTCTGCTTTCTTCTTCAATTCTGTGAAGGCTAGGCATCATGGCAACTCTATTCCTGTTTTGGTCAATGATAGGGGAGATACTCTCTCCTCATTTCAGGATATTTCTAATGAATCTGTTCAGTATTTCACTTCCCTATTCAGGGAGGATATGCAGTATGGCTCTGTGGAGGAAGCTCAAGTCCTTTCTTGTATCCCTTCCTTAGTTTTGAGGGAAATGATGGATCATCTTATGGGGGATATTTCTCTAGAGGAGTTGGAGGAGATTGTGTTTCAGATGAAGAAGGGGAAAGCCCCTACCTCTGATGGTTTTCTGATTGAGTTCTTTCAAGAGTCCTAGGAGATTATCAAGCTGGATTTATTGGCCGTGGTCCATGAATCTCAGAGGAACAAACAAATGTTAAAGGCTCTCAATTCTACCTTCCTTGCTCTCATTCCCAAGTATGAGGGGGTAGATAGGTTAAGCCACTTTCAACCCATCTCTCTTTGTAATGTTGTTTATAAGATTATTTCCAAACTAATTGTTGAAAGGCTGAAAAAGTGGCTTCTGATGCTCATTTCTGAGGAGCAGAGTGGTTTTGTGGAAGGTAGGCAGATTCTGGATGGAGTTGTTATTGCAGCGGAGTCCATTCACTCTATGGCCACCTCCAAAGAAAAGGCTATGTTTATCAAGCTTGATATGGTTAAAGCATATGATAGAGTTAGGTGGTCCTTCCTCCAGAAGGTTCTAGGCGCTTTTGGTTTTGGCGAAGAATGGATTCAATGGGTTATGAGTTGTGTCACATCGGTCTCTTTCTCCATTTTAATTAATGGGGAACAGTCTGAGCTTCTTGGTGCTTCTCGGGGATTAAGGCAAGGGGATCCTCTCTCTCCTTACTTGTTTCTTCTACTTGTTGAAGGTTTGGGCCGCTTATTGAGAAGACATGTGGAGTTGGGTCTCATTCATGGGTGGCGTTGGGGAGGTGATTTACCTTCGCAGACTCATCTGCAGTTTGTGGATGACACAACTTTGATGGGGATGGCCACTATTCAGGAAGCTGTGAATCTTCGCAAGGTTCTGGATATTTATCTTGTGGCTTCAGGGCAATTAATCAATGAAGATAAGTCTTCCATCTTCTTCTTCAACACTCCGGATCTCATTCAAAGGAGAATTGCTCAGACTCTTCGGTTTAAAATCGGGGCTTTTCCTTTGACTTACCTTGGGATCCCTATCTCTATGGGTAGGCTACCAAGAGATTCGTGGCAGCCTATCCTGGATAAGTTTCGTGCAAAAGTTACTCATTGGACCAACTGTTGGTTGTCATTTGTGGGTCGTGTTCAACTGCTTAAATTCGTGGTTCAAGCTCTCCCCATCTATCGATGTATGATACAAGTGGCCCCAGTGGGTTTTGTGAGGGAACTAGACTCTCTTGCAAGATAGTTCTTATGGTCCAGTAACTTGTTGTCTTCTAAATGGAGTCTTGTTAATTGGGATATTGTGTGCTACCCTAAGCAGTATGGTGGTTTGGGGCTAAGGCAGTCCTCGCTGGCTGGTACGGCTTTGGCAGCTAAACTTTATTGGAGGTGGTGCATTGAGCAGGATCAGATTTGGGATAGGATTATATCCCATAAGTATTTCCAAGATATCCCTTGGCAAGATCTCCCTCATTACCCTTTGGTGGGAAAGGGCTCGACAATTTGGACTACTCTCAAGAAAGTAGCAACGCTTGTCAAGGATGGCTTATTTTGGATATGCAAACGTGGGATGGAGGTTTAGTTTTGGTACGATTCCTGGGATGGCTACCCCCTATTATCTCTCAATTCCCTAATCTTTCGACCTTGTGTTAGAGATTCTGTGATGCTGGTTGGTCAAGGGTTAGCGACTTTAAGTTGTTTTCTTTTCATGGGTAGCTTAGGAGATCTAGGTGGAAGAGCCCCAATGAGTAGCCTGTGGTGGGTATGGAAGAGAAGTGTGCAGTGCTTCATAATATTCTTTCTATCAGATAGTGCAATTCCCTTATGGACAAGGATGTTCTTTCGTGGTCTCCTAACCCAAAGGGTACTTATACTGTTGCTTTCGGTTACTTGAGGCTGCTCTCTCAAAGGATCGAGGGGGTGGATGTTCCTTGGTGGAAGAAGGTGTGGAATAAGTTTTCTTGGCTGAAGTGTAATTGATTCATTTGGAATTTGGCTTGGAACAGGTGTCTGACTTGGGATAATATTCAGAAGCATGGGTTTCAGGGCCCCTCTAGGTGTGCTCTTTGTGGGGGAGGTGAGGAGGATTCTTCTCATTTATTTTTTCGGTGTCCTTTTACTTTGCAGCTCTGGCATTTTTGGTGGGGAGTTTGGAATAGCCCTTGTGTTCATGCCTCCTCCTTGGTGGATTTTTGGACTAGCTTGGGAAGACCTCCCTCGTTAGCTCCCTTTTTGCAGGATGCTTGGCATGTTGGGCCTATTTTCCTAGTTTGGCAAGTGTGGATGGAAAGGAATAGGAGGATTTTCAGAAGGGAAAACTTGCGTGTTAAGTAGGTGTGGTTTAGAATCCTGGGTATGATTCATGAGATAATTGAAGCCAAGGGCGAGGTGGTGTTTCCATTAGAGAAAAGGGATGCGGAGATGGTGACTAGACTAGGAATCCATGGGTTATCCTCATCCTCTACTTGTTGTAAGAGAGGAAGGCATGTGAGGGAGCGTGTTCATAGATTGGGGAACTGGCAGCCCCCTCAGGATGGAACTTTGAAGGTTAATACTGATGGTTCTTCTAGGGGAAATCCTAGACCTACAGGAGTTGGTGGGGTTGGCAGGGACTCTTTTGGTTCGGTGGTTTTCCTCTTTTCTATCCATAAAGGTGTGCAGACTATCAACCTTATGGAAGGATTGGCGATCCTTTATGCTTTGGAAAGGGCCTACGCTCTGGGGTGGCATCCGGTTATTTGTGAATCAGACTCTCAGGTTCTAATTAATTTGCTTAACGATCAGAAGGTGTCTGATGTTAGCTGGCAGCTGGCGGTGATAGTGCAGCAGATTCTACAGATTGGCACTTTGATGGAGAGGGTCTCTTTTGTCCATATTCCAAGGGAGTGGAATAGGACTACTGATTGTCTAGCCAAATGGGCTTCTGAGCATTTGGATGGATGGAAGATTGAAGAATGGGGACATGTCCCCTATGAGCTTTGTTTGGATTTGGAGAGGGTTCTTGCTGAGGATGGAGATGGTGCTAGTTGATTATGTCTCTTGGTCTGTCTTGTTTGTTCTTTCTAGTTCCTTTGGGCTTTTGCCCTGTGCTTTGATGTAATGTTCTTTTCTGAAGTTCAATAAAGTTTTTACCCCCTTTTAAAAATAAAATAAAATAAAATAAATAAATAAATAAATCTAGAGTTAGAGTGCCAAAATTGTTGAATTTAATCCTTTGTGCTATTAATTAGCTTCTTATCGACTCATGGAAGCCTATTGCTAAAAGCCCAAGTATAATTTTCAATAGGACTTTCTAATCATGATCTTATTGATAGTACTTTTGATAATGTTTTATGATTTAGGTTTAATTCAAGACAAGTTTACCTTAATAATTGAGCCTTTTTAATAATTTCTTACTAATGATGTTATTACTCTATGAGCAACTCTTTTATCTTTTTCCTTACTATTATTTACAATAGAATTGAATGCATTAAAAAAAACTTTAACAACAATATTATTTCGATCAAACCTTTTGCTTACATGAATCTTTGAAATTTATTTAGTAAAGGTCTCATTTTGTACATCTTTAGTAATTGTATAAAAATTTGGAATTTTTTGGTTAATGTCTTATTGGAAAACCATTCATTGAAATTTTTTGAAGCCCACAACCGAATGGTTTGTGATGACCTCTTTCCTTCAAGAATTTCTATTATGCTCATCAATTTCAAACCATTTTGGGGTTCTTGAATGCTTTTAAATTTTAACAAACTCATTACAAAAAGATGGTTTTTGAATTTCTTTTTCTTCTTCACAAAGGTTTTCTCTTCTTATGTAATTTGGACACACATTGAGTTTCATTGGTTCATGTGAGCTATCAATTTAATCATTGTTATCAACAAGTCGATTATTGAGTGCAATTTCAATGTCATAGGGTTCATATCCACATTAGTCAAGAAATTTTTGATGTATTTCTTCTTCTTCTTCTTCTTCTATGATGCTACTCTTATCAATAGGTGTTCCATCAAATTTTACAATATTTTCACATTCATGTTCAAGATTTTTATTTTCAATATTATTGTCACTTTCATTTTTTAAACATTTCATTTTACTGAACATTAAAATATCCAATTTAAATGCCATTTAAGGGTAAATAAGGAACTTCATCTTCTTTCAATATATATTTATAACATGTATATATATTTAAGGGTAAATATATATTTTTAACATATATAATATGTATGGTTGGATTAGTGAGATATTTATAACAAGTATGCAATGAAGTCAAACTTTATTAGATTTGATTCTTAATAAATTATTTTTAACGATTCAATTTATAGCTTTATGCAATCTATGAGTTTAAATAGTTTGATCGTATCTAAACTTTATACATATAAAAATATGATAAATGTATGATTATTTTGCTTCCGAATCTATAATTTTTTGATGTTCTTGGCTATATAATTGAAGTTCATTTATGTTAACAACTATTAGATTAAATATTTTTATCCCCAATTATTTTCAAATAATTTTATACTAATCTTTGTATTCTTATTCTTTATTTCATCGTTTCATTTAAAATTTGAACCATTTAAGAATGCTATGTTATAGATTATAGTTGTTTTCCAATTCTTTTTAAATTGTTAATGGTATGAAAATATTATTGATGAGTAGATGAATTATTACAAGTTCTATTTTAGATTTGTATTCCCTTTATCTAGATATATTATTTACCAAAGTCTCATTGGTCTTTTACGTGCACTGTATATATATATATAATATGGAAAATGTAGATCATGTTCCACCTATGCCAAATTATTTGTTTGAAAATACTAGCAATGAGATTAAAAAATTGAGAGATTCATTAGCATAGGGTGCAAACCCGGGGATATATAGTGAAGCATGCATGTTAATATTGCATAGTATAGAAAAACTAAAAGATGAACTTGAGAGGACAAGTGCATATTCCCCATATAGAGTGACTATTATTCTTTCCCGCATGTGGGAAGAAGTACATGGTGGCGTTCCCCTTAAACAAATATAGGATAGTGTCAACAAAGAAATGATAAAAGCCACTTGTTTTCCATTTTATCAAAATGTGTGTAAGGTTAGGGGATATCAGGTCACTAGATGTGTTGATCATGTTATGGCCTCATTGATCTACCCTCGATTTCTCATAGCACATGGTCTATACCCAAACAATGACCAGATTCCATTGTATTTTGTTCAGCAGTTGTATGTTGAGGTCCATTTGGGCCTCAAAGTTAACTACCTGGACATTCCACTATATGCTAGTCAAGGGCATGGTAGGATTGCTGATAGGACCACCTATCGTTGAGAAGATAGACTAGCCACAATTTTTAGGGTATTGGTTGGTGATAGGTCTCCTACTCTCACCCCAGCTCTAGCCCCCATAGCAGATGAGGTTATCGTTGCTTCCCAAAAGGAAGAAATTGACACTATAGGTGACATTGCGGTTGCCAGCACTAGGATATCTGATAATCATGTATGTCAGTATTTGATGTCCAGACATTCTCGATCCACACCATTTTTAGCATAGTGGACCACCGTGGATCCTTTTATAGTGGTCGACATCCCTACTCCTACACAACTTGATGCACTTATAGGAGATATGTCATGCATGACTCTACATTGTTTGGATGAGGACTTGTTGGAGGCATATGCCCACATTGCATTAGACAATGGGATGGGTATAGATCATGTTAGATAGCATTTGAGATGCAGAGGTCATTCAGTTCCAGGATCCCATCACTCTCAGCTAAGCACTAGTGCGCATCAGGATCCACCTATAGTTCATACGGCAGCTACCCAGACTATGGGTTTTACTGATATGTTGATTGGTTCTGGTTCATCATCATCGATGCCATCTCACCTTCATAGTCCTCTATATTCATCATTTATGGCACTACATGGGATAGATCAGATGGATGCAGATGTTGATTCAATGCATGATCATTTGGTGGATATGGTGGAGGTGACTATTTCAAAGGACTTAGGTCATCCGATATCAGATGATGTGAATGTATGTGTGCATGTGCATGTTTCAATTCTTTTTTCATTATTTTTTATTTTTATTTTTTAACTAGATATTCATGTAAGTTGATATATATGTGTATATATATTGTTACAGGTGGACATACCTCTTATCACTCCTAGCCTTGGTCCAAATCGTGTGCATGATCGATGTGAGTCTATGGATGAATATGTTATCAGTGGACATGTGAGTTTTACATTTTTATATAATCACATGTGTATATGTACATGCAATATATTTATGTATGCATAGATTTAGATTTATATTTAAAAATACAAGTTCATTTAAAAATAACTTTCATAAAATTTATTTAATATAAATTATATGTATTTAACACATCTTGTACACAATTTTATTTGCAGGGCTTAGCACATCCATCAAAGCAGGACTATTCTCATTCAGATGGCCATTCGTCTAGGAGTAGACATTCATATTAGGCCATGCACTCTAGATTTATGATCTTGACCACATGTATTTGATTATATGATGATCTTTAATAGTATTTGATATTTGATGATCTCTAACTTACATTTGCTTATATGATATACATGCATTTGCTTATTTGTTGATCTTTAGTATTCAACATTTGATGATCTTTAATTTACATTTTTCTTTTATGATATGTACATATATTTTCTTATATGATATATACATACATTTTCCTCTTTTCTTATAATAAGTGTTATGTTTATATGTATTGAATCCCTTTACATGTATGTGCATGTGTTTTCTTATGGTTTAAACATGTTTAATACACATAATATATGTATGAATTTACTTTAAATATTCAATATACATACATGTTTTCTTATTTTATGATCTGTTACAACTTGCATTTCCTTATATTCAATATACATTTGATCTCTAGTAGAATTTTAGGGAAATCAATGCCACTTTATAATTAAGTTCATTCATGTTGATCACAATAAATATTTTTTTTTTAAATGACTTAAGAAACATGAACCATTGAGTTGAGAACAAGATATAATCTTTTTGACAAGTAACTTGAAATTCAATTCAAATATAATTAAGAAAATTTAATTCAAATTATACCTCTAGATTATACATTTTTGACAACTAACTTGAAATTCAATTCAAATATAATTAAGAAAATTCAATTCAAATTATACCTCTAATATACATTTTTGACACTTTAACAAAATTATAAAATTACTAGATATGTTGTGCATACCTATGAATTAAATATGTTCAAAAAAATCCATAATGAAATAACTTGTTTGTTTACTACTTGATTCATTTAAACTAGGATCTAGTTATTCCATGTACACTTGAATGAATTTGATTCACTTGGAGCACAGATTTTGGAGAAGTTTTTGCACATTTATCAAGGAGGCAAATATTGGAGGTCGACAACTTTTCATTTTTATCAATCAAGGAAAAATTTGGAGGATAATTTAACTAAGTTGGTAGAGGACTTGTTTAGAGTCATCTTTAAGATGAAGAAGAAAATGAGACAACAAAGAAAAAGAAAAAATGTGTCTCAATGAAAATTGTCAAAGGAAGAAGAACAAAAGAGGCGTGACCAAAACTTGGAAAATTATCATAGAAAGAAACAAGGTACATGCTTATTTCTTCTCTCTCTCACTCTCAAGTGTGTGTTTAGGACTTTTACTTTGAAGGTTTCTAACAATCATTGCACTTGAATGACTATAAATACTTTTAAATGTCCTCAAGTCATCTTGGTCATGCAAGTTGGAATGCTTATATGATCCTTGACTCCAATTCCTTAAGCCAATTCTTTTTGTTTCAATATTTGTGTTTTGTGTCTTTGGTCTTTTATTTTCATCACTTCAATGTTCTCAAATTATTTTTATGTTTTATGCTCTAGGGATTCCTCAAGCTCAGTCGAGCCAAATCTAGATATTGGATCAAACGAATTCGTTGAAGAACACTTGGACCTTGAAGTTAGGGAGTAGACCCAAGTTCAAACAATGCTTGTTGGAGAGGGGTCAAGATCACTTCCTTCTACTAGTATGGATGAGCATATAAAACTAGCACAAACTTCTCTCACTTATAGCTCATCATGTTTTATCAGTTTGTTTGCTTGCATACATAAACTTCACTTATATTTAATATCATCTCTCACTTTTTTTTGCAAAATATTTTGTGACACATGTGTAGGAAGGGCTCAACAAGCAGGAAGTTTTCATGCTCAAGTTGAGCCAAATCTAGACATTGGATCAAATGAATCCGCTCAAGAATTCATGGTCCTTTAAGATAGGGAGGAGGCACCAGTTCAAACAATGCATGTTGGAGAGGGGTCAGGATCACTTCTTCCTACTGGTATGGATGAGCATATAAAACTAGCTGAGAAGGTGGGGAAACAAATTTCTCATAGAAATTTAGATCATTTAGTTGAAATGGATATGGAGAAACTGAAATATTATGCAAACTAGCCTTATAATAAGAGAAAGAGGTTAATGACTAAATATGTAAATGGAATGATCAATCATCATTTCAATCATCTTGATACACTTGAAAAAACCCAATTGTTATCAAGTTTACTTCTTCGTGATGAGCTCAAAGCGTCATTACAATTTTTGGGTATTCATTCAACACCAAATGAGAAGAAACACATGGGATTACAAAAGGATATTGTTCAAAATGTTAAAAAGGGTTTAGATTCCATTAGGAAAGGATCTTGATCAGTGGATAAGGCCACTACAAGAAGGGTGATGTTGACATCTATTGTACATCAAGATATAGCAAGAAAAAGAAAAATGTCTACACTTTCAACTGAAATTGGTTATAGTAGAACCACATTGATAAAATATGAGAAAAAGAGAAAGTTTTTGGATGAGAGTTTAGAAGGCAATTGGGCAATTATGTGTAGAGCTCCCCATTCTAATAGGATTGAAGATGTTGTTAGGAACTTGGTCTCAGGTTTTTGGCATGATCAAACTCGTCCATCATCAAATACTAGAGATGTTATGAGACACAGGATTGGACCTAGTATTTATGAAAATCATATCAAACATTGGCTAGACATAACACAATTTGAGATATATATGAACTTTTGTAATGCATATCCTCATATAAAGATTGGGAAAACAATTTTTCAAAGGTTAAAGCCATATTATGTGAAGATAAACAAGTTTTTTGAAACTTGTTGTTGTCATTATCATATTGAATTTAATCTCTACTCTCAAGTGTTTCAAAAAATGAGAAAAGAAAGATGTGGGTTTCAAAATGCACCTCCTAAATAGCAAGTTTGTTGATAAAGTCTATATTATGTGATCATGAAAATGGACCTCAAATAAACTACATAAAAGGAATTTGTGAGATGCGGAAATTTGGCTAAATTTCCTTCAAGAATTGAGGATACTGACCTAACAAAGATAGTGAATTGCAAGAGGTAAGTACTATTTTTAGAGAGTTTATTTGTTTCAATTTCTCATAGATCAAGTTATTTGGATTCTCTTTGATGTAATGTTTCATTGATCAAGTGTGGTTTATTGTTATTCACATATTTTAGTGACACGGTACAAGTATGTAAAGTTGCAAACAAATTTTGGGGAAAGAATCCACAAGGTTGAACTATGTAGAAGAGGAGATTCCCATTGGAAAATTTATGGAAGATTTTCAAAAATTGATACAACCATACATACATCATTCATTTTTTGCTAAGTGGTAAGCACAACAATTCCAAACATTGAGAGATACTTTCCCACATGGAACAGTTCTATCAGTAGTTGACTTTGTAGAAAATTACTCCTTTGTACATCAAAAGGAGATTCAATCAGAGTATTACTTTTCAAATCAGATCACTATTATGGTTCATGTGTGTTATTGACATGCACAATCATAATTGGATGGTGTTGAGAGTACAGATGAAGAACAAGCCATTAAGAAAGAATATCACTTTTATATTAGTGAAGATAAAGAGCATGACACGCTTTTCATCCAACATTGCTTTACAATATTTTTTGAGAATTTGAGAAGCAGGGGTGTAAAATTTGAAAATCATTTTGTATGGTCAGATGGATGTGTGGCACAATTCAAATCTTCACAGCCATTCTATGCACTTTGTAGATATCATAAAATCTACAAAATACCACATGTTTGGAGTTTTTTTGAGAGTGGGCATGGAAAGGGTGAGCATGATGGAGCAGGAGCTTGCATCAAACGAGCTTTGAGAAAGCATCAAATGAGTTATCCAGAAGATTGTCTAGACAATGCACATGATGTTGTTGAATGGTGCAAGAAGCACATTGCATCAAATGTGGTCGGCACATCTTCAAGAAAAAACTGACACATTCCACATAGAATGTTTTGGGAGATATCGGGTATGTATAAATTACATTAAATCAAAAATTTGAATTTATTTAAATTTAAAAAATATATATATACATATTTGTTCACGTAAGTTTTTTGTTGTACATATGTATCTAGGTGTGGATAGAAGATCAATGCATGGATGCAAGAGGGTAGAAAAAACAAGATCTTTGCATTGTGTTAGGAGTTCAGATAGTCACCATGGATGGATATTAGACATAAGGGATTACTCTTGTTTTTGCACTAAGTGCATTGAGGGAAACTCTGATTATGCATGTAACAATCAAGAACTTGGATATGTTGGTAAATGGGATATGATGCCACTAGTTGTTTCAGAAACATATGATGAAAATGAGGAAGAAAGATTTGAAGACATTCCTTTGATTTTAATTGATTACGACCATATTTCAGGATTGGTTAGAAAAGGTACACGTGTAAGTTTTCAGTAATTTAAATATTATATATATCTAGTTAATGATCTTTAGAGATATTTCTTATTTTTTTAGAATTTTTTTGTGTAAATTTGGTGTACAAGAGATGTTTTTGCAGTCATAGCATAGCCTAGAAACACCGAAGGTGTTAGCTACTATTTATTGTGTTGCATAGAATAGAGGAATAAGCTAACAAAACTTGAAACAAGCGATGGAATGTCATTTCCCACATGTGAGTTTGAATTTAAAATTTTATATACATTGTATTCACATGTGCACATTACATTATAAACATTAATTATATATTGTACAAACCTTGAGCACTAAAATGGTGCACATGTACATATGTCTTACTTTAGGTTCATGTTTACCATGTAGGTTTTGTTGTAGTGCAAGGGACATATTTAAAACAAGTCAAAGTTGTTCAACATGGGATTCATTTTGTTGACTATCAACCAGATAACAAGGTATATCAATATAGTCACTTAATAATTTCTACCACTCTACATCTTCATACAGTTCCACATGCACATGGCCGAAGAAAATGGAGACTAGATAGTGATGATCATCAAAAAATTCTACATGTTATTGAAGAGTGGGCTGAACCAGAATCTTTGACTTAGATTATATCCATGGTTTTCAAGTTCACTTGTAACCCTATACATGTTCAAATGAGAACTTATAGTAACTTGTACATAGTTGTAAATCATTTTGTGTAAATTAAAATTATACGTACATATTTGTTTCATGGAAAATTCTTAAGTTCAGGAATTTTTTCTAGCATCATCTCTCACTTTTTTTGGTTGCATGTAAACCCATATATATGCTTTCAATCCGTATTTGAAACGTAGTGAATTTTTTTAAAATAATTTAAAATAATTTTGCCTAAATTACAATTATATGTACATATGTGTTCCATGGAAAATTCTTAAGTTCAAGAATCTTTGATAGCATCATCTCTCACTTTTTTTGGTTAAATGTAAACCCACATATATGCTTTCAATCCTTATTTG
>VDFB02270651.1:525526471-525536495 GCA_007258455.2 Sequoia sempervirens | reverse complement strand
ATCTCTCTCCCACTCCCCCCCTCTCTCTTGAAAGTCTCTCCCTCCTACCCACTCTCCCTCTTGATCTCTGTTGATGGTGTTTTTGATGCACTTTTGAACATAGGTAGTGCATAGGTGCACTACCTCTTTTGAAAGAAAATCTTCCACAATCAAATTGTAGAATACTATCCCAAGGTCTCTCAGATGTCAGGTCATGATAGTGCTTGGAATATCTCAGTTGTTTGATGTGATTTGTTGGAATCACAAGGCGGTCTTGCAGATGGGTTACAAAGCATGGAAACTGGGTCTTGAAATGGAGTTCCTAGGATGGGAGAGTTGTTATGCATTAGCTGTAGGTTCAAATAGAAGACTTGGACTCCATTTTGTCATTGGATTTGGCTTTACAATGTGAAATGAATGTTAGCATAGGCCAATCATTAAAAAAAAAGGAAAATAGGCAAGGAAGAGAGAGAGTTCCTAAATCTGCAACTAACTGTGAATAGTGACAATGGAGTTCCTGCAATGGATAGCTTCTCAAAACAATCTTCCACTTAACCATAGGTCTCACAATATCATGGAACTTGTGCTATCTTCTAATGTCTACAATTTTTTTTCTTTCATTCACCATGTGCATGCATGAACAAAGATAAAAAATTTAGAGCAGCTTCGAATTCAAGTCTAGACTAACTTTACATAGCTGTCTACCATCAACAAACAACAAACAATATTGACTTAGAAGTCATCAACATAGCAGGAATTTTCATGATCACAGAACAACATTCCTAAAATCTACCCAAGTAAGAGAACAACTAACTAGAACAGCAATGAAACCTAAGTTAAACATCTAACTATGGAGATTGAATCAAGCAACATGTGAGAAACTCAGAAAATACACCAAGTCAATGTTCTTTTCTTTATAAATTTCTGCAACATGCCTTTACAACAACTCAAATCTCTTTGGAAATGAGAAGAGAGCCCTATTTATAGTGCCCAAAAGATCCAATGAATAGCCAAGATTCATTACAAAATAGGGTTTCACCTACCCCCAAATATATCACAATTTAAAATTACATTTTGTCATTTTCCCTATTTTGTCCTCTTGTTGATGACATTGTAGCACTTTCATCTTTTAGCCAATTGATGTCTCATTGTAGATATTCTTCAGCGAGTTCTTCATCCTTGACAGGGTTTTCCTCCTACGTTTTAGGGGTTGTGTATTCAATGAACTTGAGGATGACCGTCTGGAGCTTGTCTATTTCAATAATTTCATATCGCATCACCTAGTAGCTCCATTCTTTTGTGTTATCCTCTAGATTTTTCCAATCTTCATCATATTTTGGGCCTTGGTCCATGAATAGATCTTATTGATCAAAGGCACAGGCAGTGAAACTCATGAACTCCACCGTGATTTCACTAGACATCCTGTCCTCCATCCTCTTTTGGAAGTAGGGCTTGATCTTCTTTGGATCCATTTACACTGTGGGCATGTCGTACTCCATCATTAGCTTGAGATAATGAACACACTCAGCCCTGATCTCCTTGATCCATTCGATATCCGGATCCATTTTTCTCATGATTTGTTCCACCTTTCCCTCTAGTTATCAAAGTCCTGCTGCCATACATCCATCAGCCAGTGATCGTCCTTCTTAAATGTAAGCTCCTTCTCCCCCGTGGCTTCTAGCAACTGAAGAATAGCCTCAATCCTTGCACAGCCGGACTAATTCCCATGTTTCCAACATGTAAGACTTTTTAGAAGTATTCCTCTATGGTCTTTTCCAAGTTCTTCCTTCTTTCCATCTTATCGATCTGCTCCCTGGATAGCAGCTGGGGTGTGGCTGTGGATGTGGTAGGTAGGTCGTCCATTGAAGACCATTGTTGTATGTAATATGTTAAGTCTGTGACCTATGCCTTGAGCTCATCCTTCGAGATCTTATCCTGTTTTATCAAATGCACCACCATAGCCACTGACTCCTCAAGGTGCCCAACTTACTGCTCTTTGGTGGTGGTCCCCAAGTCTATGGTGGAGATGTTGTAACTCACCCCAGCCTAGCCAATCATTGGCATTGCTACTTGTGTTGCTCAAGAACCGGAAGCATCCATCATTACCCTGGATCGAACTTTGGGCCTCTTCTCCTTCTTTGTCATGATTTGAGTTTGAGCCAAGATGGCCTCTAATCTCGCCCTTGGGTCTTTTAATACATGGGTTTTTCTTTCGAGCTGTCTCTCTAACCACTGAGGTACAACAGATTTCCCCTTGAGTGAATTATGGCCACCTTCACCCCTTTCGGTCAAGGCCAAGATTTTTGCTCCTTTTTCTTCTAGGGATTTTCCTTTCTCCATGGCTGCATCTCCCTCCTCATCAGAGTCCTGGATGAACACAAGGCGTTTGATAGGTAGCATAGTGGACAGTTGCTGCATAAGACCCTCTTTCCTACTGTCTCTTCTTCTTTCTTTTCCTCATTATACTCAGCCTCGAGGGTCTTGAAAACTTGGGTTCCACCCTTAGTTAGATCCTCTTACTGCTATTTTTCCAGTGGCTACCCTTCTTTCTCACGGGGTGACTTTTCTGCTTCCGCCTTAGTGTCTTTCAGCTGTTGTGCCATCTCCTCCTCAAGGTCATCATCAAAGGTTTGCACGATTACCTTAGAACCGGAGCTATCTTCCTCATCCCCACTATTGGAAGAGCTTGTTCCCTCCTCCTCATAAGCCACCCTATCGATGGTTTCGTGTTCATACTTCGGGTGCTCACGGTATTCATTGGCCTCCTCCTCAACAAGCTTTGAGGCTTCCCGCTCCCATTCCTCCCATTCTTCAGAGATTAGCATGGTGGCCTCCATATTCGGTGGCTCTGTTGGTGGTTGTGAAGGCTGAGTATTAGCAAGGACTTGTGCAAGGGCTGCTTGGAGAGTCAGATCAATTAGGATCTGGGAGAGCTCGGGGGAAGATTTTGCATGTGTCTTGAGAGAGCCTCAAGCATAGTGGTAGTGGGAATAGGTGTTGTTATTGCTTCCAGAGGGAGCAATGTGATTGGTGACATGGCAACAGAGGAAGGGAGAGTAGTCATGGTGGAAGAGGAGTCAATTATTATTACAGACTCAACCAGAGGCGAAGGGGAAAGTTGGACATAAATGTCCACTACCGACGGGGATGCAACGATCATAGCTAGGGAGGTAGGTGGTGCAATAGGAGGGGCAGGGAGAGCCAAGAGAGGTTCCAATTGATATCTACCATTTCCTTCCTTCTCTTGGGTTGAAGGTTGTTCCGCGGTGCTCCCTGCTTGTTTGAGCCTTTTGGGAGGTGAGCCTCCTGTTTCTTTCCTTGTATAGACCTTGGGATCTGAAGACTGTTCGGTTTATGTTCCTTTTCTTTTCTTCGACCTAGTGACCGGAGGAGACTTGGAGGTCTCACTAGTAGAAGTGGTGGCAGCGGCATCATTTGTGGCACTTGGCTCTCTTTTGAGCCCTTCGTAAGTCAAAATTATTCCTTGTCCCTTTAATTGAGCTACCCATTGATCCACTCCTTAGTATGAGCAAAGATTGGCTTGGTTATAGTGTCGAGGTCATCGACCTCCTACTCGTCCCAGTTAATTGAGGGTATCGACATATTGGCGACTGTAGGGTACTTGGGATGCATTATGGTGGCCTCGTCCTCCTCGACTTTGTTCGATACGGGAAATGGCTACACCCTTCTTACGAACTGTACAGTCATTCATATGTAGTGCCTTGCGCATACCTCTTTATCATCCTGGTAGTCGGCCCAAAAATCCTTGATGTGGTGAAGATGGGCATACCTTGGCCCTAGTGCTTTTCTAACATGACCATACGGGTCCATCTGCTTTCGAGCAGTGTGTAAGTAGAAGTGGTAATCCTTTAACTCTTTCTCAGAGTTACCAGCACACTGGGAAGTTTGCAGTCAGTACATGCCCTGGCCAAGGGTCATGGGAAAGGAGATCCCTGCTATGTGTTTGTTGTTGAAGATTGCATGTAGGTGTTGGAGTTGCCGAGAAAGCTCCAGAAGGATGATTCAATCATTGGGGTATCGAGGCAACCTATTCAGCCTTTCAGTGAAGCCCTAGGAATGGATGTGCATGAACTTCAGATATTAGATGAAAAGAAGGGCATACTATTTCAAAAGTTCCCTCACACTGTGGGAGACCCTCCTCTCCAAATCTCTAGAAATCAGCCTAATAATATGGCCAATGAAGGCATCGTTTAATCTACAGTATTCCCTTTTGAAGTTTCGGTACTAGAGCTACCAGTACCTATCATATGCCTTGATTTTTTGCCCCTGCTCTTGACTAGTTGCCACAAACAACCCGCTGTACTGCTTTTGATCCGCTAAGGAATAGATGAGATAAGAGGTCATATAGAACTTGGAGCTCTTCTTTACATTAACAAACTGCTCATGAAAGCAGTTGCTTATGATTCCTCCCCAATAAAATGAAGTCTTTGTGGTCACATTCTCGTTTCCATGCAGAATCTGCTCAATGAAGTATACCATCCATTCTTGGAAGAAGGCTGCCATAGGAAGACCCATAACTCTACTTAGCATCGTGACCAAGTCATGGTAATCTTTGTGGAAATCACCAAAGAAGAGTTCTTGAGGAACCTTCAGAATGCTGCCCCGCCTTTCCTTGAGCCAATGCAGATTTATTGACTTTTTGTAGTCGGCCAAATTATTGTCCCATGCTACTTGGCATTCCTCTATGGTGGGGATGTCCATCTCTTGAAATGTGGGAGTATGGAAGGTTTCCATGATCCCCTCAGGCGACATTGTAGTGAGAATGTTTCCCTCTTTATCAATGATTGTCCTCGTGTCGGTTTGATATGCCTCCCAACAAGCCATGACCAACTTGGCGGCCACGACGGATGGTGGGAATCCAACAGCCTTTGCTATTCCACTCTTTCTTATCAATCTTGCATTCCTTTTTGTTGGATTGACCCTAACCCTTTGTGTGAATTCGTCAATATCAACTTGGCCTATGTTGGTGTCACCAATCTCCTTCCAATCTGTGGTGACTTTTGAGTGCAAAGGCTCACCCTGGAATTGGTGTTTCATCTGATCCTTGTCCTCTTTCCCCTGAGGAGTCCTTCTTGACTTCTTCCCTTTGTCCTTCTCGGTGGATGCCCCTGAAGGTCCTGCACCTGATTCCATATATTCTGCAAGAAAGGGCATAGTCAACACAATGGATCACAAAAGCATTCATGTTATCCAGCACCCTAAAAATAATATTTATTTTAAACAATCAATTAAGCATATCATGACCCTTTATCCCCAGATGTTATTGATCTTCTGATTAAGGGCATTTGAGCAGTTTAGGCCCGGAGGGCCGGACTTCCTCGGCAGAAATGTTGTTTGGAAGGGAAAACACGGCGGAGGGCACCCAGAGATTCTCTTCAGTCAAATTTTAGTATTTCAAGAGGTTCATAACAAAGCGGACCAAAATCAAGCATTTGGGTCGAAGTTGGATTTCAAATTTGGGCTCATTTCAATCCTTTAGGAGAATTTGGAGGTCCCGAGCCAGAGATCCATCTGGAAATAGTAGTTTAGGAACAACAAACTAAGGACAGAATTCCAAAGATGAAACTCTGGGGTTTGGGGTTCGGCAAGTGAAAAGGCGGTCAGTAGTTTTATTACCAGGTTCAGGAGGCTCGGGGGCCATGGTGCACTTTGGCGTTTGGGATGACAAGCATTCGTTGGAAGTCCAGAGATTCAGGCCCGGCAAGGGAGACTATTGTTACTTTGTTTTAGTTTCAATCGGTGTGAAAATCCACCTCGGTGAAAGTCATGTGTTTCATTGACAAGATGCTTCAGCATAAGGTTTGCATCTTCAGTGGGAGGTCCCACTGACATCTGTATGTCATGCCAAAGATGATGGGTCTCAATATATTGCAATGGGAGTCCTCAGTGTCAGATTCTTAGTCAGCAAGAAGTCTTGGCGAAGATGAAAGTATTACTGACAATCAGGAGCAATACTGGGCCTGGCAGCTGAGCCTGCCATTTGGTTTCGTCTTAGTCTAGGGGTGGTCAGAAGGGTGGAGCCCGAAGCTCGGAGGGGCAAGTGAAGTTTTCCCCTTAGGACGGAGGATGACCAAATGACCATGGATGGCCCCACTAAATCAATTGAGTTAGGCATTTCGCGCTTGGGTCCATATCAGCATAGGTTCCTGGTTGCTTTGGCGATGGTGGGGGTTTCTATTGGAATAAGCTATGGCTCTCAGGATAGCATCATATCGACCACCTTTGGTTTCCCCAGCTTTCACTTTGGTGGCTCATTGGTATAGATGGAACATTTTCAATATAGGGTCATGGCAACACCCATATGCTATGTCGACGAACCTCAATGGGTTTTCTTTGATCGGCTTTTGATATAGGGTTATCACTCTCAGCCTGTGGTCTCAGCGATATGAGCATGTCTCGTCGATTTCGCATTTGGTTCCCTTTCGGCATGACTTCATTCCAGTAACACTGAAAATGCACTTTATAATGCTTTATCGGTGTAATTTTTACTTTCTCTTGGCGATCTGTGGTTCTAGAGTTTCTTTCGTTGTGACTTAGTAGATTCTATATAACGTCCTGCCGAGGGTTCAGGGTTATAGCGACATGTTCTAAGGCATATGGGCTATGTCGAGGAGAGAGGTAAGATGTCTTGGCAATAGTGGATTGAATAATGACATGTGGATATCCATCAGCCAAGCTAAGGGATTCTTCTGGCGATCAAACATGAGTTCGGGATGCTTCGATGAGAATTTTGTTTCGGCATAAGTCCTAGCGAGATGCCCGGCGTCTCACCGAATGGAACGATGAAGTCTCCCCGTCGTTATGATGAAAAGGCTGTTACAGTGATATGTAAACAAGCGGGTGCCCTTGGTGAAACAACATATGATTGGAAAAGGGTCTCCCCGACATTCGAAAGTTATGCTGAACGACCTGGTCAGAGTCTCTTTTTGTCTTGGTGACATCTGAATGTCATGTCGAACGAGGATGTTGGCAAAGTAACCTTTAAATGGGGAGATGTCTTGGCGACTGGGCCATGCTATGCCAACAAAGGGAGCCTTCAAAGAAAGATATCAAATCGAGGAGAGGTCTTGGCGACCTCGCATGGTGCTCATTGAGGAATAAGGGGATAGGGGTGTCAGTGAAAGGTTATGCTAAAAATTGAAGTTATGCCGATAGAGAACGATGGGCAGAATCCCAGGGACGGAGGTCCAGATTCCCGGGCCTGAGAGACCCAAAGGACGTTTCGACTTAATGATTTTTTGCTAGGTCCCCGGTGGTAAAGGGAGGATCCAAGCTCAAGATCCACGAACGCCCCTGCGAAGAATGGTCGTGCAGAGGTAAAGCTCTAGATTGGTCATGGGGATGCTACGTTAGTTCACTGAGCTTTCAAGGACATGGGTTTCATTTATGATGTCGTATTCTATCGTTCACATGTCATTTTGGATGCTTCTTACTCATTTTAAGCCCTAGAAATTATGAGAATAATACTCAGGAGGGTGAATAGAAGACCAACCTTGAACACTCGATGCAAGGAGGCGTGGGGCTCACTTATGATAAAAAATCGAGGGCAATGAATGAAGATCAACTGGAAGCTTCAAAGACGGCGAACTCCTGTGGAAAGCTCTAATTATCCTTTTGCAACACTATCAAGTGAAAATGACAGACTCGAATGGGTCTTTTATACCCCTAATCACGATTAATTATCCTATTGAGTGCAGGTACGGTGAGACAAAGGTTGGTGGATTTGAAAATTAGAAGCAGCGGTGGGAGACCGGGAGTCCGGTGGCCGAGAGGGCATAGGAAGGCGGCCGCTAGAAGATTCTTCTTGGTAAATTCACTTAGCGACAAAGGGGAGGTCAAGGTCTGAAAGGCGGGATGATGTGAGAGGTTCACCATGAGAAACAACGAAACACTCTCGGAACCCCGGGAGTGGAACTTCAGGGTCTCGGGCTTGAGAGGTTGGATGGCCGTCAAGATTTGTGATTTGAAATAAATGGCCAACAGAGGTTTGGGCCCCAAGGACTGGGGGGAAATGCAAGCCAAATGTAATCAGGAATGGCAGGAATGACAAGGAAACTTGGAATGGGAAACCCAGATGGCCGGGCCCAAGGGGGGGTCAGGGCAATCTATCAAAGAGACTCCACGAGGCACCAAAACATGACAAAATTAAAGGGGGAAGGAATGGTCAACTTATGGTGGGACTTTGAATCGATATTGACCATCTGAGACACAAAAAGGGTGGCACACAAAATAAGGCAACAACAGAATGACCCGACAAGGTGAAAAAAAAGAGGGTCCCCGTCCAAAATAGGGCCTGTGTGCTAAGAGCACAATAAATGGCAGCTCTACTGGGAAACGCACTCAAGCGTTCTAAGGATAAATATTCATTCAAGACCCAAAATATTTGGTTTCACAAACTAGGAGTGGCTTCCAAAGATGAATCTAGGAGAATGAGATCCTTACTTGGGTTAGTTTATAGGACATCCTAGAAGTGTGTGTAGTGAGTTCATTCCTCTCCTCGAGATAGTGACCAAGAGCTGCTAATTCAACTGAGTGAGCTACATAAATTATCTAACACCAAAAGTAACCTGGACATTGCTCTACTGCCAGTCAGGTGTCCATATCCCCAACAGAGTTGTCGCTGCAATCTCATGGATATTGCTCTACTGCCGACCAGACGTCCATAGCCCTGATAGAGTTACCCGAACACCCATATGGTCACTTATTTTTCAAAATTTTCCTTTATCATTTTGATATTTCTTTCAATGTTCATTTTCAAGATCCTTGTTTTGACCAGGTAAGCACTGAAGCCTATGATGGATTTGAGACTGCAGTGGTCACTAGAGCGGACTTAAGATTTTTCACTCACTAGGGTGTCATAACAAGCATGGCACGGTCCTCCAAAAATAATTATTATGTGTTTCGTGCAAGATCTGAGATGTGTGTAAGAAGATCCAATCTAGGGTCGAGTTTTGAGCAGAGCTCAAACAAGAAAATCATTCATGATTAGCCTTCAGAGATCAATAGTCTGGAGTGAATGCTTAGCCAAAGAACACAAAGGATGGTCAACAAAGTAAACCACTCATCGAGCAAGCACGACCACCGCTAAGGAGTGGGGAACATCCTTTTCAAAACAAAACTATCAAGAGGGAAAAAAAATAAAAGAGTGATGCAAAATAAAAAATGCAAGCAAGCCAGGAAAGTAGTCTACCCTAACCTATGTACAAGTATTTACAAAGAAGAGCTCGAATGAGCTCAAGCCTGGAAGTAATGCTTCAGGTGCTTCCCATTGACTAACAAGGGGACATTCTCACCTATTAAGGTCTTTAGGCGGAAAGAATTATCTCCCAAAATTTTAACTATTTGAAAGGGGCCAAGCCAGAACTTGTCGAATTTGTTGTGTCCCCCTTTCCTCTCATGGGCCTTGTCCCAATACAGGAGTAGATCTACAATTCTAAAGGCCTTAATCTTGGCTCAGCGGTCAAACCATCTCTTAACTATGCCCTGATGTTTAGCAAAATTTTCCATTACACGGTCTCAGACTTCCTCTAAATGCAAGAGCTCAGCTAACCGAGCTTCCCTACGATCTCCTCCCTCATAAAAATTGTTGATGAGATAAAGAGTAGGAATCTTCAGATGGATAGGAAATATAGGTTCTAGGCCATAAACAAGGAGGAACGGGGAATCACCAAGGGCAGCCTTGTGGTGAGTGCGATCAGCCAAAAGGGCAAAATAGAGCTAGGTATGCCAGTCCTTAGGGTTCCTATCTAGCAATTTTTTGATTATGGTAATCAAGTTTTTAATCATAGATTCAGCAAGGCCATTGCCTTGGGGCTAGTAATTGGATGAAAACTTAAGGACAATCCCATAGTCGAATGCCCAACTACCAAATTTTAATGAGGTGAAAGCCGGTCCATTGTCACATACCAAAGCATAAGGACAACCAAAGTGATTTAAAATGAAACTTTCTAAGAAATTAGTAACTACTTCAGTTGTGCATTGCTTACATACTATTGCTTCCATCCACTGAGTACAGTAATCAATA
>VDFB02270651.1:525506283-525526371 GCA_007258455.2 Sequoia sempervirens | reverse complement strand
TTTAAAATGGATATTTTAATGTTCAATATAATGAAATGTTTAAAAAATGAAAGTGACAATAATATTGAAAATAAAAATGTTGAACATGAATGTGAAAATATTGTAAAATTTGATGGAACACCTATTGATAAGAGTAGCATCATAGAAGAAGAAGAAGAAGAAGAAATACATCAAAAATTTCTTGACTAATGTGGATATGAACCCTATGACATTGAAATTGCACTCAATAATCGACTTGTTGATAACAATGATTAAATTGATAGCTCACATGAACCAATGAAACTCAATGTGTGTCCAAATTACATAAGAAGAGAAAACCTTTGTGAAGAAGAAAAAGAAATTCAAAAACCATCTTTTTGTAATGAGTTTGTTAAAATTTAAAAGCATTCAAGAACCCCAAAATGGTTTGAAATTGATGAGCATAATAGAAATTCTTGAAGGAAAGAGGTCATCACAAACCATTCGGTTGTGGGCTTCAAAAAATTTCAATGAATGGTTTTCCAATAAGACATTAACCAAAAAATTCCAAATTTTTATACAATTACTAAAGATGTACAAAATGAGACCTTTACTAAATAAATTTCAAAGATTCATGTAAGCAAAAGGTTTGATCGAAATAATATTGTTGTTAAAGTTTTTTTTAATGCATTCAATTCTATTGTAAATAATAGTAAGGAAAAAGATAAAAGAGTTGCTCATAGAGTAATAACATCATTAGTAAGAAATTATTAAAAAGGCTCAATTATTAAGGTAAACTTGTCTTGAATTAAACCTAAATCATAAAACATTATCAAAAGTACTATCAATAAGATCATGATTAGAAAGTCCTATTGAAAATTATACTTGGGCTTTTAGCAATAGGCTTCCATGAGTCGATAAGAAGCTAATTAATAGCACAAAGGATTAAATTCAACAATTTTGGCACTCTAACTCTAGATTTATTTATTTATTTATTTTATTTTATTTTATTTTTAAAAGGGGGTAAAAACTTTATTGAACTTCAGAAAAGAACATTACATCAAAGCACAGGGCAAAAGCCCAAAGGAACTAGAAAGAACAAACAAGACAGACCAAGAGACATAATCAACTAGCACCATCTCCATCCTCAGCAAGAACCCTCTCCAAATCCAAACAAAGCTCATAGGGGACATGTCCCCATTCTTCAATCTTCCATCCATCCAAATGCTCAGAAGCCCATTTGGCTAGACAATCAGTAGTCCTATTCCACTCCCTTGGAATATGGACAAAAGAGACCCTCTCCATCAAAGTGCCAATCTGTAGAATCTGCTGCACTATCACCGCCAGCTGCCAGCTAACATCAGACACCTTCTGATCGTTAAGCAAATTAATTAGAACCTGAGAGTCTGATTCACAAATAACCGGATGCCACCCCAGAGCGTAGGCCCTTTCCAAAGCATAAAGGATCGCCAATCCTTCCATAAGGTTGATAGTCTGCACACCTTTATGGATAGAAAAGAGGAAAACCACCGAACCAAAAGAGTCCCTGCCAACCCCACCAACTCCTGTAGGTCTAGGATTTCCCCTAGAAGAACCATCAGTATTAACCTTCAAAGTTCCATCCTGAGGGGGCTGCCAGTTCCCCAATCTATGAACACGCTCCCTCACATGCCTTCCTCTCTTACAACAAGTAGAGGATGAGGATAACCCATGGATTCCTAGTCTAGTCACCATCTCCGCATCCCTTTTCTCTAATGGAAACACCACCTCGCCCTTGGCTTCAATTATCTCATGAATCATACCCAGGATTCTAAACCACACCTACTTAACACGCAAGTTTTCCCTTCTGAAAATCCTCCTATTCCTTTCCATCCACACTTGCCAAACTAGGAAAATAGGCCCAACATGCCAAGCATCCTGCAAAAAGGGAGCTAACGAGGGAGGTCTTCCCAAGCTAGTCCAAAAATCCACCAAGGAGGAGGCATGAACACAAGGGCTATTCCAAACTCCCCACCAAAAATGCCAGAGCTGCAAAGTAAAAGGACACCGAAAAAATAAATGAGAAGAATCCTCCTCACCTCCCCCACAAAGAGCACACCTAGAGGGGCCCTGAAACCCATGCTTCTGAATATTATCCCAAGTCAGACACCTGTTCCAAGCCAAATTCCAAATGAATCAATTACACTTCAGCCAAGAAAACTTATTCCACACCTTCTTCCACCAAGGAACATCCACCCCCTCGATCCTTTGAGAGAGCAGCCTCAAGTAACCGAAAGCAACAGTATAAGTACCCTTTGGGTTAGGAGACCACGAAAGAACATCCTTGTCCATAAGGGAATTGCACTATCTGATAGAAAGAATATTATGAAGCACTGCACACTTCTCTTCCATACCCACCACAGGCTACTCATTGGGGCTCTTCCACCTAGATCTCCTAAGCTACCCATGAAAAGAAAACAACTTAAAGTCGCTAACCCTTGACCAACCAGCATCACAGAATCTCTAACACAAGGTCGAAAGATTAGGGAATTGAGAGATAATAGGGGGTAGCCATCCCAGGAATCGTACCAAAACTAAACCTCCATCCCACGTTTGCATATCCAAAATAAGCCATCCTTGACAAGCGTTGCTACTTTCTTGAGAGTAGTCCAAATTGTCGAGCCCTTTCCCACCAAAGGGTAATGAGGGAGATCTTGCCAAGGGATATCTTGGAAATACTTATGGGATATAATCCTATCCCAAATCTGATCCTGCTCAATGCACCACCTCCAATAAAGTTTAGCTGCCAAAGCCGTACCAGCCAGCGAGGACTGCCTTAGCCCCAAACCACCATACTGCTTAGGGTAGCACACAATATCCCAATTAACAAGACTCCATTTAGAAGACAACAAGTTACTGGACCATAAGAACTATCTTGCAAGAGAGTCTAGTTCCCTCACAAAACCCACTGGGGCCACTTGTATCATACATCGATAGATGGGGAGAGCTTGAACCACGAATTTAAGCAGTTGAACACGACCCACAAATGACAACCAACAGTTGGTCCAATGAGTAACTTTTGCACGAAACTTATCCAGGATAGGCTGCCACGAATCTCTTGGTAGCCTACCCATAGAGATAGGGATCCCAAGGTAAGTCAAAGGAAAAGCCCCGATTTTAAACCGAAGAGTCTGAGCAATTCTCCTTTGAATGAGATCCGGAGTGTTGAAGAAGAAGATGGAAGACTTATCTTCATTGATTAATTGCCCTGAAGCCACAAGATAAATATCCAGAACCTTGCGAAGATTCACAGCTTCCTGAATAGTGGCCATCCCCATCAAAGTTGTGTCATCCACAAACTGCAGATGAGTCTGCGAAGGTAAATCACCTCCCCAACGCCACCCATGAATGAGACCCAACTCCACATGTCTTCTCAATAAGCGGCCCAAACCTTCAACAAGTAGAAGAAACAAGTAAGGAGAGAGAGGATCCCCTTGCCTTAATCCCCGAGAAGCACCAAGAAGCTCAGACTGTTCCCCATTAATTAAAATGGAGAAAGAGACCGATGTGACACAACTCATAACCCATTGAATCCATTCTTCGCCAAAACCAAAAGCGCCTAGAACCTTCTGGAGGAAGGACCACCTAACTCTATCATATGCTTTAACCATATCAAGCTTGATAAACATAGCCTTTTCTTTGGAGGTGGCCATAGAGTGAATGGACTCCGCTGCAATAACAACTCCATCCAGAATCTGCCTACCTTCCACAAAACCACTCTGCTCCTCAGAAATGAGCATCAGAAGCCACTTTTTCAGCCTTTCAACAATTAGTTTGGAAATAATCTTATAAACAACATTACAAAGAGAGATGGGTTGAAAGTGGCTTAACCTATCTACCCCCTCATACTTGGGAATGAGAGCAAGGAAGGTAGAATTGAGAGCCTTTAACATTTGTTTGTTCCTCTGAGATTCATGGACCACGGCCAATAAATCCAGCTTGATAATCTCCTAGGACTCTTGAAAGAACTCAATCAGAAAACCATCAGAGGTAGGGGCTTTCCCCTTCTTCATCTGAAACACAATCTCCTCCAACTCCTCTAGAGAAATATCCCCCATAAGATGATCCATCATTTCCCTCAAAACTAAGGAAGGGATACAAGAAAGGACTTGAGCTTCCTCCACAGAGCCATACTGCATATCCTCCCTGAATAGGGAAGTGAAATACTGAACAGATTCATTAGAAATATCCTGAAATGAGGAGAGAGTATCTCCCCTATCATTGACCAAAACAGGAATAGAGTTGCCATGATGCCTAGCCTTCACAGAATTGAAGAAGAAAGCAGAGTTTCTATCTCCCTCTTGGAGCCACTCAACACGGGCTTTCTGTTTCCAGTAGACTTCCTCCCTCAACTCCCACTCCTCCAAAGCTTTCAAAGCCCTTGACTCCTCTTGTAACAAATTCTCAGTCACCCCATTCTC
Organism: Sequoia sempervirens; assembly: GCA_007258455.2. NCBI lineage: Eukaryota > Viridiplantae > Streptophyta > Pinopsida > Cupressales > Cupressaceae > Sequoia > Sequoia sempervirens. The sequence continues at coordinate 525,521,953 of VDFB02270651.1, read as the reverse complement.
CCTAATTATCCTTGTAATACCATCCAACTTAGCCTGTGCAGCAGACTTCGCATGGAAAATGTTTCCAAAGCAAAGTCAGTTCCACCGCTTAAGCTGATACTTAACAAATTGAAGAAGCTTGAAAAAGACATACATTGCAGTGCCATAGGTAGGTCTACCATACCTCCACCACTGAGCAACATAGCCCTGAAGATCAGGATCACGTAACCACATAAGCTGAAACTTGAAAGAGGGATTCTGAGGCATCCGAGTAGAGAGGATAGCAAGCTTTATAGGCCAATGATCTGAACCCCTCCAGTCCAAAATCTTTGAGCTAGAAGACCACATACCGCCAACCCAAAAGCAGGAGACCATGAATCGATCTAGGCATTCTGCAATGCAATCATCACCAACCCTCTGATTATTCCAAGTGAACTGTCCATTGCTAGGCTTGACATCAACAAGATTCAGTGTAGAAATATTGTCCTAAAACAACAACGCAGAGGGTTCTAGTCTCACTGTACCACCTCGTTTCTCTACAAGCTCAGTAATAGCATTGAAATCACCCCCAATGATCCAAGGGTGGTAAGGGGCCATGCTACGGATGACTCGAATATAGGACCACATGAGATGCTTACCCTAAAGCTCCACAGGTGCATACACATTGGAAAAAAGAACAAATTCCCCTGTCTCAAAACAAGAAGCAACCATGGACAAAGAGGACTTAAAAGACACCCACCATTGGGGGAAAATCTTCCTAGGGTTCCATAAGCAAGCCACACCCCCAGAAGACCCCTGAGCACCAACACACTAGCATTCACCATTCTTCCAAAGCTTGGGCCCTAAACCAAACATACAATCAACGGAAAGCTTAGTTTCCTGAAGAAAGAGGACATCAGGAGAATGAAACCTAACCAAATCCCGAATAGCTTTTTGTCGAGGGCCACTGTTCAAGCCCCTAACATTCCATGAAAGAACTATCATTTCAAGGGGCTCGAGAAGTGAGAATCCAGAGTCTTGACTGACCCTGACTCCACCAAAGTCTCCCCTATCATTTTAATCTTTTCCAAATCTTTCTTCCTACCAAACTTAGAGACTTTCTCTGCCCCCCTTTCTTAAGATCTTTTTGCAAAATACCCAACTAATCAGGCGATTTACTATTCTTACCCACCTCCGTACTTGTTCTCCGTGAGGAATGAGATGAAACCTCTACATCCTTCAAAACATCAGAAGCACGACCTGACTCCTCCTGAGCCCCCAACTACAAATTTGTTTCCAAATTCAAAGACCCATCAACCTACAGAGCAAGGGGAACCATTGAACTGAGCCCCTCCTACCTAGAACCTCCCCCATCCTACTCTAAAGAAGGTAAGCCAGAGCTCTCTACCTGTTGGGTAACCTGGACAGCCTCATCATGAGGCTCCTGCTGATTAGGACCAAAATTCCCTTGATCCAAATTTAACAATCTTGGATTCACCTCTTGCAAGCTAAGATCATCCAACACCTCAAATCTGTTAAAAGTGTCATAATCTTGCCTCTCCTTCAAAGTCCTTTTTTGCCCCTTATTTCTATTTCGAGCATTGACAGGAGTAAATCCATCCTCCCTGATATCACCACCCAGAATAGGGTCCTTGCCCTTATCAGCTTTAGGTGGATTACGAAGAGGTTGAGAAGATTGAGCCTCCATAGGTTTAGCCTTGGGACATCTACGCTGTAAGTGTCCATATCCGTGGCAGAGACAACATTGAAATGGGAGGGTCTCATAGTCAAGCTGTTGCACCCAAGAGTAAGATCCTGCACACACTTCTATAGAATCTGGCAAAGGCTTGCTTAAGTCAATTTCTACACAAAATTGGGCATAAGTCACTACCCTTTTGAACTGTGTTTGTTGCGAAGCACTAACAGGTCTACCAAGCATCGAGGCCAGTAAATGCAAAACATCATCGCGCCAGCATTCGACTAGGAGCCTCGGCAGTCGAACCCAGACTGGAACTCTACTCGGAAGCTCCTCAGCCAGATTGAAGCCTACATGCCATGGCTTAATAAACAAGCCCACCTAGTTGTAAAAGTATGGCCCCCCTTCAAAAACTTTGATCCTATCTACTAGGCAATCAAAAGTGACCATAAAATAGTTATTTTCCAAGAGCCGAATTTCCATCCCCCCCACTGGCATCCATGTCCTATGAGCCCAAGATTCCAAAAATTGTAGCGAGATTCTCAAACCCAAGAACTTGCAGTACAAAGAATGTCTTGAGTAGTAATCGATATCCTCCATCAGCATCTCCATCAGAATCACTAAATTCGACCTCTCTTTGCACCTTTCCAGGCACCTGTTAATCTTTGAAATCCGAGACCCCCTTAACTAGCCTATTTCCATCTTCTCCGGATCCAAAGAAAATAAGTTATTATCAAAAGATTTAGTACCTTGTGGCAAGGGATTCGACCCACACGCTGCTCAGAAATCCATCATGGGGCAGGCCCCAGATGGTTCCCCATGTGACATTGATGAATACAAGGACCAAGATAGGCACTCAAGCCCCTTACCAAAAAACAACGGTTTCAGCCCACCAAAAACACCAATACCCCGAATCACTACCCTCGTTCCAAGAGTACCCCTGTTGGGGCAGTGAGCACATCACAGGCACAGGCATTTTTTATACTCTACCTAGGCCATGATTCTATTATGATTATGAAGAGTTTATGATAGAAATGCATCCATTATTGTTGAGTTAAAAGTAGGTTAAATATTATTTTTCTTAAAAATTCACTTTTATATAAATGTAAGTGTTTTGGAGAACAAAGTTATAGTATGAATAAGTGATTGATATCAATGGCTATAAATTTCAAGGTGGGGAAATTCAATATAATTCATAAGGTGTTATAGTATTAAATGATTTCATTGTTTAGTTAGTTTTAATCAATGTTGTATGATTTATTAAACATTTTTTTAATATTTAAATGTAGGTTGTTTGGGGAGTAGCAATGATAGATCTAGCTCATTGAGAAAGGATATAGGTAGAGAGGAGGAGTGACCTTGACAAGGATTGAGACATGGATCACCTCAAGGTGGTAGATACGAGTGGAACATATCCATAGAGAAGGATAGGCTAAGAGGATAGATATAGGAGACAAATACCTTAGGGGCACCTTTTTAGTTGTGTGTATGCTATATAGAGTGGATTTACTCATGAGTGCTTTGATGTATTTGAAGACACATTTGTATGAGAACATAGATAATATGATATGGGAACTATTAGTTGTCTTGATGATGGGTGTGATATTTTATGTGTATGCTGATGATGTGCATGATATATATAGTTATATTTCTTGTATTTGGATGCTCATAGGTATGGATGTTCATGAATCTTATGTGTATGTCTAATGGTGGCATGTGGAAGGATAAATATGGCTATTGAAAACTTTACCATTATCTTAACAACTAATTATGGCTATATGATTATCTTATTGTAATGAACCTAAGTTAATTCGATAGATATTAGTGAAGTTGAATTAGGAAGCATGGATTGTGATTTATTATACACATTTTACGTTTAAAAATATTGGTCTAATTTTTGCGATATTGAAAGTCAGTTAAATTTCTTCAATAGTATATCCAAGGTATAGGGATATATTAGTGGTAGGAGTAGTGTAGGATAAAAAGGAGAATGTATAAAGAGGGGAAGGTCTAGAAAGGTAATGACATGGTAATGGAAGGAGAAGTTACACTATAAGGTTAGATTTTCATAGGATAAGGAGGAATGGTATGAAGAACATATCTGTATAGGATAGTGCTAGTAGTAATAATGGTGTGAACATATATAAAAGGATGGGAGATAAGAAAAATGCTAGTGAAGAGAAAGGCGATAGGACATGGGTGGTGGATCCCATGGAAGTGGTAACTATAGTATGATAGGAGGAATCATTATAAGAGGATGAAGGGTAGATGGATGCATAGAGGGTACAATATTATTAAAATCCATTAGAATGGTAATATTATGAATAGTGTTAATTCCCTAAGGATAGCCACTTAATACATTATATAAATTACTAGCCAATGAGTGAGGATATTTAGGGTAGAGAGGTGCATCAATACGTAATTGTCAATTTAGGAAAATATCTTGTTTAGCAACATATGTATCTAAATCATAGTCTTGATCATTATTTTTCATCTTCTTTAATGTGGCTCTTTATATGGTTGTCTTTAGCTATTATATCAAAAAATGATTCAATCATCATTTTATTTGCTAGCTATATTAGAGTTAAGATGAAAACTCCATAAAACAAGATTTTAAAGGATATTAATTTAACTAGATAAAAGATCAAGGAAAACACTCTCAAACATACAATATACCCCAATTTCTTAGACAATGCATATTTCCTAATAATGTGTGCAACTAAAAACTAATAAGATGTAATGAATGGATGTAGGTGATAATAATTAAATAATCCTAATTGAACTAGGGTTGTCCCTTTTATATATTTAAGAAGTTGTAAGAGCATTGTATGAAATTGTAAGATGGGAATTACTTATGAAATGTTATATGACACATAAGAGAATAAAAAAGGGGGGTTACACTAGAATATTGATTAGAATTATGAAAATCATCAAGATCATCTTAAATAATGGGTTTGAATATGTCAAAAATGGAGTGTCGGTTATGAGGAGGATTTGAATTTTTTTGACAAGATGTAAAGCATTTGCTAAATACATCCTATAAACCAAGTCAAGGAATATGGTGTTGGAATTTGTGCCAAATTTGGTGCCATTTTTAGGTCATTATTTTGGCTCATGGCTTTGGTAAACCACACTTGGTTTATGGTTTAAATTTTTCCTATTTATGGGTGCTTGAGATGGAGAAAGCATAATGATTTTATAGGTATCATCATGCTACTAGAAATTACTCCATATGAATCACATGTTGATGATACTACTATAAGGGTATGCACATGAATATTTTATTGTAAATGATATTATTATCAAATAATATAATTGGTTCATGTTTTTGGTTGTGGGATTTTTCTTCCAAGAGGATTTTCCCATGTACATAATTATGTTATAAATTTATATTTATATATTTTTCTTGTAATTAAAATTAAATCTATTTTGCATATTTATCTCATGATAGGTTAATATGGGAAGTGTTTCCACACCTCAAATTCCTTTTAAAATACTATCCAAGTCTTAATCAGTTTACATCCTCTATCTTATTGTGCAATACCTACATACCACCAAAAATGTGTAGAGATGGACATTTTTAATGTTACAAATGATACAATTTGTGGTTCTATTTGAACTTCATAACTTTATATTGTTTTTTTCCATATGTTATTAAGTTCTTATATATGTTTCACTTGGTCTTTCCATTTAAGAGCAGGCTATCCATAACTTTGATTGCTAAAACAGGAGGGCATATTTCATTTACGCATAGGGCATAAAAATGTATGCAAAATGGGGAAGCAAATCCAATTTGAATTCAAAAATTTGAAAAAAAATGCATCTAGGGTTTCAAAATTTAACATATAAATGCATTTTGAACTCTAAAAAAATTGAATTTTAAATACTTGGTGCTCGATATGCAAGTTGGGTTGATGAATTTTGGAGAGACGAAGTTGAGGCTGTGTTTTCCGGAAAGAAGAAATCAATTTGCTCGCCGTCATAGTCTTGGTTCGCTGCACGCAGGGAAATCAACTGGTAAATTTAGAAAGTGAAAATGATAGTCAAAATGAGAATTTTTTTTTTTTTGGTCATATTTAAGGGGTTCGGTCAAACCCATGTTCGACCGAACCCATTTAAATATGATTATTTTTATTTAGGGTTTGTGGGTTCGATCGAACCCATAATGACGTTCGATCGAACCATTGGGTTTGATCGAACCCCTTGAGTTTGGGGAAAAGGAAAAAAATGAAATTTCCTTCCTCATATAATTTGTAAACCACTATTCTAAAGCAACCCTTATGGGTGTATGGGAATATGTGCTAATTTTCATGATTATCCCACATGTGCAAGCTCCTTTTCCTCAAAGCCCTTGATTTCCTTGTTTTTGCATGGTAGTTTATCTATTTTTAACTTACAAATTCTTGTATTTCAAGAATGTTCAAGACCAAGAACTATTTATGAATGTTATAAATGTCTAAATACACCTTCCATATGAATTACAAGGCATAAATAGTCCATTTAGTACCTCATGTTCCATAACAGTCTTAGAAAAGAGGTCTAATTTGACTATAAGTAGTTAGGACTAATTATGAATAAAGTAATAAAAACTCTCATTTTTTTTGTATGTTTAACTAGTAATTTGCTGCTCTCCAGACCTGTACAGTTATGTACAGAGGTAGACTGATCAAAGGTTAATTGAATCAGATAGATACATGTGCTAAGGATGTTTTGACTTTGGAGTGACTTGATTTCACAAAGAAACAAGGTTTCTATTGCAATTTTGTTGTGGGGAGGTCTGTAACTCAGAAATTGGGGTTTGAGAGAGAAAAAATGGGTCTGTAAGCCATTCCACCTAGTGAAATTGGTTTGAAGTTGGTGGAATGGCTCCTATAGGTGTAGGTTTCCTATTGGTGTAGTTCCCAAGAGTAAGTAAGGCCTTTTATAGGAGATAAGTTTCTTCCCTAGGTGTTTTTCATGAGTTTTTGTTGGAATTGATGGTTAGAGGGTAGGGTTGGTATGAAAACCATTGGAAAGAGATTTGTGAAGGTTGTAATAGCATAGGAAGACATATTAGAAGGTGTTTTAAGTGTTCGCATGATGAAACAAAGCCTGAAGTATTGATTTTCAATAAACCCTCCTTATTTCAAGCATAGAAAGGCCTAAAGCAAGGGTTTTGTATTTTGATGAGTTTTTGGTTGTTTCAATTGAGAAAATTTGTGGATTGAAACCATTTTAGGTCTATGAGGAACATTGAAATTGAGTTTTTGGGTTAGACAAGCATTTAGGGTGGTGATGCTTTATAAAAGTGGCCTAATTGGCCTAAGAGGGCAGTGTAGGAGCATTGATTTGAGGTTGATGGTCCAAAGTGACCCTATAAGATTTTAAGATATGTCAAAGAAGAAGATAATGGGTGTCTAAAAAGTTGAATGTTTTGTGGGTTTGATGTTTCTTCTGAAATATTGGGACAAATTTCTCTATTTGCAATGCTACTAGGAGAATAGGCTGAGACTATGAAAAGTTGATGAGATAGGCTTGTAAGGGCAGAAAGTTTGCTTAAGATTGATCAAATTTTGTTTTCTTACAGTTTTCCTACCTGCTCTACATCAATATGCATAAATTTTGATATGATGATATGATCTTGATTGTTGTTGTAGATGATTGATAAGTCTACTTGTCAATGCTCTTGACAATAATATTTTCTCTTGTGAAAGTTTCCTTAATGCTAGATAATGTTGCTTGTTTGAATTGATAAAAAAACCTTGTATTTATAGGTGTTTATCTAATTTCCTAAAAATTAGATTCCACAAAATGACATTTGAAACTTGAATTTGAATCATTAGAATGCTACCAAAAACATATAAAAATTTAGGTCCTAAGACTTAAAGGGGACCCATTCTCCCAATCCATTCACCCTTGGGTGAATGGATAATAGGATCTAAATCAAAGACACATAATTATAGAGGGGTTTATATCAGCATTGAAAATTATTTAATGTAGGTTTCTCTTTTAAAAAATAGGAATAATAAGGCTTTGGAATACATAATTTGGTCAATTAGAGGCTTAGTTAAGTCCAATTAATTAAGGGGATGCAAGTATAGTGTGAAATTTTAAAGGTATACAATTTTATACTCTACACTTAGCCCCCACTTTAGTGAGTATGAGCCCATGCTCAAACTTAGACTAAAGTAGACAAATAAGTCAAGAGAGGTCTAATTGTTTAACTATTGGAAATATAAGATAGCAAGGATTGAGGAGGATGATCAGGCCACTAGGATCTAAGATTCCATGATAAACCAACAAAGTCACAAAGAGACACATGCATGCAGTAGTGACATAAGATACACAATCATAAGATGTCAAAATTAATGAAAAAGGGATGAACTAGTGTAAGATAGAATTTTGTGTCCACTAGGGTTTTAGGACCTAGGGCAACAAGCTTTCTATACTCCAGATTCAAGGACACCTTAGAGATATCAATCCAATAAAAAATGGAAGGAGAGATCTAACAATAAGGTATCCTAGGATATGATTTCATATTACAAGAAGGTTTCACCACCAAGTAAGAACTTGGAAAGAAAATTGCAATGTAAGATACAACACTAAACCCTAGTTTGATGCAATGACCTATGCTGGTTTGTTTTTTTACTGCAACTAGGTTTTTCTTCTAATCTACCTATGGAATTTCCAATTCCAGTCAAGGGAAGCTCAAAGGACCTGGACCAATTGACGAGGACTCTAAAAAGCCTCCTACACTTAGGGCTCTGTAAGACCCGAGAGGGTGATCCCTTAATACTTTTACAATCTTTGCACTATTATCATAAACAACATTAACAACAATAGATAATCTCATTTAATAGCTCAACATAATAGGATAATACTAAATATAATTGGTTTTCCATCAGTAATATCAACTATTTGGAGCATGAGAGAACTACAAAACCTAGGGATTTAAAATTATTTTGAATTTATAAAAAATCTTCTGAGATGCACTAAGCTGCAAGATAAATCAATGCATAATTCTGGGCCATGGAGTCCAACACATTAAAAGAATTTTGTAAGGCCCCACCTTGCATGTGATTAGTAAAGTTCTAATATGTTTTATGTGATCCTAAATAGATGGTAAGATATATTATGGATGAAAAATGGTGTGATTATTTGATAATATTCTTGCTTATGCTACTGTGAATGTAACACCCCATTTCGTATTTCTCATTTTATTTCAATCAAACAAGTAGTTAGATGATAATTATGATGAAATGAATGATAAAAATATTTTTAGGATTCATGGGCATTAACCTTAATTTATTTATGATAGATGCACATGTGAATTGTTGGATGTAACTTTAAAGTGCTCGGTTATTTGGCATATTAAATTTTGGTAAATGGTTCATCGTTAATGTTATAGGAGTTTAAAATGAATTACTAAGGTGGTAAACAAAATGATGGAGTGACTATTTCATTGACTATGTTCTTGTATTGGAGTAAGTGTGTATTTCCTTTGATTATAATGAAAATTGAACCATTAGGTTCATTTGATGTATTAATGAGTAAATAGTTCATGAGTGAAAATTATGTGGATGGGATTAGTTAATAATATGAAGAGATATATGATCTAATCATGTTGAATTTGGTAATGTGCAGGAATCAAATATGCAAATAGGAGGATAGATAAATGTTGGAATCAAATCAAATACATCTTTGGGAAGTTCTAAGTGTAGCCCTATTTGACTTAGAAGGGTTTGAGTTTTTATTATTGGTTGGGTGATTGAGTAGAATCTAATTGTAGGACATGTGATGTGAGTTTTGTTGGGGTTGGAACCCTTGGTTGGGATCAAAATTCGTATGGATTCTTGTGTAGGTTTTGAAAAGGGATTATTGAGTCAATGTCTTGGTTTTTGAACAAGAATAGACCCCTAGAACCTATATCTATGGGTTTGGAACCTTTTTGACATGTGAACTTGTCCTTGGAGTGTGAAAAGACCCCTCAAATGTCCACATTCATGAATGTGACGAATTCAAAAAGTGTTGGGGCTTGGGAAGAGTGACTTGTCAGTCTCAACCTCCCACTCCCAAAAAGTTCTTGGAATTGGCACAAGACTCACACATGTGTGAGCACTTGTGGGAAAGAGTGTAGGTTTGGAAGATTCCTATATACCTCAAGAAGATGGAAGATTTGGGCATTTCCCACTTCTCTTGGAGAACTTGAGTGAAGATGGTAGAAACAAATGGAAAAAAAGAGAGGATTCCATCTCTTTGGCAAGATAATAATGAAAATGGCTTGGTTTGGAGAGGAAGAAGAATAAAGGAGTTAGTTCCCTCACCTGGAGAAAATAGATAAGTTCTCTCTTACTTCCATTTTCTCTTTTGTGTATTTTTCTTTTCTGTAAGAAAGTGGAATGCTATAAGGATCATGGTTGAGAATAAAGAGTAGATAAACTAGAAGCATGGGATTTGGTGCTATGTTATATTTTATCACTTGTAAAATTTTGAAAAAGCTCCATTCATCATATTGGAGTTAAAATAAAACCTTGCTCGGGGGTATGGCTAGAGCCCACGAGGCTCCATGACGCCATTATGGTAGGGTGGAGAGCAAGACTTTGTTTATGGGTGTGTAAGACATTTTTTTTCTCTAACATAGTGGTAGAGCTACAAGTTGGAAGGAGATGAATTTCATATTGTTCAATGTAGAAATGAGGGCAAGTCTTATTCACTTTTTTTTGTGTATTTATTTGCATGTAAATCATTGTTTCTTCAAAGGCTATTTGTATCATTGCATGTTTAAAGATAGATTTCATATATTGTTCAATAAAAAAAAAGAGATGTATTAGAACAAGTTTTTATTATTTGCATATTAAATCATTTATTTCATACACAACATTGTAGCTTTACAAATTAAAAAAAAAAAGATTTTATATCTTTTTTCAAGAAGAAAAGTTACATTATTATGAAATTATAATGTATGTGGATTATGAATAATATGAATAAAAGGATAATGTTTGCAAACTCTTTGTTAGTTTTCAAAGAGTTAGCCATTATAGATGGAGGAATAAATACGTATAAGGGATTCATGTTAGGAAAAAAAGGAAAGGCTTGTCAATCATATTTTGAACATGTGAAAAGAGTAGTTTGATTTCATAGTGACTATGAGAGAACACAGTGGTAATATTATAAACAATGCAAGAAAACACTAGTACAAAAACAACAATATATGACTAAATAAACTACTAAAACTTGCATATAAATGACTAATTTTGGTCACGTGACCATTAGTAGTTTATTGCCAATCATTTATAACACGACCAAATTTATGACTAAACTATTTTAGTCATTTATCTAGTCATTGATTAGGTCATTGATTTGGTAATTTATTTAGTCATTGATTTAGTTGTTAATTTAGTCATTGATCATTGGTAATTAGTCATTTATTTAGTCATGGTAGTGATTAATTTAGTCATATATTTACTCATTAATTTAGTCATTGATTATTTTATTTGTTTGATACTCAGGAGGTATCTCCAACCAAGGCCCAGCGATTCCCATCATACCTTGCCTCAGGCTTACTTTTTGCCGAGTTGGGGTGATGGTGGGGCGAGCCAAGATGAAACTAGTCCCCCTGGGGAGAAGCCTCGAGCCTGCAACAGGACTTCTCCAGGTTAACCCGGCCAACGTGAATCGAACCTTGGACCTATATGGGACAAACCCAAAGCCTTAGCTGAACCATACCGATCGTTCAGGCTGCGGGGCGAACCCCATTTAGTCATTGATTATTGTTAACTGGTCATTTATTTAGTCATGGTAGTCATTGTAGTCATTTATTTAGTCATGGTTTAGTCATGTTAATCATTTATTTAGTCATTTATGAACTAATGCTTTCAGATGTGTATGAAAACTCTTATGTTTGGAGAATGCTATTATAATAACTAGTCTTAGAAATTGTAAACCAAGAGAAAATTCTATTATGATTGAATAATATAAAACTTTAAAGCTCTTATGTTATTAAAACTTCAATAAATTTGGGATTGAAACAACATTGGAAAATAATTCTCTATATATTCAAATTGTATATAAAATATGTTACAAAGAACTCTACATATAGAGTTTTGAATACAAAATCTTTTGCAGTATGCAAATTGCTAATTTATTATACTTTTAAAATAAAATAAAAAACTAAAACCAAATGGTGTGAATGTATGTCTTCAGTGATGCCACTATTGCACATGGGATGGGCAGTAAATGCATCTAGTAAGGCACTGGTTTTACATTTTCTCCTTGCTTTGTACCTATCCACAATCAAAAAATAAACACATTACTAGGTAGCATAAACAACAAATATCTTAAAAGAAGATACCCATAAGCATTAGAGTAAGTCTAATAAATAAAAATGCATAGAATTAATGATATTACAAAAGAAATACATTTGCAAAAGAATTAATATCAGAGTAATATCTTAAATATTACTAGCTTATCAAAGCAACATCTCCTTGCTATGTACTATCCATAAACATATTACTAAATAGCTATAAACAATGAATATCTTAAATGCAGATACCCATAAGCATTAGAGTAAGTCTAATAAGTAAAAATGAATAGAATTAATGATATTGCAAAAGAAATGCATTTGCAAAAGAATAAATATCAAAGTAATATCTTAAATATATTACTAGATTATCAAAGTAAGTCTAATAAATAAAAAATGCATAAAATTAGTGATATTGCGAAAGAAATGTATTTGCAAAAGAAATAATCCCTACTTTTTATATTTTGTATTCAATTATTGTATTATTCTTTAAATCAAATCACCACAATATCATGAAAACTTAAATTGCATTCTAAATTTAAATTAAATTCTAATTTCTAATTTAACAATTACTAATTTAGATATAAAAGCAACCTTTTTTTTTTACAAAAAACTAAAAAGAAAGATTGCTTCAAAAAAGCTAAGCTAGTAATAAAATTATTTAAGAAAAACTAAAAACTTAAATTTCATTCTAAATTTAAATTAAATTCTAATTTCTAATTTAACAATTACTAATTTTGATGAGGGTGCAAACCCGAGACACAGAAAATAACCCACAACAAGAAAATAATTTTATTATTCAGAAAATGAAACTTCTTACATGCAGAGGATCTCAAATCCCCAAATTCTACAACACATGCAAGCTACAGAAAGCTACAGAATAACCCTTTCGCAATATGCGAGCTTGTCCCAAAAAAGTTGCCCAAAAATTAGAAAACCCACCCATAAATAGAGCTCCTCCTTTGTTTGGAGCCAAAACAACATTCAATTTGAGTTTAGGCGGTTTGGCGCCAAAAATTTATAACATGAAGTTCAAATTTCAAAATAGCATTTGCAATGGTATCTTCTAAAAAGTGCACCAACTTCGCGGGGTCATAACTTTTGATCTAGGCCTCCGATTAGTGAACCGTTTGAACCATTGGAAAGATCTTGAAGTCAAGGATGCACTCAAAATTTTCTATGCCAATTTTGGCAAGTTTCGGGGCCAATCCGGAAGCTCTAAGTGCCTCAAATCCCACTCGGAAGATTTTTAGGTGCAAATATGAGAAACTAAAACTACAATATCTTTCAACCTAGGAACCAAAAATAAAAACTGTAAATTGAGAATTTTATTATGACGAAAAGGGTATCCAAAAATGTAAAAACATCTAAAAACTGAGAAACTTGAAATTTAACTATTTTTGGGTGATGTAAGATTGCCCTTACACCACTGGATGCTCCTACATCAGACACCCAGGGTAATTTGAGAAGTGACCCTATCACATCTTAGATGGTTGAGGAAAACCCAACCGGTCAACTGCTACCTTAGATAGCCATGATGAATCTTCCACAGGTCATCCTCTCCATTTCACTAGATATTCTTCATACTGCCTATTTATGGTACTCCTTCCCACACAACTATCCAAGATTGCTTCAATCTCCTCCCTTTCTGAAGTAGGTGCTGGAATGTCATACTGCCCTATCGCTGGTGCTTCCTCCGTTCCACCTTCATGATACTCTATCAAATCTGAAATGTTGAACACAGGGGAAATATTGATTCCATCAGGCAACTCTACCTCATATGCATTCCCTAAATCATGCTTCTTCAAAATCTTACAAGGATGAACTTGTTTCTTCTCTTGGTCCATTTTCCTCAATTCTGGAGCTGTTCTGGGGCTACCTCCATACACAATCTGGAATGGTGATCTACCAGTGCTTCTGTTGACATAATTGTTGTAAGAAATTTTTTCCTGGGGTAAGATCAAGTCCCATCCCTTGGGTTTATCTCCTACCAAACATCTTATTAGTAGGTTACCCAGACTCCTGTTAACAACCTCTGTCTGCCCATTTGTTTGTGGATGGTGTGCAGAACTGAACTTCAACTCTGTCTTCAGCTTCTTCCACAAGGTCCTCCAAAAGTACCCCACAAATTTGGTGTCATGATTTGAAACAATACTCTTTGGCAGACCATGTAGCCTCACCACCTCTTTGAAGAACAAGTCAGCAATGTGGACTGCATCATGGGTCTTTGACATGGGGCCAAGTAATGCTATCTTGGCTTGTCAGCTACCACAAATCTTGAATCGAACCTCTTTGTGTCCTTGGCAAACCAAGAACAAAGTCCATACTTATATCCTCCCAGGCCTCTACAGGTGGGTAGGGCTGATACAGAAGAAGCACAGCCATGCGGCTCCTCCTTTAGCCATCCCGAGGCATACCCTACAACTACTTGCACAAACTTCTTCACATCTTGTGATAAGCGAGGCCAATAATAATGCTCGATGTGGAAATGGTCTTATCGGAGCCAAAATGTCATGCCATTCCTCCCACTATATGCTTCTCCTTTATGGGGTTTTCCCTCATGGAACTCCTCGGGATACACAATTGACTTCCCTTAAATAACATGCCATCCTGGATTATGAAATCTAGCCACCTTGTCCTGTCCACTGTAACAGGTTCCTTGCAAGCTTTCCAAGCCTCTGCAAAATCAGGATCTTTTGCATACAGTATCTTGAGTTCATTGAACCCAACCACTTCAATCTGCATCTTTGTCATCAATGTATGCCTCTTACTTAAGGCATATGCAACTCTATTTGACTTCCCACTCCTTTGTTTCAAAACAAAGGTATAACTCTGCAAAAACTCTACCCATTTCATATGCCTCTGATTTAATTTTCTCTGACTATTTATGTATTGCAGCGCCTGATGATCAGTATATAGAACAAATTCCTTTGGCAAAAAATAATGTCTCCATTTCTTTAATGCTTGAACTATTGCATAAAATTCCTGATCATATACAGAATACTTCCTCTTGGCATCATTTAACTTTTCACTAAAATAGGCTATGGGCTTACCTTCTTGGCTCAACACTGCTCCAATGGCACAACCACTGGCATCACAATCCACTTGAAACACCTTGTTGAAATCTGGGAGGGCTAGAACAGGTTGCTCTATCACCTTGTACTTCAACAGTTCAAAACTTTTTGCCACTCCAGTGCTCCACTTGAATTTTTTTCTATCCCCTCTCATTGTTTCAGTCAGGGTTCCACAAATACTACTGAAGTTTCTAATAAACTTTCTATAAAAACTAGCCAAACCATGGAAAGATCTCACCTCGGTAGCAGTTCTTGGAGTAGGCCATTCTAGAATAACCTTCACCTTCTCTGGGTCCATCTTGAGACCTTCTACTGAGACAAAAAACCCCAAGTACACTAACTCCCTCTTCACAAAATTGCACTTCTTCATATTAATCAACAGTTTCTCTTTTCTTAACTTCTCAAAGACTCTCAGAATATGCATCAGATGCTCATCCAACATCTTACTGAAAATCAAAATATCATCTAAATACACAATAACAAAACTTCCCAAAAATTCTTTTAGTACCTACGTTCATGAGCCGCTTAGATATTGCTGGAGTTACGTGGTTGGCCCAAAAGGCATGACTAACCACTTGTATAATCCCTCCTTGGTTTTGAAGGTTGTCTTCCATTCATCTCCTTCTCTAATCCAGATCTGGTGATATCCACTCTTCAAATCCA
>VDFB02270651.1:525448772-525506183 GCA_007258455.2 Sequoia sempervirens | reverse complement strand
TTCCATCTGCCAATTAGTACCCAACTAAAGAAACAACCATATTCCCTACTTCTACTTGGACTTGGACTGAAGAACCAACACCATGTTCATCTCAAACATCTCATTATATAGAACCCACCATGATAGATCATGAGTGATGCAATCAGTATGATTACACATTCCTTTCCTTGAATTATGCACGCGGGTAAGAGTTGTCATGTTAGATAATGCCTCTACCAATGTGGAAGTTGACTCATACATATATTACAGTTCGCATGTCTACTCATCAAGAGTCCACCTACCTTTTAAATTTGAATAAATTGGCATATGCTTGAATGCAATTGTAAAAAAAAGGAAAAAATTATTTACCATTCCCAATTATTAGGTTAATCCAAGAAGGAATAATCTTCCAAGTGCTATGTTTTGAATATGGGGAAAGATTGAAAAATATTAATTATTTTTTATAATTATTAACTCTTGTTGATCGCAAGCCAAGTTTTCCAATCCATCTACTAACTTGTTTCCTTCATGATATGTGTGGGAAAGGTTGATGTCTTCAAAAATTGCTAATATATCCCATATTTTCTGAAGAATATGGGTTGATGCAAGAAGTTGGGTACACAAAAGCTCAAAAAGTGGAAATTTTTTTTCTATTTTTTAGAAATTGTCACACTTGGACTGAAAATTTGAGGCACTTACGCAACGAATCTTGAAAAAATTCAGTAATATGAAAGATAGAATTTTGAATCTAGTTTCCAAATATGTAAATTATTAAAATACCCAGATTATAGAAATTAAATTTTGATAGGGATCTATAAAACCACTTTTTAAAAGTCCCTTTTTTTACCATACCAAGTAGGTGTATGGACAACACTTTTTGACCCAAATAAAATTATTTTGCTAATTCCTTTTGGGATAAGAGATCTAACAACATGAAGTTTGATGTGGATTTTTTTTGTAATTTTTTCGTTGAATATTTTTTTTTTATTAAATTTTTATTGGCCTTAATTGATGTTCTTTAAAATCAACGTGTACAGACAAGATAATTGGACCTAAACAAAACATTTTTTGACTCTTTTTTTTTTTCATTGCATAGAGAATTGTCTGAATTTTTATGCCATATAAATTTTTTTTACAAGAAAACTTAACCAATAAAAAGTTATTAAAAAACCAAAAAAACTTGATATTTCAAGTTTAAGGACTAGTTTGCTTAGAAATTGATTAAAAAATAGAAAAAATAATCCAATCTTAACAAAATTTATATATTTAGAAATTATACATTGTGTTCTCTAATGGGTTTTAATTTTATATATTCATTCAGAAAAAAAGACCATCAACTATGTTGTCAAAGTTGGACATTCTTCTTCAATCTGCCTTAGTTTTTTAGTTGTAGATCAAAGGCTAAGGCTCGGATTGTCAAGCCTTTCCCAAGCCTAAAACCAAGGCTGGATGTGGTGTGGAAATTCAATTTTTAAATAACGTGTATGCGTTATGGAAATGCGTACGCATTATTCAAGTGAAACGTGTACACATTTCATAACGCATGTGTTACCCATTGACCCATTGGGAAAACGCAATGCATACACATATATCTTATTTTCCAATTACACATATTCTTTGTTTTACATGCAATGATAATGAGAAGAGAGTCACCCTCCACATGTAGCTTATTGACTTTGAGATCCTTTGCCAAAGAGACACTTGCTAACAATGCTTGAAGTTTTTCCATGCTGTTTGTACAAGAGTTTAAATATATTGCTTTGAATGCTAACAAAGAACCCTTATAATTCCAATTAACTAATGCAAACCCTAATGCAATGTTAATGCAAGCAAGATCTAGGATGATGATGTACTCCAAATCAGAATGATGATGTTCTAAATGTAGGTTCACTGAAATGAAGAGGGGGAATTTTGTTATGGGGTACTAGGGTTTGGGACCTAGAATAAGAATCTTCCACACTCTCATTCAAGAATTCATGATAGGCTAGAGATCTTGTGCCATAGAAAAAAGGACCCTTTACTTGACATGGGATTAATTCATGATAAAATGGACTTAATGAGGCCTTGATTCAGGTGTTGTGAGGAATTTTATGCATCCACACTAGGTCTTGGACCCTTGCAAATCGAATAACATGCTTTTATTGACATCTTGTAAAGGTGTTGTAAAGTATTGTAAGATACTTTCACGCTTTTCTAGACTTAATGAACCCATTTCTCCCTAATTCATCATTATAAAATTTGTTTAATAACATTATCACATCAATTTAGAAGGCTTGTAAAAAAAATTTAATGATAAACTAGTGTTGTAATGTGTCTTGCACATTCACATTGGTTGTTGTGCCTTCGTAGGCTATGTGGACCTCATTTTAGTGTTGTAAAGTGTATTTATTCACACTTGCACATTGAATTTTGTGTTTCAATCCCTATTTAACATTTACATCATCACTAATAGGCCCCTATTAACCCATATTATGTATCTCGAGGCATAATTTGATCAAATAACTACATAGTCATCATATAATCCAAATTTTCTTACTTCTCAACATTTTAGCTAGTAAAAATGGCCCCTATGGGACCCATTCACCATTAGTGGTGAATTAGTCCCATCTAGGTGGGACCCATTTTCCATTACTAGTGAATGAGTCCCATTTGAGCTATTTTCAGGGTTTTGAACGGGAAAAATTAGGTTTTAAGTTTAATTTTTCTCCATGTCGACCTTAGGGATGTAATTAATAGGAAAATAAGGTGAATTTCCTATAAAATGACCTCTCTATTAAACTAATTTTTACATCTATTCATCCATTAACACATTCACATCATTCATTCATCATCTATCTTCTATCTCAAGTCAAGCAAGCTAGGGCATTTACATTGCAAGTCATCAATTTAGCTTCCTAAGACATCCAAGGGAAGATTCTACATGTTATGTTGCAAAATTTCAAGATCAATCATCATGGCAAGGTAATCCATTCCATTTTTTCTTGTTTCATTCCTTTCTTTCATCATTTTGTTTTAATTACCTAAAAGGGGTTTGACCAAGGAAAACCCTCATGCCCTAACATTCGACATATCTCTCTTGTCTTGTATGTTTGTAGATTTAGGTCTCTTGGAAGCTTGTAAATAATTGAATATTAATTTTCAAGGTTTCTAAAGTCTTCTCCTCATTCATCGAATCAAAATATCAACAAAAATCCATTTTCAAACACATAAATCAGTTTTTCAGAAGCAAATACCTGTAGGGCATCAAAGGGAAAATCGGAAGCCTCAAAATCCACCTTTCAAAATTAAAAAATTCAAAAGTGGAATCATTCACCATGAGTGGTGAATGAGTCCCACTCTAGGGTAAATTTTGAGTTTTCTATATTTTTGAGTCCTTTTTGTTAGAAACGGGTTTCAGTATAGTTTGGCATAACTGGGACTGATTCACCCAAAATGGCGAATGAGTCCCACCAGGCCTAAATTTTAGCATCAAAAACATTTCAAAAGAAATTTCCAGTCTCCATCCACATCTCAAGTGCAAACTTTTTTTTTTGGTTCATTTCTGTTAAGTTTTGCATTCATTCCTAGTTCATTGTTGCATTACACAATGTGTTTTCAAACAAGTTGTTTTCCTTTAGTTTCTATTCATTAGTCAATCAATATCATTTGTTTCTTGCATTCAAACATTATATCTAGGAATATTTCATCCTTATTCTACCCATATTGCACTAATCTTTGAATGTAAACATAAGCATGTTTGGCCCATCTTTCTCTTTCTAGGTGAAAAACCCTAGAAGTGTTAGAAAGAAAGTGGGTGCCAAAAATCTATGCTACATTTTGGTGAACCTGCTTTTCAAATAATTATCTTTTCTAATTTGGAGTCCTTCATCATCATAGATCTAGCTTGCATTAGGGTTTGCATGATTCATTTGCATGCGGGGTGTTAAATTTTGCATTCATAAAAAGTGCATTTATGCTGCATTTTTGGCATCTAAATTCATTTAATTTTTTTGAAATTATGCATTTTTCATTTAGGTATGCATCATAGCACTCAGAACACGTCAAAATCACTTAATTTTTTTTGAAAATTTTGAAAAAAGTCCATATTGAAACTCATTCACCACCCTCAGTGAATCAGTCCCTTCTGACCCCTAAAATTATCTTTTACAGAGCTGAAAACCCTATTTTTAGGCTTTTGTTTGGTGCCATTTTATACTTGTATCAGTTGGCTACATTTTTGTATCATGCATTTCATCAAATCTAGCTTAAATTAGCTCATTTCATGCATGGTTTAAATTTCATATTTGCATTCTCATATTCTTACATAGCATAATTAGTCAATTATTATCTAAAAATTTCATTTCATTTCAGCCTTTTACATTGCATTTTCAATTAGCATAGATTTTTATTTCAAAATGTTAGTTTCAATCTTTTCCACATTTGCAAAGAAAACACTAGTTAACAAGCATTCTAGTCCTTTATTCAATGCATTCCCTAGTTGTGATAGCCTCTTAGCATAAGAGAATGAAAATTTTAATGCTTGTCTTAAACTTGCACTCCCTCCTATCTCTCCTATATTTTTGGATGATGTGTTAGAAGGGAATACAAACATTGATAAACATGATGATCCTAATTGTACTTCTCCTGATACCTCTCCTTTTAGTGATGAAGGTATCTTGGCGAAAGAAGGTACAATCATTGAGCATCATGAAGGTCTTGTTTTTCCTTCTCCTCATTCCCCTTGGGAAGATAATATAATAGTACAGGATGAATGCATTGCCACCACCTTACCTAGTCTCTATTCAACTCCCAACACTTCCCCTATTTGTTACAATACTTTCTTGAATGATCATGACCAACACATTTGTGAGGAGGATATGTTGGTATCTAGAAACCCAATGATTGAGAGTTATAACATTATTTCTCCCCTTCCTAATGTTCCTAATAATTGGAAGGCTCTATTTGAACAAGAAGATCTAATCATTGACACACATGAAAATCCTATTTGTCCTCCCCTATTTGTGATGAAGCTTCGACATGTGATGCACCTCTTCATTGTCACTTTTCTCAAAGCTCTCCTACTAGGGTAGATGTTATGGCACAAAAAAATTTCCCCTCTCCTAATATCTCTCCTATTAGTGAAGATAATATTATGGTGCTACACAATCCAATCAATGAAAATCATGAGAATCTTATGAGGGAACACGTCATAGACCAAGAAAATTCAACCATGGATAGCTCCCTTATGATGATGACATTTTATAAGAACAAGTCTTTGAATGTCAAGAACATTTGTATTTTTTTTCTCCTAATAATTATCCTCCTAAGGAGACTATTATGGTGCAATAAAATGACATGTCTTCCTTAGGGATACATCAAACCAAGACCCCCGAGGTTATGCATGTGCAAGTGTCCATTAGATCCCCTTCAATCAATGAACCACCTACATAACCCATGGGACATCCAAAGAATCCTCTAATTCTTTACCCACCATCACACAAGCAACAAACTCAACACCAACCCCAACTCATCCTTTACCCACCCAAGCATAATGTTCCATACCAACCAAGTTACAATGACCTTGCTCACATATGTAACAAGGTATATACAATCAAAGACAATCAAGTCAAAACTTTGTTTACTTATCCACATAGATAACATTAGTTTTTGCTCCTTGTCATGCAATAGTTGTAGGATCATAGCATACTCACCATTGCATGTTTTACATCCATCGCAAGGGGCAGAATACCATCATCCATTTTAGGCTCACCTTTGTCTTGCACTAAGTGGGGCAAGGGGTTTGATATCCTTGACCTTGTATGCCACTTTTCGTTGTCTCTTTTGACTCATCGTTAACCTTTCATGAACATGTAAGAGCAAGCTTGGGATGTTGATGACATGTCTTAAGATTGACTCACATGTTAAAAATTACCCATTTTCATGCGTAGGTTATCAAAAAAATATGACTTGGCATACAACTTTTTACATAAGCTCTCATACCTTCTGCTTTAAAGAAATTGCTCACAATTATGGTTTTAGAAACTACTTTAAAGTGGGGGGCATACATAGGAAACATCCTTTTGAAAATTTCATTGCGCGATTTACTTTTTTTTATGATGTGTCTTCTCCTTTGTGGTGTCATTGAGATCGATGCCTTCTAAGAGTGTATGATCAACTGAAGTGGCTTGATGTGAATGAGGCATCCCATGGATAACGATCTAACATCCTAAATTGTCCTCTCTTGGAGACATTAGGCTCAATCTTCCCTAAGAAGAAGACCTTACACTAACAAAGGAAAATCCCCTTCAACAAAATTTTTACATGACATTCAAAAACATTTACACAAAGCATTACCTTGTGGTGCCTTATCAATTTTATCAGGAGCATAACTTTGGTATGGTTTGTATAATGGGAAGCTGACACACTGGCATGAATTTCTCATTATACGGTCGGAAGCCAACACACAAACATGAATTTCTCACTAAACCACTTCTTTTGGGCTTTCTCACCCCACAAACAACCAAAAGTTTTGTGGCCCCAAAGTGAGTATGCATCTTCTTTTTGGATAGATAGCCTAGATTTGATCCACAACTAGCTGGACAAATGATCAAAGCTTGATCCACCTTTTCATTTTCACCTTTCTCTTTTTTTCCTTTGCATGATTTTGTATCTCGGGGGCTTGACCTACATATGGATCTCTCTTGAATGTCTACTTTAGTGTGAGTTTGAAGCAAGTTCATCCTCTCACTAAGGTGGGGGCTAAATGTGTTGTAGAAAAATGTACCCTTTGCTTGACATGGGATTAATTCATGATAAAATGGACTTAATGAGGCCTTGATTCAGGTGTTGTGAGGTATTTTATGCATCCACACAATGTCTTGGACCCTTGCAAATCGAATAGCATGCTTTTAATGACATCTTGTAAAAGTGTTGTAAGATACTTTCATGCTTTTCTAGACTTAATGCACCAATTTCTCCCTAATTCAACATTATAAAATGTGTTTAATAACATTATCACATCAATTTAGAAGGCTTGTAAAAAAATTCAATGATAAACTCTAGTGTTGTAATGTGTCTTACACATTCGCATTTGTTCTTATGCCTTCCTAGGCTATGTGGACCTCATTTTAGTGTTGTAAAGTGTATGTAATCACACTTTCACATTGAATTTTGTGTCCCAAGCCCTATTTAACACTTACATCATCACTTATAGGCCCCTATTAACCCATATTATGCATCCTAAGGCATAATTTGACCAAATAACTAGCATAGTCATCGTATAAGCCTAATTTTCTTAGTTCTCAACATTTTAGCTAGCAAAAATGGCCCTTGTGGGATCCATTCACCATTAGTGGTAAATTAGTCCCATATAGGTGGGACCCATTCACCATTAGTGGCAAATGAGTCCCATTTGATCTAATTTTTGGGTTTTCAGCAGGAAAAATTAGGTTTTAAGTTTAATTTTTCTCCATGTTAGCCTTAGGGATCTAATTAACAAGAAAATAATGTGAACTGCATATAAAATCACCTCTATAAACTCATTTTTACATCTATTCATCCATTAACACATTCACATCATTCATTCATCATCTATCTTCTATCTCAAGTCAAGCAAGCTAGGGCATTTACATTGCAAGTCATCAATTTAGCTTCCTAAGACATCCAAGGGCAGATTCTACATGTTATGTTATAAGATTTCAAGATCAATCATCATGGCAAGGTAATCCATTCCATTTTTGCATGTTTCATTCCTTTCTTTCATCCTTTTGGTTTAATTACCTAAAAAGGGTTTGACCAAGGCAAACCCCAATGCCCTACATTCAACATCTCTCTCTCTTGTCTTGTATGTTTGTATATTTAGGTCTCTTGGAAGCTTGGAAATAATTGAAGATCAAATTGAAAAGTTGATAAAGTATTCTCCTCATTCATCAAGTCAAAATATCAACAAAAATCCATTTTTAGACTTGTAAATCAATTTTGGAAGCAGGCACCTATAGGGCATCAAAGTGCAAATCGGAAGCCTCAAAATCCACCTTTGAAAATCCAAAAATTAAAAATGAATGAGTCCACTCTAGGTTCAATTTTGAGTTTTCTACATTTTTTAGTACCCTTTTGTCAGAAATGGGTTCTAGTATAGTTTGGCAGAAGTTAGATCAATTCGCGTAGAATGGTGAATGAGTCCCACTAGGCCTAAATGTTAGCATCAGTAGCATTTCAAAAGAAATTTCCAATCTCCATCCACATCCTAGGTGCACACTTTCAATTTGGTTCATTTTTGTTATGTTTTGCATTCATTCCTAATTCATTGTTGCATTGCACAATGTGTTTTCAAACAAGTTGTTTTCCTTTAGTTTCTATTCATTAGTCAATCAATCTCATTCGTTTCTTGCATTCAAACATTATATCTAGGCATATTTCATCCTTATTCTATCCATATTGCACTAATCTTTGAATGTAAACATAAACATTTTTGCCCCATCTGTCTCTTTCTAGGTGAAAAACCCTAGAAGTGTTCGAAATAAAGTGGGTGCCAAAAATATATGCTATAGATCTCAATGCAAAGGAGAAAGAGATCTTGTAATAGGGCTATCCTAGGATATGATTGTAAACTAATGAGGGGTTTACCACAAAGCTAGGGCTACGAAAGACAAATGCAATCTTTCACTAAATTACATAGAAATGCATGTAAAACAAAACAAAAAGTTGCAAGAGGAAATATGTGCACCTTGAAATATGAAGATGACTGGATGGAGCTCTGAAATATTAGAAATTCTGAATTTAATGTTGATTGGGACTCATATGCCAGGTTGGGTTTATTAGTCCCAAATTTGGCTTTCTGTGTAGAAACATGAATCTAGCAAATGGGTATCTGAATCTGTAAAAACTTGAATGACCTAAACTAGGAATCATATTCTAGAACTAGAGAATCAATCCTATTAGGGTTTTCTGAAGCTTCAAAGTTGGAATTTGGTCTTGGGTGTTGGCAAGAAGTTGAGTCCACTTTTTGGCCAAAAAGTAGAAGTGTTTTCCCTGATTTTTCAGAATTTGACACATTTGACCTTAATTTGAAGCACTTAAAGATGGAATCTTCAAAAAATTCACTCATCATAAAATGTAGTACTTAGAGTCTAGTTTCCAAATATGTAATTTATTTCAATACCCAGATTGTACAAATTGAGTTTCAATAGGCGTTTCTAAAAACCACTATTTAAAAGTCATTTTTTTTTTAAACATAGCATGCATGTGTACGACATCCACATTTTGACCTAAATTATCATATTTTTCTAAATCCTTTTGGGAAAATATTTGTGACTCACTAAAGTTTGTTTTCGATACTTTTTTTTAATTTTTTATTGAATATTTTTTTTTGTTAAATTTTTATTAGGAAAATTTGTCATTTTGAAAAATTGTCATGTATGACACGCATAAGATGACCTAAACTTATCATTTTAAAAAAAAATTGAAAATAATTGTTTGAAGTTTGTTCTCGTACAATCCATTTGTCAAAATGTTATGTTGATTGAAAGTTATTAAAATAGTAAATAAACTATGATATTTAAAGTTTGTGGACCAATTTCATCAGAAATTAATTAAAAAATAGAAAAATTAATCCAGTTGTAAAAAAACATATATATTTGGAATCTTCATTGTCTCATCTAAAATGGGTTTTAATTTCGTCAAAAAAATTTGCAAAAAAATGTCGTCAGCCATATGTCCAAACTCAGTATTTTTCTCTAACATTGTTAGGACCTTCAACTTGGAGGCCAAACCAGGTTGAAGGGCTAGATTCAGATTCCCAATGCTTTTTCCAAACCAAAATACAAAGAAAAAACCCGACCAAAATTCATATTTAAAAAAGGGATCTCGTTTCATAAAAAAACAATTATTTTATGGTTCTACAAAATGGGATCCCGTTTTGAAAATTGCTAAAAATGGAAATTTTATATTTTCAAAAGTTTTAAAAATGGGATTCCATTTTGAAAACTTTTCAAAATGGAAAATTTTGAAAATTGAAAGTTTCCAAAATGACGAGTTTTCAAAACGGGATCCCATTTTGAAAACTTTTCATTTTTGGAAAAAAAAAATTTGGAAAATTTTCAAAACGGGATCCTATTTTTTAAATTTAGGCTTAGGATCTTGAAGCTACACATGATCCTATTTTTTGCAAGTCAGTTTCATTTTTTTTCCTAAGGCAAAAACTTCCATGTTCTGTGGACTCATCTTCTTGCATTTACCCTCTTCAAAGTCTGCTCTATGCTTCCCAATTGACTTTTGGATCCAAAACCCTAATTTGCAACCTATAGAAGTCTTTCAAGTATCTCCAATGCAAGGTGACAACTTTGAAAAATTTGATCACTTTGAAAAATTTCTCCAAACTTTCTCTTGAATGTATCTTCAATCTAAACCTACAAATCACACACTAAAGAGAGGGGAAAATGTTGTTTTGTTAGTGGAAAGGGATTTGCTTTGGTCAAACCCTGTTTTGGTAATCAAACCTTGAAATGAAATGAAATAGGAATAAAGGAATGAAGAATGAACAAAGTATGATGTTGCAACTCACCAAACCTTGGCAATAAACTACTACAAATATGTATGAGATGGCTGTAATGGATGTGGGTATGTGTAGGATCATCATGGAAAAAATAGGCCCTTAAGTGGCGAAAAATTTAGAAAAATCAGAGTTAGGCAGCTTGACGTAAAATTTTTAATAAGTTATCTACATTATTTCAAAAATATGTAAGAATAGGATCTATAAAAAATTGAATATAGTTTCTAAACTACTAGGTTTGTTTAAAAAAAGAAAAAATCTATTTGGTGGAAATTTGAAATTTCAATGCAGTAGTACTTAAATTTCAGGGAAAAAATAAGAAGTAAGTGTATGTCTGACCACCCTAACCACAATAAAATGATAATATCTTTTTATAAGATTTTAGATATAAGTAGAAGACTCATGTCTCGATGTGATGCATATTTTTTTGTAATTTTTTCCCAAGTAAATAATTAATTATGAATTTTTTATTACAACTTTTAAAAAATATAAAAACTTGTATGTTTGACCACCTTAACTTCATCAAAACTTTATGAAATTCATTTTTTATTTTTTTTAATCCTATAGTATGTGAAGCATAGAATGTGATGCATGTTTTGGATTCAAAAAATGTGATACCATTTGAAAGCTATAGATATTTTTCAATCATCCTATCAATAAGGACTTTAGTCGTAATTTGAATAGAAATTGAATAATAATTACTTATTATTTTTAAAGCAAGGCATATTTTATACTAGTGGAAAGCTGAGAATCTCCTTTAAAAACCTTTTTTGTTTCATCAATTTTTGGTTAAAAAAAATTCGTCAACCACATACCCATCATATTGCCACTTTTTGGCCCATCATGATCCTGCATATACCCATGTAGATCTTGACTCTTGCTTGGATAGTATAGATGTTGAATGGAATGCTAGCTTGAATCATGAAACCCTACATCACAATTGTTAGCTCAAAAACAAACATGATGCATGAAGACTTTGACATGATGCTTGATGCTTGAATAATGATATAGAATGCTTGATAATCTACTCTTGAAGACTCTTGAATACTCTTGTAAATGTTTGAATAGTCTTATAAACTCAAATTTTCTATAAGAATTATCATTCAACCTGCTAGGTGTAAAATGAGTGAAAGAAACTTGTATTTATACTTAATTAAGCAAAAATTCTTGGAATTACAACACTACCAACTGACATCAAACCTAGTAGGATAAAGTCCTGCCAATAATTTCATTTAATTTTGATTTTGGGCCACACAAGACTCATACACCCAAGGAAATGTATGAGTCCCATTAGGCATAATTTATGGGACCATTTTCAAAAATTCTTAGAAAGGTGTGAAACTAGGATCGAGACCCAATAACGTAGGTGGGACTCATACACCCAAGGTGGTGTATGAGTCCTAGATCACTAAATCTGGGCCACACAACCTAAAAACATCTGAATTATGATTAGATATTGATTTAAATGTCAAGATCATCCTCAGAAAGATCCATAAAATGAGGCTTTTGGATGCAAAATAAGGCCAAATAAAGCATAAATAAGCTCACTTATTAATGAAAACCCTAGAAAAGTGTGAAAGTGTGTTACCAAACTTTACAACACTCTAAATAAGGCATGATTAATTTCATTTAATCTACAAGGACCCAAAACCTAATGTGAATGTATTAAACACATTACAACACCAAATCAAGGAAACATTAAGCTCATTTTTATGAGGGCCCAAACAAGTGTGAAAATGTCATCGATGACATTTTTTGACACTACACACGTAACTTAGCTTATATTTTTGGAAAACATGTTACCTTAATGATTAGTTGTGATACAACCTCAAAAACTACCAAAAGTCAAGGAGGAACTCAAATCTCTCATCCTACAACCATTGCCTCTATTCCTTCCTATACCAACCCTCAAGTTACCACAATAATACAACCTACTAGTAATGTCATTCTTACCTTGGGTATTTCCACTAGTAATCGTTATACCTTTGTGGCATCTCATGTAATATCTCATACCACTTTACCTCCAATAAGTGTTCCATTAACTTCCCCCTCAAACACATATACACCTCTACCATATTCACCTCCATCTCAAAACAAAACCAATGATGCCATCCTTAACGCAATTTTACAAAATGTTTCATCCCTTCAAAAAAAAATTTCCACCATAAACCAAAATCGAAAAGCCCAACCTTGTACTATGTCAAAAGAAATCCCTTATCCTTGGAGATATTAAGAATGTTGATACCACAAGGAATAGAGATTCCTAGGTTTGAGAAATATGGAGGGAAAGGAGATCCTTCTAACCATGTTTCTTCTTATACCACTTTATGTAGTGATTTTTTCCTCGAGGATAAGCTCATGGTTAATATTTTTTGTAGGCCCTTGAAAGATACCACTTTAGAATGGTTTTTCTCATTATTGAATAACTCAATTTCTTCATTCAATGAACTTTTTGAGGGCTTTATCAACCATTTCCAAGTTCACATGACTCCTAAGATGACCTTATCCAATTTGATGAGATGTAAGAAAAAGGATGATGAAAAGGTTACTAACCTCATTTCACACTACCAAATACTTTATTCCAAAATTGATGTAAAGATTCTTGATCCTCACCTTCAACAAATGTTCATTGAGAACTTACAAAAAAATATGCAAAATAAGTTTAGTATGATGAAGTTTCCTTCCTTCGTATGCTTTTGTACTGCCCTTTGTAATGATCAAAACTCGATTAGTAGTTGTGAAATAAAACCCACCTCTAGTCATCCTGAAAAGCCCAAAACTACAAATAAAAAAAAATTCCAACCCTTTTAGGAAATAAAATAAAGGCTTCCTTCAACTAAATCCTCCTCAAACAACCCCACAAGTTGATACCCAAGTGGCTGCTATAAAGAAGACAAATTCTTTTACATTTGCGGATCTAGCTAGACAATTTACTCCCTTACCCAATACCCTCCATAACACCATGTTATAACTTCTAGAGAAGAACTTGATTCCACTAACTCTCGTTAAAACTCTTGATCCTAATAATCCTTTACCTTTGAACTTTATATCAAATTCCTATTGTCATTTTCAACAAAAAAATGGACATACGAAACATTGTAAGTTTCTTAAACATCTTGTGAAAGACCTCATTGATTCTAATTGTATCCTAATTGGAGGTGTTAATGATCAAGTAAATAAGTCTGTTCTCCCAACCAAAACTTTCAAATCTTTACCAACTCCATGCCAAATTATGATATTTCATTTATCAAAGCTAGTGAAACTAAGAAGAATGATGTGATGAATGTTGACACAGATGATGACAACATGGATCCTAATGAAGAAAGTACTATGGATCATAGTATAGTTGGATTGATCAAAATATTACCTCATAAGGGTTGAACTAATTTTCCTCTTGACATTTCTTTCTCCTCAAAAGATATAATTAAAAATCCACCTAATGGTCCTCTTTACATAGCCAATCGAATCAGTCATAAGCCCACTAATTGGATATTAATTGATCGCATATGTGAAGAGAATGTGATCATTGAATTTTTTTTTCTTGTGCATGAATTCTATCAAGATGCATATGAAAAAATGAAAGTATGGATAAAAACACATAATGGTTTTACTTTCCCTATGATTGGTTTGATCACCCTTCCTTTAAAAATTGGACCAAAAAATTTAGATGTCTTATTCTCCATCATCCCAACATCAGATAAATTTTGTGTGAAGCTTGGTTATCCATGGCTACACTCCATGGAAGTCATCATGTTAGTTGTACATAAATGCTTAAAGTTTCCCTTTGAAAATAAAATATTTACTGTGCAACATAGTGGATTTAATCTTGTGTCTTCCTATGGGAACTTTCATTGGATTTCTTTTGGCCCAAGCCTATAGAGCCTATTAGACCCCACATGAGGATTTATTTTTTAAATCCTACCAAAAGCTTAAAGTGAAACACATAGTAGAGTTATCCCTTTGAAACATGCCTCAACCCATGGTTGAGCCTCCTATCTTTGACGAAAAACCATGATTGAACCAAAATACCTTCCAAATAACCAAGACCAACCAAAACTTGATGATTTTCCTGTCTCCTACAAGAGACCAATAGACAACAAAAAAAATTTCTATCGTGCCTCCTAAGATAAAACAAGTTTATGAACCTAAAGATAAAGTAGTCGAACAACCTCCTATGGTTCCTTCCTTTCATCCCCTTAGGGAATAAAAGAAACCTAGAGTTCATAAACCCGCTCCTACACAAACACAACTTGAAAATCAAACTAAAAGAAATAGAAATACTAGAGAGCATAGGCATAGATGTTATGTTATTGCTCAAAGATTAAACGAAGAAAACAACAAATAAAATTAACATCCAAACTTAAGTGACGCAATACATGATGAGTCTCCCTCTTCACCAAAAAAATTAGATCTTATATTGCAACCAAACATGAATTAAAACCTTTTTTGGATATTATCATTCATTGTCCCATTGTGATTAACTTGGATGATGATGATGGAATTTCTAATATTGATGAAGAAGTGTATAATGAATTGAATACATTTTTTTCCTCTTCTATGAGCTTAAATGACAATTCTCCTAAGAAGAGTGTTGACCTTGGTGGTTCTTCTAGTTCAAAACTTGATATTGTCCCTTTGGCTAGTTGTCTATTTTTTGTACATGATGAACAAGATTGGGATGCAGCTAGCTTGCTATAGGTTGAATTGCATGTGCCTTACTATTCTTTCTTTTGTTTTCTCTTTCATGTTACGTGTGTGATTTCATATGTGTAATGTGATCCCTCGTGATTTATCATTTGATGTATCTCTTTTTGTGCATTCCTCTATATGTACCTACATTCTTCTATATGCCATAAATCCTTTATCTTTTATTTTCCTTGTGTTCCTTGTAGGGATGATGCAAGGTGTCAAGACATTTACGTCTCTTCCATGTTGAACCAAAAAAAAATTCTTTGTTTTCACTCTCTTAGTGTAATTATTCTAGTTCTATGAGTATTTGGGGAATGATGATAGTTCCAAGTTCTATAAAAAAAATTGTAGTAAAGACATACTGACCTTGAATCCCTTATGTGTTATTTTCAGATTTCATTTTGGGAGTTTCGTGTAGTAAAATGCATACCCTTACGTTTTCACATTTGTTTGGGCTTTCCTTGCTTTATTTATGCCTCTTTATGGCTTAATTGGTCCTATTTTATGTCGACAAGCCCTATGAATGACACATTTTTGTGGTTAATCCTAGCATTCTCCAATGCATAAATGTTAATTTAATGACTCCATCAGTGTGTCCCTAATATTTGGGTTGGGACTAAAACACCACCTAGGGCATCTTAGTCCCCCAAGGCTCTCGGGACCCTAATTTTGGCATCTCTAGATTGGGCCCCTTTTTGGTGTTTGTGCTCCAATTTTTTAGGACTTGGGACTAAGATGCCATCTAGGGTGTCTTAGTTGTCCTTGAGTCATTTTTGAGATTTTATTTCAAACTTGGGTGAGATTTAGCCTCCTTTATTTAATAATGAATTCATATGTCGGCTTGGTGTGATATAATTTCAAGATATTAAGTATAGATAGGTATAGATACAAGGTTCCTTGATTCATTTTAACACAAGTCTTTTGTGATATCTCTTATCATACAATAATTGAGTTCAGAAGAGCATTCAAGCATAGATTCATTAAGCATTTGAATCCATTTTTCAGATTCAAGCATCATATCAAAGATTTTTCTTGTGTCATGTGTGTTGTTATGCTAACATTTGTGATGTAAGGTTTTGATTCAAGCAAGTAATTCAAGTCCTATCTTTCAAGAATTCAAGATCCATATCCATTGCAACCATTACAAATACGTTTGTAGGCTTTACAAGGGTTTGGTGAGTTGTAGCATTGCATGTTGTTCATTCACCATTTCCCTTCATTTTTCTATTTCATTTGAAGGTTTAATTACCAAAAAAGGGTTTGACCAAGGCAAGCCCACATTCACTAACAAACAACAATTCTTTCCATCTTGCATACTTGTGATTGTAGATATAGGTTGTAGACTTGAAGATCACTTGGAGTGCAAAGTTGCATCACAAAGTTGTCATGTTCACAAAAAATCACTTACAGGACATATTCATAAGTTTCATAACCTGAGATTGGAAGGGAAGCTAGTGTAGACCTAAGAGCTCAAGATCATTTTCTAAAATTCTCAAAATTTAGAACAAGACTAATACGCCATCTTGGGCATCTTAGTCTTCCTAGGCTCAATTTTCAAATACTTTTAGAGATCCAGTTCAAAGATCTGAAGACTCCACATTTTCCCTGAGAAACAACAGTGGGACTAATACACCATCCTGGGTGTCTTAGTCCTCCACAACATATTTTGGTAGCCTCTTTGCATTTCCAAAATCCTAACAACATCTCCAAATTTCCTAGGTGCACACATACCATCTCCATATTTCATAATTCCATATTTGTATCTTTCATTTGGTTTGCATTTCTAGTTTTAGGTCACTTTGCATATCACAATGTTTTTAAAAAAAAATTCTTTTCCAACCATTTTCTTTGTGGTGAACCCCTTAGAAATTAAGAACCCCTTCCTAGGACCCTCCTAATTGATAATTTTCTCACCTTTTGAGGTTGTTAGTCAATCCAATTAGGACTCTTAGGACATTAGTGAATGGGTTAATGAGAAAAGTGTGATATCCCAAAAAGGTATCCATTTTCCTCTTCATCATTTTGGTGAACCCAATGCTTTTTCTTTTCTGATTTGGAGTTTATTAAGTCCTTAGATCTATATAGCATTCATTCTTGCATTGTATCTTTCATTAGTAAAAGTGCATCTATGGTATCTTGCATCTTGCATTAGTGAAATTGCATTTAGGGATTCCTATATTTGCATTAGTGAAAGTGCATATAGGTTACATATTTACTTTATTGCATCATTTCATCTCATTGAAAAATTGAAAAGTGCATTGTTCTTCATCTTCATTGCATTCTTATTACATTCAAAATTGAAAAATTGCATTCAATTGTTTGTCTCTACGACTTTTTCTTGCACTTATTTGCACATTTTTCTATTTCTAAGCATGAGTATACTGCATAGGCAACTTGTAAACACTTTTGACATTCTAGAATTTACTATTTTTTTTGCAAAAGACCTATGTTAGGACTAAATCACCCTTCCTATCATCTTAGTCCCTCTCAAGATTTTTTCTTTAGAAATATCTCTCTATTGTTTGTTGTCTATTCCAGCCTTCGAAACTTCAGAATCTCACTAGGAGGACCAAGACACCCTTCTTTGTCTCTTAGTCCATGTTGAATTTGATTCTTAGGTTTTCAGGATTTGAGATTTCTTTTCTATGTTTTTGTGGGCTACTTTTTGTTTTATATTTCAGTTTCCCAATTTGTTGTTATTCCAATTTCTTTCATTTCAAGTGTAATTGCAAGCATAGGATATTGGGGTATGTGCAGGATCATGATGGGCCAAAAAGTGGTGATATAATGGGTATGTGTAGTGTATGTGGCTGACAACTTTTATTTTACCCAAAATTGATGAAACAAAAAGGGATTTTAAAGGAGATTCCCAACATTCCACCAATATAAATTATGCTTTACTTTGAATTTAATAAATTATTATTATTCATTTTCTATTTGAATTAAGACTAAAGTCCTAATTAATAGGTTGATTGAAAAACATCAATATCTTTCAAATGATAACACATTTTTTGAATCCAAAACATGCGTCACATTCTATGCTTCACATACTATAGGATTAAAAAAGAAAGAAATGAATTTCATGAAGTTTTGACCAAGTTAAGGTGGTCAGACATACGAGTTTTTTATATTTTTTAAAAGTTGTAATAAAAAATTCATAATTAATTATTTACATGGAAGAAAATTACAAAAAAATATGCATCACATTGAGACATGAGTCCTCTAGTTATATCTAAAATATTATAAAAACATATTTTCATTTTATTGTGGTTAGAGTGGTTAGACAGACACCTACTTATTTTTTCCTTGAAATTTAAGTACTACTGCATTGAAATTTTAAATTTTCACCAAATAGATTTAAAAAAAAAAATACCTAGTAGTTTAGAAACCACATTAAATTTGATACAAATTCTATTCTTGCATATTTTTGAAATAATATAGACAACTTATTCAAATTTTTACGTCAAGTTACCTAACTCTGATTTTTCTGAATTTTTTGCCACTTAAGGGATTGTTTTTTCCATGATGATCCTACACATACCCATTGTGTTCATTACACTTTCTAT
This sequence comes from Sequoia sempervirens, assembly GCA_007258455.2. Taxonomy (NCBI): domain Eukaryota; kingdom Viridiplantae; phylum Streptophyta; class Pinopsida; order Cupressales; family Cupressaceae; genus Sequoia; species Sequoia sempervirens. Next base: position 525,487,421 of record VDFB02270651.1, on the reverse strand, counting down.
GGTTTATCCCTTGTATGAGTTGTATTACTTGGTGTCCTACTACTAATATTGTGGTTAGATGAAGTGTGAGACTCATGGCATCCTGTGATAAGACACTCATTTTGGATCTTGGGTTATCAAGCTCTCTTACTTCTGGTGTCGGGACTATTTCACTAGGTATGGACCATACCTTTGACACCTCTTTTTCTATACCTACCTTACCTACAAGTTTCATTCCAAATTTCCAAACAATCATTGATCATATTCCTGAAGAAAACATAATGAAAATTCATGAAGACTTAGCTCATTTACAAGATAGTGTAAGTATAGAAAAAATTTCAAACATTGTTATACTTGCCATGGAGAACCTTCACCACATGATGAAAAGTGATGACGAATTAGAAGTTGTTCGTAACATAGCTCAAATATTTGGAAAACATCTTCCTCTAACCACTAATGGTGCTCAAGTCTAAAACAATATGCACAACCAAGGAGGAAATCAAACTCCTCCCTCTTCAACCATGACCTCAATTCCCACCTATACCATTCCTCAAGTAACCACAACAATGCAACCAGCTAGTAGCATCCTTCCTACCTCAAACATTTCCACTAACATTCCTTATACCTAAGTGGCACCTAATCTTATATCTCCTCCCATAATCAACTCATTCATTAGTCCTTCCAACACATACACACAACCACCATATTCATCTCCATCACATACTACAAGCAATGACCCTGCCATTAACCACCTCTTACAAACCCTTTCATCCATCCAATGTCAAGTTTCCACAATAAATCAAAATCAAAATGGTCCACCCTCATACTATTTCAAGAGGAATCCATTGTCCTTGGAGATATTGACAACTTTGGTGCCACAAGGTATAGAGATCCCTAGATTTGAGAAATATGGAGCAAAGGGAGATCATGCTAATCATATTAATGCCTTTACTACTTTGTGTAGTGATTTTATCCTTGAAGACAAACTTTTGGCTAAACTTTTTCCTTGATCCTTGAAAGACATTTCTTTGGATTGGTTTTCTGCATTACCAAATAACTCAATTCGTTCATTCAATGAACTTTTTGAGGCCTTTATTAACCATTTCCAAGTGCACATGGTCCCTGAAATGACATTGGATGATTTAATGATATGCAAGAAAAATGAGGGTGAAAATTTCACAGACTTTATTTCATGCTACCAATCACTTTATTCCCAAATCAGTGTGAAAATTCCCAATTCCCACCTTCAAAAGATGTTTTCTAAAAACCTACAAAGAAATATAAGGGATAATCTTACCATGATGAAATTTCCTTCCTTCATGCATTTATGTACTGACCTTCGAGACTATTAGGATTCCCTAGCCACTAGTGAGCCAAAAACCACCCCTACCCATCTCAAACAGACCAAAGCCTCAAACCAAAACATTTACCAACCTTTTAAAAGACAAAATAAAAGATTCTTTCAACTAAATTCCACCTCCCAACCTACCCAACTAGTTGATACCCAATAGCTTCTATAAAGAAGAGTAATCCATATATCTTTGGGGATCTACAAAGACAATTTACTCCCTTACCTGACACACTTCACAACATTATGACCTAACTCTTAAACAAAAACATGCTTACCTTACCTCTCATTTGACCCCTTGACCCTAGGAAGCCATTACCTATGAACTTTAGACACAAATCCTATTATTCTTATCACAAACAAAAAGGAAGTAATATAGAGCATTGCAATTATCTTAAAAATATTGTTCAAGACCTCATCGATTCCAATCATATCCAAATTTTAGGTGTAAATGAAAATGGTATGAATTTTTTGGCCCCTCCCAGCCAAAACTTGCAAAAATTTACCAATCCCATGCCCAACCATAATATTTCCTTTGTTAACGCTTGTGAAACTAAGCTTAATGTGATGAATGTTTACACGGATGATGAGATTCTGAGCAATAATGAACAAATTCCTATGTGTGATGATGAATAGATTCCTATGGATACTAATGAACAAATTCCTACTGATACAATGATAGGAGTGGTTGACATCGAGCCATGTAAACAAAAACCAATTGACATTACTTTCTCTTTAGAAGAAACAATCAGACATGCACCTAATGGTCCTATTTACATAGCTAATAGAATCAATAACAACCCCACTCCTAGGATTTTAATTGATCCCCTCTATGGAGAGAATAAATTTTATATGTGCATGAACTTACTCAAGATAGATATGATAAACTAAAAGCATGGATTAAAACACATGATGGTTTTTCTCATGCTACAATGGGCTTGATCACACTCCCTTTACAAGTAGGACCAAATAAATCAATTGTATCATTCTCTATCATCTCTAATTCAGACCAATTTCATGTGAAGTTAGGCTACAAATGGCTTCGCTCAATGAATGTGGTCTCATATGTTTTCCATAAGTGCTTAAATTTTCTAGTGGGTAATGAAATATTCATAGTGAACTATAGTGGCTTTAGACCCTCGTCTTCCCATGGAATCTTCTCCTTAGATTATTTTTTGCCTGAACCTATCGAACTTATAAGACCCCGTGAAGACCTCCTATTCCTATCTTATAAAAAATTGAAAGAAAAATGCATAGCCAAACTATCTCTTGAAAACTTTCCTACACCCATTATTGAACCTCCACTCATGCTTGAACCTCCACCACCTAAGGAAAACAATGTTGAATTTAAAACCCTTCCAACCAACCACAACCCATGCATGAACATTCCCTTGCCTATTTCCTACAAGAGACCTAGAGAAAACCAAACAAGTCCTAATCTTCCTCCTAAGAAAATTTATAAAGCCTAAGAGAAAGTGGTTGAAGAAACTTCTATGGTTTCTTCCATTCTTCCTTCACAAGAAGAAAAGGAACCTATGGTTGACAAACCCACTCCTACACAAATTATGAAACTTAAAAATTGTAATAAAAGAAACCATAATGCTAGAGAGCGTAGGCATAGATGTCATTCTATTTCTCGAAAGATGAATAATGATAACAACATTGAAAATCAAAATCTAAACTTGACAAAAGCAATGTGTGATGACCCTCCTCTCTTACCAGAACAAATAGGAGCTATACCTTCACCACAACAAGGACCAACAACTTCTATGGATATCATTCATCGTCTTATTGTGGTTAACTTTGATGACAATGAGGAAATAGCTAAAATCAATGAGGAAGTGCATAATGAGTTAAATTTACTATTTTCCTCTTCTATAAGCTTAAACAACAACAACCATGGTGATCCTCCTAAATCAAGTGATTCACCATGTGTTGAACCTAGTGATTCTCCTAGTACAAAACTTGATGTTGTCTCTCTTGCTAGTGATCTGCATTCTACATATACTAAACAAGACTAGGATGCAGATGGCCTATTGGATGGTTGAATCGCATGTACTTTACTAGTTTTTGATATTTTCTTTTCTTTTGCTTTTATTTCATTTTCCTTTTTGATTACTTGAATGTGTGTATCGTGACCCCCCTTGATGTTTTGTTTGATGTTTCTCTCTCTATGTGCATTCCTCTATTTGTACCTTCATTCTTCTATATGTCGTATACTTTTTCCTTTTTATTAATCTTTTATATTTGGGTATGTGCAGGATCATGATGGTCCAAAAGTGGTGATATGGTGGGTATGTGTAGGGTATGTGGCTGACGACTTTTTTTTACCCAAAATTGATGAAATGAAAAGGGTTTTTAAATAACATTATCAGCTTTCCACCAATGTAAATTACACTGTACTTTGAATTTAATAAATAATTATTATTCATTTTCTATTTGAATTACGACTAAAGTCCTAATTAATAGGTTGATTGAAAAATATCTATAGATTTCAAATGGTATCACATTTTTTGAATCTGAAACATGCATCATGTACTATGCTTCACATACTATAGGATTAAAAAAAATTATTTTCATAATGTTTTGACCAAGTTAAGGTGGTCAAATAGAAAAAAATTTATATTTAAAAAAAATTAATAAAAAATTCATAATTAATTATTTACTTGGAAAAAAATCACAAAAGATATGCATCACATCAGGACATGATTCCTCTACGTATATCTAAAATCTTATAAAAAAATATTATCATTTTATTGTGGTTAGGGTGGTCAGACAAATACCTATTTCTTATCTTTTCCTTGAAATTGTATGTTTAAAACTTGTAAGAAAATGCATCATCTCTCAATCACTTCATATCCAAAATCATAATACAATCATCACTTTTACACACTAAAATATTAAGACTTACTAACAATAATACAATCCTTATATCAACAATAACAAAAATGCTACTGCATTGAAATTTCAAATTTTCACCAAATAGATTTTATTTTAAATAAACCTAGTAGTTTAGAAACTACATTCAATTTTCTATAGATTCTATTCTTAGGTATTTTTGAAATAATATAGATAACTTATTCAAATTTTTATGTCAAGTTGCCTAACTTTGATTTTTCAGAAATTTTTGCCACTTAAGGGCCTATTTTTTCCATGGTGATCCCACACATACCCATTTTCCTTTCATTTTCATTTCTTTTGTTTTCCTTTTGGTGATGACTTTGTTGGAATCAAGGAACACTAAGAGGGGGGTGAATCAATGTTTTGCAATTTTTAGCCTTATTAATTTGATCTTTAAAGTATTGATAACATTTAATCAAAAGAAATATGCATGAACATAAAGCAAGCAACCACAACACCATAACAAAAGGATTTTTATGTTGAAACCCTGTTAGGGGAAAAACCACAATGGAGGTCAATCCACAATATTATTTGAGTATACTCAAAAAGATGTTTACAAAATGGGAATGCACTTGCATTCAGGCGCACTGCCTAGAGCTCACTGCTCAAAAACAAAAATGCTTATTACCTTACAATCAATGTCAAAAGAAAAATAGAGTGGTGAACTATGAAATAGCATCTAAAAATTCCTAAGAATAGTTTTGGTTAAGCCCATCAATTGAATTCTAGACCTTTTGTCTAATTATGCTCTTCTGCTATATTATGCTTCAACTCACATCACAAAATCCTTTTATGCACAAGTGAAATTGTCCATAATCGCTCTACAATCCTTTTGAAATTCATAAAATAAATCAACACACTTCATACACATATCAAAATGATATAATCTATCACATATATATTCACAAAGTCTAAAGATTTAATTGCTACATGTCAACTCCAACAAAATATGAAATATTTACAATCTATCAGCTCAATCCATAATTAATTTTTAATGTACACCAAAAAAAGTTGGCCACAACATAGTGAGGACCCAAATCAACATGCTCAAATACAAAAACACTTAAACAATTACTTCTCAAATATCCACAACGGTTGCATTCACTTAGTTAGCCTTCAAGCACTGTTAAACAAAAAATTAGTCAATTAGATCTTCTAACTTGCACACAGATCAGTACAAGGCTCTAAGATTCGAGAATAAAAAATATCATATACCAAAAAACTTCCCTAAGATCCATAACTCAAAATGATAACATAAAAATTGCATGTGAATTGATGAACACAATTCTATCGGATGCTTTGTTATTGCTTGATAGTTAATCACAAAACTTCAATCTAACTTTTGGTAGGATCAAATGATTACGTGTGGATTGAATCATTGACTAGGGTTTTCATAAATGACAACACCAGATGACTTGTGTAGTGTCTCCTTCCAACAATCTCCCCCTTTGGCATTGATGGCAACACTTAGTGAAAAATGACTAAGTGTCGGATCAATACCAACATGAATTACATTGCCAACCTTCAAAACTCCAAAAACAAAAATCCCCCTTAGATGATTATAAATTTTTTTACTATCCCATTATCCCCCTTTGACATCAATGAAAAAGGCAGGAATCTAATTATAACCCACTACTATGAACAAACTGCATATGTACAAATAGGCTTCTACAACGTACATAAACTTAAATAGATCTACAAAATTGTTCGTCAACAAGTTCAAACTCATGTGCCAACTCTTCTTGAGACACTCCAAGATAGTCATGTGACCACATAATAATTAAGATTGCATCTCTGTGGATTCAAGGTTAACTAGATCACAGACCACCATAGCATCATGTGCTTCCTTCAATGCACTCAACATTTTTTCCATCTTAGGACCAATTAGTCATCTAAGCTCACAAAACCTTTCAACCATTTTACCTTCTTCATGCTTCAAGCTTTTGATCTTGCCAAGTAGGGATATGACTTGACCTTCTTGCTTTCCAACAAAAATGGTTAGAGGATTGAATGCTTGAGTGATATCTACTAGTTGTTTCCTACCTTCTTTCATTTTCTTTTCAATGTCCTTAGTGAACTTAGATAAAGATAGACATGACTTATAAATGTTACCACCTTCAAACGCAGAATTTTGAATATTCTTTACATAGGTAGCTAGCATAGATTTATCATTAGCTATCATCGCTTTCAACCTACTGAACATTTTATCATCAAACTCCCTCTAAACCTTATCCATAGCTAACTTCTCAAGTGACTCAAAATGAGTACTTACATAATTTACAAGCTTCTTTAGCTGACCAAATGGAGAATCAGATGAATCCTTGACATATGAAGCCATGATCTTCTCCAGAATACTAGATGTAAGATTCAAAAGTTCACTATCTTCAATATGTGATTTCAAATTTTATTCCATTTCCTTGGCATGTGCAAACGATGCAACTTTCAGTTTCTCAATGGGAGACAAAGTAGCCAAGTTGATAGGACCTCTAATGAATTCAATATCAAAATATTGTTGTTGCTCTTCTAAAAAATCCTCCATTGCCTTAGTAGTGTCTCTTGCTTCCACAAGAATCTCCTTCACTTCATCCTTCTTCTCTTTAGGAATTGATTCTTCCTGGGCTTCATGAATCTCTTTTTCTTCAACCAACACAACTTTAAGAGCTTCAGTCTCCATAGGAATTTTAGTATCATGCACATCAAGAGGAATCTGAGTGTCCTCAACTATATATTATTTCCCATCTTTTTCTACTAGACTAGATGAAACATCTTCATCATGTACTTCTTCAGAAACAACATTATATTTGTTCTTTAACATAATTGCCTTGAGGATTTTCTTGTTATCCTTTGGAACTTCTTCAGTCTTACCAATCATCAGCTTGTTCACCCTTGTTTTTCTCTTGAAATCCCTTTTTGCTTCATTTATTATATTCTTCATTTCTTCTAATGACATCACCATAGATCAACAAGTATCTGGTCTCTCATTTGTTCTTCTTCTGTCCTTGCACTCACTCTTCTCATTTCTAAAACTTCATATAGACTTTTAGGTAATGCAAACATTATTTTAATAAGAGTCATATTGAAATTATTCAAGTACTTTATTGAAGCTTCCTCAAGAAATCTTTGACCAAAACTATCAAAGGTGTCATACCATTCACAATGAGGCCTAAGATTACCATCCTTAATCAATTCCTTCTCCACTTCTTCTATAGGCATACCTAATTTGTCTTTTTTCATGTTTTTCTTTCCTTTCTCTTCACTAGAGGGATTGTCCTTAGAGACTTCTACTTCCTTTGTGCCCTTTTTCTTGATTTCTCTTATCTCTTCATCTTGAAAAACAACATAAAATCTTGTGCTATTTTCCTTATTCCTTTTTCCTTCTCTCTCAGATGACTTGGCTTGGGCTTTCATAGGTCTTAACTCTTTCTTAGGACCAGATGAGAGAGTAGAGATTCTAGTAGATATAGTTTGAGCAGAGGATGCTACCAGACTAGAAGATTTAGTTCTATCTAACTCTCCTACTTCAACTTATTCTCTCTTCCTTCTAGCTTCTCTCATAGCTTCTACAGATATACCCATGCTCTCTACAAAGGATTCCACTTCCTTCCTTACTCTCCAAACTATCATAAGTTTCTTCAAATGCTCATGTACTTGCATATTATTTCTTTCATAGCTTCCAACCTCTCTTCTGCCAAATCCTAAGGTTTACTTAACAAATTCTCTTCATATAGTTCCAAGATGTTCTCCTCAACTTCATAGCCCATTGGCATAATCCACACTATTCTAGGACCAACAACTTTGATCAAGCGTTGATCAATGTCAACCATAAAATAGATTGTGTCCTTATACTTCTCCATAATAGAAGTAGGAATTCTTTCTCTTGCTTACATATGATTTTGAGAGCTCTTGAAATAACCCTAGATTGCATCTTTCCTGGCTTTACTATCACCAACTCTATGCAAGATATCTCTAATTTGAACAGCTATATGTTTATTATCTTGCCATTGAAATTTTCCAAAACCTGAAACTTCATTCATGAAGTAAAAGAATAAACATAGCAGTAGATTACCATATTTGAAGGAATTATTCTTGTCTTTCTTGATTTTTTCAAGGTTCTCCATTAACTAGCTTCTAAGTAACTCACATAGATCATACTTTTCATTCTCCTTCATGATATGATATGCTGCATAAATAGTTGTATTAGATACAAAATTATCTCGACTGGAGTGATATATCTTTTAACCAATGACCATAGATGCAAATTTCACATCCACTTCAATGATATCATCAATTATCATAGCTCTTTTATCAAACACTGAACTGATTGCATCAGTAACTATTTGATTCTTCATGGAATTCAAGATCAACAACCCACCAAAGGAATTTAAACCTGTAATAGTGCTTATAGCTTCTTTTGTAATCTTAAAAGGTTGACTCAACCACATAAATTCAACATGAACTCAGCTCAAAATATACCAGACACACTCATTTTCTTGAAACACAAGAAATTTTATAGTCTACGTGATTTCTTCTCCTCTAGGGTTTTGAATTTGGGCTTTACCTTGAAATCTATCCAACTATATGATTTGAGTACAAATTCAACAATTGTGGGCTTCCTAACTCCTCAATATTAGCATGAATGTATGCCCTAATGTCTTAAATTTGTAGGGCATCATATGGAATAGACAAAAATTCACCTAAGGGCTTGGTCTCAACATATTTGAAAGGATGCCACTTGATTTTTGGATGGGGTTTATCCTTGATATCAACTACCAATGGAGTGGCCATTTTCACAAATTCAAAAGTTCACAAGTTTTCCCAATAAGTACCTTTTTACCGGATTAGGGTTTGATCGCCGAATCGTCTTCACACTTGAATGTTCGCCAAATTTTTCCAAAGTTTGCTTCACAGCTCTCCGCACTTCTTCTCAAAGTTAAAAGTGACAAATGAGGGATACAAATGACCTTTTATCATTCGCACACCTAACTTTTTGTTGCAATAATACCTTTTCCCTAACTCACTCTGATACCCTATTTCCGTACACTGTGAAGGATAACTCTTCTACAAACCTTCAATTCTACATAAATACTCTCTCCATTTATTCAACAACATATGTAGATCATCAATGTAATCACTGCACTCATCCATATCCTAGTACCAACAACTGGTAGGGGGTTTGAAGAATTTCCTTGAGAACTCCTCCTAGGTCAGAGGCCTAAAACTAATTCCTGGAGGAATTACTAGATCCAAGATCTGGTGTGGAATAATTTCCTTCTATAGAGGGACTCTTCTTCACCCATATCTTCTTCATTTTCTTGTTGATTTCATCTGTAGTAACCTTTCATTTCCCCTTTTCATCCTTCTACATGTTTTGCCTTTGATTTACCAAAATTCTTCTACAAAGTCTAACAATGTGACCAGATTTGTTGCAATTGTAGCACATGACATTTCTTTGTCCAAACTAGTTGTTCCATTGATTTTCTTTTGATCTACACTAGTTAGAAATATGGCCAAATCTATTGCATACATAACATCTGACATCTCTATAAAATTTGTTCATCATATTTCAGCATTCATTTGACTTATGACCATACTTATTGTAATTGAAACATTGACCAAAAAATGATGGACCACTTGAATTCATTCTACTTCTACATTGAGTAGACATATGACAATTTATTGCAAGCATAACAGTAACCATTAAAACTTTGAGCATTAGGTTGTACTACCAGATACCTTCCAGTTTTGTTCATCTAATTTCCTTGCCTAAATATCCTTTGTCTAGATATGGAGCTTTCTCCTTCCTCATATCTAAGACCTCGCTTGTCACCTTCATTCCTTTGAATTTTAATCAGTTCATCAATCTTGGTAGAGCTAATCTTGAACTTCTCCTTGAATTCATTTTCCGTAGCAAGTTCATCTCTAAGATCAACTATCTACTTTTCAAGCTCTTCTTCATTATTTCTAGATTTTTCCAATTCAAGCTCCAATTGATTGAATCCATCAATAATTTAGTTGCATTCTTCAAATTTTTCTTTCAAGTACTGAGAAAGCTTCTCTTTACTTTTCTTCATATCCTCAATCTCCTTGGTCATCCTTATCACAATCGACTTCATCTCATGCTTTAGGACAACATTTTCTCTAGAAAAAATTTCACACTCTTTTGTCTTTTCCTTCAGGGCTTGACTCAGTTGTTCATCTTCAATGATTTTACTCTCTTTCTACTTAAAATGATCACATAGTTCCTTTCTCTTTTCCCTTGATTCATTGATTTTATCTTTCAATGATTGAATGAACTTCTCAGCATTCTTGAGACTTTCTTGTAAATCTCATACTTTAGATTTGGACTAATCAAGATCATTTAGGGCCACAATTTTTTTTTATTGAAGACTGATTGAATTCATTGAATCACTTTCTTGGATCTTCCCCAAGCTTTTAAACTTCTTCGAAGGAACTAGGCTCTAATACCAATTGTTGGTCCAATCAAGGAACACTGAGAGGGGGGGTGAATTAGTGTTCTACAATTTTTATCTTTATTAATCTAATCTTTAAAGTAATAATAACATTCAATCAAAAGAAATATGCATGAACATAAAGCAAGGAACCACAACACCATAACACAAGGATTTTTACATGGAAACCCTGTTAGGGGAAAAACCACGGTGGAGATCAATCCACAATATTATCCAAGTATACTCAAAAAGATGTTTACAAAATGGGAATGCACTTGCATTCAAACACACTTCCTAGAGGTCACTACTCAAAAATAGAAAGGCTTACTGCCTTACAATCAATGTCAAAGGAAAACTAGAGTGGTGAACTATGAAATAACATCTACAAATTCCTGAGAATAGTTATGGTTAAGATCATTAATCGAATTCTGGACCTTCTATATGATTCTACTCTTCTGCTCTGTTCTGCTTCAACTTGCATTAAAAAATAATTTTATGCACAAGTGAAACTATGCATAATCACTCTACAAACCTTTTGACATTTGCAACATACATCAACACACTTTGTACATATATCAAAATGATATAATCAATCATTCATATATATTCACAACTAAAGATTTAATCGCTACATATCGGCTCCAACAAAATATGAAATATTTACAATTTGTTAGCTCAATCCATAATTAATTTTTAATGTGCACCAACCAAAGTTGGGTACATTATAGTGAGGTCCCAAATCAACATGCTCAAACATAAAAACATTTAACCGATTACTCCTCAAATATCTACAATGGATACATTCACTTAGTTGGCCTTCAAGCACTATTAAATAGAAATTTAATCAACTGTATCTTCTAACTTGAACATAGATCGATACAAGGCTCTAAGATTAAAGAATAATAGAGATCATATACCAAAAAACCTTCCCTAAGATATAGAATAAAAATGATAACAAAAAAATTGCATGTGAATTGACGAGCATAATTTTGTTAGATGCTTTGTTCTTGCTTTACAGTTAATCACAAAACTTTGATCTGAATTTGGGTAGGATCAAATGATGACATATGGATCAAATCATTTACTGGGGTTTCCATCAATCAAAAAACCAAATGACTTGTGCATCATCTCTTGCCAACAGATGCAAGGCATCAAAACATTCATGTCTCCTTCATGTTGACCCAAAATCTTTTTCATTATCTTTTCTTTTCCTTTCATTTTCCTTTTTGTTTGTTTAGTGTTTTCCTTTTGGGTATGATGCAAGGCGTCGAGAAACCTTATGTCTCTTCCATGTTGACCCAAAAAGCTCTTTCTTTTCTTTGTTTTCTCTCTCTTTGTGTCATTCTTCTAGTTCTATGTATTTGTGGAATGATGACAGTTTTGAGCTCTCTAATATCATTGCAACAAATAACATACTAACCCCAAATCTATAGATCCCTTATGTGTTTGGTGTTTTCATTGTGGGGGAAACCCCTTTATTTTCCTTTTCTCTTGCATGACGTAGCTTTACTTGGAAACATATGACTTGACATAGGGCTTTCCAAGTTAGCTCTCATGTCTTCCGTCTTGGTTGCATTTTCATTTTCTACTTTAAAGTAATTTCTCACTATAAGGTGTTAGCAATTTCTTTAAAGTGGGGTCATACATTGGCATTATTTTGGCATGATTTTGCTTGCACGATTTTTCCTTTCCATGTTCTTTGATGTGATATTCTTATTTCACGCAACATTTTTTCCTCTTTGTGGTGACATTGGGAGTAATGTCCTTCAAGATCATGATCTATCTTAGCATATTATATTCCCCTTAGCAATGATGTGATGTGTTGCATCCCTTAAGTGGTAAATCTTTTATTCTTTGATCAATCCTCTCTTGAGACATTAGGAACAATTTCTTCTAAGAGTAAGACCTCACATGAACAAAGCAAAATCCCTTTGAGCATTCCTCTTTCTTGTTTCACTTTTTTACCTTATTAAAGTCATGGAAGTATGGCTTTGATATGGTCCCCTGGGGCTCACCTAGTGAATACCTAGTTTCACTAGCCCATGTGAGCATGTGTTTTTTTTCCTTATTAAATTCATGGAGGTATGGCTTTGATATGGTCCCTTGGGGCTCACCTAGTGGACAACTAGCTCCCACTAGCCCTTGTGAGCATGCATTTTGTTTGCATAGTGGACAATGCATTCCACTTGTAATCCCTTTTAGAGAAACAACCCAGACCAAATCCACCACATTGGATGACCAATTGAAGCTTGATCGATTGTAGTTTTTCCTTTTTCTTTTTCCTTTTTCTTGTCTTTGATGGTGTATGTTTGTGATTTGGTTATAACTTCATATATCACCCACAAGCATGTTTCTTTGTGCTTATGTTCATTTTTCCATAGGATCTTGATCATGGGGGCTTGGCCACCCTCTTGATTATTTTCATTGTATCTTACTAACATTTGTACATTTGAACCCCTCTTGATTGTGTGGTTGGCTACTTTAGTGTAATTTTGATGCAAGTTCATCCTTTCACTAAAGTGGGAGCTAAATGTAGTGTAGTAAAATGCATACCCTTGCATTTTCACACTTGTTTAGGACAACCTTGCTTTATTTATGCCTCTTTATGGCTTAATTGGTCCTAGTTTATGTCCAGAAGCTCTATGAATGACATATTTTTCTAGTTAATCCTAACATTCTCCAATGCATAAATGTTAATTTAATGACTCAATCGGTGTGTCCCTAATTTTTGGGTTGGGAGTAAAATGCCACCTAGGGCATCTTAGTCCCCCAAACCTCTTGGGACCTTGATTTTGGAATCTTTGGATTGGGCCCCTTTTTGGTGTTTGTGACCTAAGTTTTTAGGACTTGGGACTAAGACACCACCTAGGGATTCTTAGTTCTCCTTGAGTCATTTTTGATATTTTGTTTCAAATTATAGCATGATTTAGCCTCCATTATTTAATGAATTCATATGTTGGCTTGGTGTGATATAATTTTAGGATATTAAGAATAGATAGGTATAAATACAAGGTTCCTTGATTCATTGCAACACAAGTATTTTGTGAGATCTCTTATCATAGCATAATTGAGTTCACAAGAGCATTCAAGAATAGATTCATCAATAATTTGAAGCCATTTTCAGATTCAAGCATCATATCAAAGAGATTTCTTGCATCATGTGTGTTGTTGTGCTAACATTTTTGATGTAGGGTTTTGATTCAAGCAAGCAATTCTAGTCCTATCTTTCAAGCATTCAAGATGCATATCCATTGCAACCATTACACACAAGTTTGCAAACTTTACAAGGGCTAGGTGAGTTGTAGCATTGCATGTTGTTCATCCACCATTTCCCTTCATTTTTTTATTTCATTTGAAGGTTTAATTACCAACAAAGGGTTTGACCAAGGAAAGCCCCCATTCACTAACAAATAACAAGTTTTTCCATCTTGCATACTTGCGATTGAAAATATAGGTTATAGACTTGAATATCACTTGGAGTGCAAAGTTACAAAAGTTGCAAAGTTGCATCACAAAGTTGTCATCTTCATAGAAACTCACTTATAGGCCATATTCAAAAGTTTTAGAACCTGAGATCAGAAGGGAAGCTAGTGCAAACCTAAGAGCTTAGGATCCTATTCAAAAATTCCATAAATTCAAAATGGGACTAATATTCCATCTTGGGCATCTGAGTCCTCCCAAGCGTCTTAGTCCTCCTAGGCTCAATTTTTAGAGACTTTCAGAAATCCAAAGACTCCACATTTTCCTCAGAAAACAACAATGTGACTAATACACCATCTTGGGAATCTTAGTCCTCCACAACATATTTTGGAAGCCTCTTTGCATTTCTAGAATCCTCACAACATCTCTATATTTCCAAGGTCCACACATACCATCTCCCTATTGTATAGTTTCATCATTTGCATCTTTCATTTAGCTTGAATTTCTAGTTTTAGGTCATTTTGCATATCACAACGTGTTTTCAAACATTTTCTTTTCCAAGCATGTTTGCTTGGTGGTGAACCCCTTAGAACTTAAGAACCCCTTCCTAGGACCAAGTCCTAATTGAGAATTGTCTCACCTTGTGAGGTTGTTAGTCAATCCAATTAGGACTCTTAGGACATTAGTGAATGGTTGAATGAGAAAAGTGTGATATCCCAAAATGGTATCCATTTTCCTCTTCATTAGGGAGCAACTCATTTTAATGATGTAGCTTCATTTGGAAACATATGACTTGGCATAATTATTTCCAAATAAGCTCTTGTGTCCTCTTTATTATTATCATTTATCATTCGCCACTTTAAAGTAAAATCTCACAACATGATGTTAAGCAATTTCTTTAAAGTGGAGACAAACATTATCATTATTCTTTTGCATTTTGCAACTCATGTTTTATTGTGTAGTATTCTTATTTCACACAATGTGTCTTTCACTTTGTGGTGACATTGGGTGTGATTTCCTTCAAGAGAATGATCTCTCTTAGCATATTATATTCCTCTTAGTTTCTTGATGTGAGACATTGCATCCCCTAAGTTGTGAATCTTCTATTCTCCAATTGGTCCTCTCTTGGAGACATTAGGAATGATGCTCCCTAGGTTGAGTCCTTACATGAATTAATAAAAACTCATTTGAACGTACCTTACACTACTTTTGCATTCACAATAATTGTTATATGGCCACCTTGCATAACACACTTTTCTTTCCTATGGATCCATCCTATTTATTCATGATCAGTATCAAGCATATGAAGTTTTACTTTTCTCATGAATTCTATTGTTCGTGTTGTGCAGTGGCTTATCAAGTTTATCAAGAAGTATAGCTTTGGTATGGTTAGTGTATGGGAGCTGAACTTAGGTATGAATTTCCCATAGCCACTTTCTTGTCTATGTGAGTGCATACCGACCACATGCGTATGTGTCTTTGGGAGCTCACATAGTGGATGAACTGAGGTTCCACTATCCCTTGTGAGAATGCACTTTTTTTGCATAGTGGACATCATTTTCCACTTATAAATTTTTTCTGGAGAAACAACTTAGATTTGATCCAGATCGCGTTGGACAAACGGTTGAGGCTTGATCCACCCTTTTCTTTTTCTTTTTATTTCTTCTTTATGTCTTTAGCAGTTTATGCTTGTATCTTTTTGTTGCATACATCATTCTCATGGGTGTTCATTTGTTCCTATGTTGGTTTTATGTAGGATCTTGGATCCTAGGAGATTGGCCACCTCCTTGATCTTTATCATCTTATACCATCTGCATTGGTACACTTGGACTCCTCTTGATGTGAATTTGTCTATTTTAGTGTGTGTTTGAAGCAAGTTCATCCTATCACTAAAGTGGGGGCTAAATGTAGTGTAGAAAAAAGTATCGCTTTACATTTTCACACTTTTTATGGTTTTCCTTGCTAAAATTGAGCTTCTTTATGCCTTATTTGGCCCTATTTTGCATCCACAAGCCTTATTTAATGCATCTTTATGAGGATAATCCCAACACTTAACTAATGGTGAATCATAATTCATGTTTTTAGGTTGTGTGTTCTAGATCTAGTGATTTGGGACTCATACACCACCTTGGGCATATGGGTCCCACCTAGGTTTTGGGGCCTAATCTTGAATATTGTATAGAACATAACATTTCTTGAGATTTGTGTCCCAAACTTAGGCTACTAGGACTCATACACCCCAACTGGAATATGAGTCCCACTTTAGCTTGGACCTATTTTGAACTCAATGCTTGGTGAGATTTCACTCTCCTAGTTTTGATGTTGGCTATTAGTGTTGTAATTTCAGGAAATTTGGCATAAACATGTATAAATACAAGGTTATTTCACATAATTTCACCTAACAAGATCTAAGTAATCCTAGAAATTTAATAAGAAATAAAGAGTACTTTCACAAGAGGATTCAAGAGTTTATTATCAAGCATTTTGTAGCATCAATTCAAGATTCATGCATCATGTCTATTTTTGAGCTAACATTTGTGATGCGGGTTTCCATGATTCAAGCAAGCATTCAAAGACATTATCTAATATCAAGACCAAGAGTAAAGATCCACATCCATTGGAGCCATTTCACACAATATTGCATACTTTATTTCAAGGGTTTGGTGAGTTGCAATATTGCATATTGTTCATTCATCATTCCTTCATTCTATTTTATTTCATTTCAAGGTTTGACAAAGGAAAAATCCTATTGAATAACACATCAACATTTTTCTCCCTTCATGTGTGATTGTATATCCAGGTTATTTGGAGCTTGAAGATCCTTTGAACAAAAAGTTACAAGATTGAAGAAAGTTGTCAAAGCTGTCAAGAAGTTGTCATCTTCATGGAAACTCACCTACATACCAGAATTTAGACTTTTTAGAATTGAAAATTGGAAAAGATGAAACCTACAAAAGATCATTAGAGGCTATAGTAATATCAATAAAACCCTAATAATGAGACTAAATCACCACCTTGGGTATATAAGTCCTAGAATAGGCATTTTACCATATTTTAGTGGATTTTGAATTGTCGCTGTGAGATTCCAAATTCAACCTAGAAACGCTAGACTGGGACTAAATTTCCCATTCTAGCGTATGAGTCCCAGTGCACATCAAGATCACCTATTTTTAGAGTTTTTAGGTCTTGCTCAGTCATCTTCATCTTCTAGGTGCTTCTTTGTTCATCCATAGTTTAATATTCTAATTTTGAGTTAATTTTATAGGTTACATAGTTAGATTAGTATAGTGCTTTCATTTCTTTCTTTATAAGCATTTTCTTAGTGATGAACCCCCTCATATAGACATATTTCCCTAAATTGAGTCACTTAGTTGAGGGATCTTGGTTTCCTAATGAACTAAGAGTGAAATAGATACCCCCTAGTTCTATCTCTCATGGACATCTATTTCCTTGTATTCACAAATATTTTCTCATGATGGGATTTCATTTACTTATTATTAATATACATATTGCAAACCTTTTCTTATTATGGAAATGCATCTATTAATCATTGATTTATTTGTTGTAAATCTTTTTCCATAATTAGAACGCATCTACAGCATCCATTATAAAAAAATTCCTAGTATGAAAATGCGTATAAATGTTTGTTGTAAATATCTATATAGCATGGGAAAAAATCCATAAATCATTAATTTGATCATATTATAGAGTTTCCTACTATGGGAAAACATCTAAAAATTGTTGATATGCTCAATGCAAAACTTTACCACTATGGTAATGCATCTATGAATCCTTGATGTGTTCATTTTAAAGCGTTTTTCACCATGGAAATGCATATATGATACCCATTGCAAATATTTTCTTACAAGATGAATGTATCTATGATTTCCATTGGAAATATTTTCCCACAATGGGTGTGCATCTATAAATATTATATAATAAAATTTTCCATTATGGCAATGGTCCTAGACCATGGGGAATGAATTGTTTGAATTCTACCACCCTAACCACTAAGACTATGAGATATGACCATAAGGAATGATCTATTTTTCACTTATACTTGTTCCCCCAACATCCTTTCCTTTACCTAGTTCTAATGGGTGGGTGTAGGGCCTAAATTTGATGATCATATAATCATATTTAACTATTTTGATTATAAATAGACTATCAAAATTCATACAGGGTTATTCTTTTACATATTTATTTGGTATATATCTTTTAAAAATAAAACATAATTTAATATTTAAAAAGTAACATTGAAAAAATAATTGCCACAAAAAAGTTACTTCAAAAATAAAAATCAACTATCAAATTTAGGCATTGAGTGGATGTACCAACGATTTGTTCATTCAAGCCCCATATTATTCATGTTTTATAATTTATTATATAGTTAGAATTTAATTTAGTTTGTCTAGTTTAGTTTATGTAGTTTGGAAGGATGGTTTGCACATGTTGGACAACATTCACATTCCAATTAAGATCCTTGCTACCTTTGTTATACCTCTTCCAACACTTAGTTGGGAAAGTTATTTTCCTTCTCTACCATGTTTTTCCATTTGTTTCCTTCTCCCATATGGATCTTTTTCCATCATATGTCAATCTCCTCCTCCAAAAGATTCTCCTCTTTCTTTCTCTTGTGAATTTTATCCACCACTACTCGATCTCCTATACCAAAATATTCTTCTTCTCTTTTCTTCACTCCATACTAAACCTACATGCAAATAAACATAAAAAAATATATGATTTTTTTTTCCATATCCATCATGTCATCCTCTTCTTCTTCTACGCTTTCCATTTCTCCACATTCATCTACATCTTGCATGCCAATAAATCTATTTTTTATCTGTTATACTTCATATATCAAAACCTCCATATTTTATTCTTCTATACTTTGATTCTCCTCATATACCAATATTTTCAAGTCCGCCAAAGGATATTATACTATTATAAATGTGTTATCTTCCTCAGTAACCTTAGCTACAACATACCTTCTTTTGACTATAACTTTAGTCTCCATCACCTCCATACATTTTGAAATAAATGCTCTAGCTACAATTTCATTCTTCTATTCTTCCACATCCTCTTGCATTAGGATTTCTTCTTTTATGCCACAATTAGGAAACTATATTTCATCTTCTTCTCTTGCTCCAATTTCCTCCACACCTACACGGGTATGTGCAGGATGATGATGGGCCAAAAAGTGGCAATATGATGGGTATGTGGCTGACGACTTTTTTTTTACCCACAATTGATGAAACAAAAAGGGTTTTTATAGAAGATTCTCATCTTTCCACCAATATAAATTATGCTTAACTTTGAATTTAATAAGTAATTATTATTCATTTTCTATTTGAATTATGACTAAAGTCTTGATTGATAGGCTAATTGAAAAATATCTATAGCTTTCAAATGATATCATATTTTTTGAATCCAAAACATGCATCACATTATATTCTTTACATACTATAGGATTAAAAAAAGAAAAATTGAATTTCATGAAGTTTTGACCAAGTTAAGGTGGTTAGACATATGAGTTTTTATATTTTTTAAAAGTAGTAATAAAAAAATCATAATTAATTATTTACTTGGAAAAAAATTACAAAAAAATATGCATCACATCGGTACATGAGTCCTCTAACTATACCTAAAATATTATAAAAAATATTATCATTTTATTATTGTTACGGTGGTCAGACAGACACCTACTTATTTTTTCCCTAAAATTTAAGTACTACTGCATTGAAATTTCAAATTTTCAGCAAATATATATTTTTTTAAAACAAACCTAGTAGTTTAGAAACTACATTTAATTTGCTATAGATTCTATTCTTACATGTTTTTAAAATAATATAGATAACTTATTCAATTTTTTACATCAAGTTTCCTAACTCTTATTTTTCTAAATATTTTGTCACTTAAGGGCCTGATTTTTCCATGATGATCCTGCACATACCCACACACAAAATAATATTAGAAAAATAATGGTACTTGGCATCTCCCATATTCTTTCCTCATCCTTCCTCTTACTCATCTCAATTCTCCTCTCCTTTAGGAATCATAACATCCCAAAAATTTCAACATACATGATATCAATATTTTGCCCACTCCTCTTCTTATAATCTCTGTATCTTCTCCCGACAATTTTTTTTTTTAATATCCTTTCTCAATGTTACCCCTATCCCCCTTCTTGAATATATCTACACACATTCACACTATAACCCACAACCCAAAGAAAAGAACTTTCACACTCACAAGTCAAAATATTTTTCCCAATAATTTGCACATACTATTTACCCAATAATAAAAATATAATATATAACCCATGGGTCTATATACTCACTTTCCATATAATGTAGGATATTCCTAGACCTTTTACCCAACACTATTATTTTCGAAGGGTAGCTAATACATTCTTACACATATGACTTCCTCAGTGATACTATTTTCTCACTCACACACAACTTTTATAGTTACAATATTCTTTCTGACACATACAAAAAAATTATAGACCCATTCTCAAATTCAATCCATCAAGCACACCATCTCTAATATAATTTGACTTATTCTCTTAAACAAGTATACTATATTAGAGGATTAATAAATAACTGCATAATCTTGTAGGTGGCATAACTTTCCACACATCCAAACATAATGGAATAAAAATTAAAATACAACAATAAATTTATTTGTTTCTTAAAACAATAAGTGATTTGTCTTACCAAATTACCTATTGATATATGAAACGAAAGTAGCTTCTATGGTTTCACTCCTTTCTCAATGAGGTTTTTCATAATATTCCTCTCACTTTAATCTTTCTATTCTTACATGGAGTTAATTTTTTCCTTTCCAATGGGGTTCAATCTTGTTGGTGTGAATAAATATTTGGGACCTAGTTAATCCCTTACTAAGAAATTAGGGGACATATTCACATGTTATGTTTACTTAGATTATAAGCTTTCTTCGAAGTCTTAGTTGTCATTTCTATATTTTATCTTATCCTAAGTAGTTATGGGTTAGTTGTCTCATGTTATAGGATTAAGACACTTTTCATAATCTTGTCTAATCATATCTCCCACCTTTCCTTTATAAGAAAAACATCTTATGTATATTTTCATATTCAACCATATTCAATATTGCATTATTGAATCAAGTATTATTTCCATTCTCTCTATTTTGGAAGATATTTTTTGCTAGAAACTATCCTTAGGGGTGTTGAGGAGTCACCATTAACTCCTACATGGTATTAGAGCTCTAGTGTTATAAATTATTTCCCAAAATTGAGGGTTTTTTGTTAGCTTGGAGATTTTTATAAGTGCATTTTGGGGTTTCAAGGACCTCATAATTGAATCCAAGGCATCAAAGAGAGTCAGGTTTTCCTTTTGTTTTGTCAAATTTTTTAATGTATTTTTTGATCTATGAAGGTCTCATTTTGAGGGTTACAATTTCCAAATATGAAGGTAGATGAAATTTCAGGACACTTTGAGCCCAAATTGACCTTTCCATTATGATCTAAAGGCCCAAGAGATGAATTTTGATATAAATTTTCCTACGTTCAACCTCACGTGTTTCTGAGGCAACTTTTTTTTTCCCAGACAAGTCATACAACCTCCCAGGTCATCATATTTTATTTCATTGAAAATAAAAATATATATTTTTTTTTCATATTTTATTAACGAAGAAAAATATTTTATTTTAAAGTTGACAATATTCTTTTTTATATTGTTGATTTCAAAAAAAAATTATTAGGGGAAAAATCTACTAAATGTACTTTTTACAAAATTATCGACCTGCCACATCATTGTATTGTTGACTGGTCAAATTATTGTCACCCTCATTTAAAATTTTTAATACATTTCTTTTTGTTTTACATTGTGTTAGCTAGTCAAGTAGGGCTTAAGGGCACAACTTAACCCGTCACCCTTTCACCTTGCATCCATCACCCAAAGGGTTGGCACTATTTTTTTAAAACCCCTTATGCAACGATTGGTCATATCCATGACCATGGGCCAAGTTTTTCAGCCCCCAGAAGGTCAAATTTTGACCCTCATTAGTTCATACATGTCTAAAACAAACATTTTTCATTTTTCTATAACTTTCACCCTAGGTGGCAAATTTTTTGAAATGAAATGTTACTAAAAAGATGGATTTGTCAGTTTTTTAGTAGTGCAGATTATTTTTTAAAATTATACTATTTGATAATAGTTATTGCTAATCGAATTCAGTTCTTGTTTTGTGGTTCCTGAGGTCATAACCATTTTCCATGAAATTTGATTTTCACAATTCTTGGATAGTATTGGAAAGGTATTAAGGAGCTATTTTCTAGCCATACATGCACATTTTCCCATTTCTATCCCAGGAATATTGTGATTTCATTTTTTTCCCAATGGGTATACTAGAGGTTACATGGATGTTTTTGATAGTTGGGAGGGTGTTGTTTTGATCATTATACTTGATTTCAACTTCATTGGATGTATTGATCTTAGATATTTTCATTTGAGAAGTGTATCATCATTATAATCATGGGTTATGCAACTCATCCTTTTGTAATAATTCTAACCAAGGACAATTATGAGTCATAGAAAAAAGGCATAATAACACATTATAGGTGGCTAAATATTTTTCCTCAACTTTATGGATTCATCCCTATGCCAAAAACAACATATAAGAAACATGTTTGGGATAATAAGAATGATTATATTAATGGATTGAGGGTAAAAGTACAAAGTTGTATCACACTTTTGGCCAAACTTGTCAACACAAGTGAATTTAAGTATTTCTAATTAGAAATCAATTTTGATCAAAAAATATGATCTAGTAAGATTCATTCTAGCTAAGTTAGATATTTCCACTTCTTTTGCAACTAAAATTATTGGTTAAATGCATATGTAGCACCAACTTGAGGCCAATTAATACCAAAAAATCAAATTATTTGAAAAACTTAATATTTCAACAAATCCTACTCATGTAAATAACATTTTTTAATTTATATTAAAAATAACATTTTGTAGATCCATAAGTTTAGTTTTCAAAAATATATATATTTTAATAGTTTATTTTTTTTTTTTTTTACTAAAAGTACGTTATCAACACAAAATATTTTGTTGGTTACCATATCAATAAAAAATACTAAAACTTATTAAATTTTTTGGAAAAATATGATTTGCTAGTAAAATAATCTATATCAAGATGGTATAATTTTTTTATATTTTAGATAAATATTTAACATGAAAGTTGATGTCAAATGGAAACAATTGTGTTTTAGTACACACACTTTTTAATATTTATTTAAAACTATGTACTTATAAAAATTGGAAAAAAATATATCCATGCACTAAAGTTTCAACTTATAACTACACAAAAAATTTGAAGGAAAAAAATAAAGTTTATTTTATATAGATTGGTGTCTCATGTAGCTTCATTTTTGATCATTTTATCAACAACTTTAACTATAGTGTCAATTTATAAAAAGCTATTTAAAAAAGAAAAATACACATGTTTTATTAGTTTACATCATTTCAAAATTCAAAACATATATACCACTTTTTATTGACTCAAGTTTGAAAGTTGGATTACTATTGGCTATTTCCTTTAGAAAAGTGTGACATAGCTTTTTTAATTTTACCATTTATTGGTTCTACTTTCAATGCAAGCATCCTTAGAGAGACCTGACATAAGATTTCAAGAATTTTATGCCCACGCATAGTTTGGACCAAAGTTTGGGAGATTTTTGGAGATTTGGATAGTATCCTCCATTCCAAGATGATCTTGCTTCATATTGCCTCATTTCACTTGATGATGTTGAAAATATACCCTATGATGATAAGACCCTAGAGGATCTTGAATATGATGTAGAACTTGAGCATCTTGGTGATCAAACTTCTCTTGTAATCCATGTTTCTCATATTGAGATGATGCATTCATTTTTTGTTGATTCATTGAGTACTACTAGTGATTCATTATAACAAGTATCTATTTGTCTTCATGATTGGGATTCCTACTTATCAAACATTGCATATTTGTTTGTGGAGTCTCAAATTTTTGATTTGGAAGACCAATTTGAGGGTTTAACTCTCCTATTTGATGATAATTATGGATAAACTATTATTACTTCATCCTTATCTTTGGAGATTGTTCAAGATCAGTTCCCATTTGTTCCTAGTTTGTCATAGTTTGTTGAGATTAGGTATGTACCTGATTGGATCATGGCATCAATATCCAAGAACTTGGAAACACATGAGAAGCTTTCAGAGACACAATACAAATGGATTCCACTTCCTACCAATTCCTATATGCAAGGAGAAGCATTCTTGCATTTGTACTTGGTGTATCTTCTTCCCAAGGGGAGAAACATTGTTTTTAGGCATTGGATTATGTTTTGTCTTCAAACATTAACTATTTTTGCAGGTGATTACACAATTTTTGGGAGCTATCTTGTCTCTCTTTTTACCTCTTATGACATTAACCATTTTTTTAGGTGATTACATATTGTGGGTGGCCTATCTTGTCTCTCCTTTTCCCTCTTCATCTCATGTTATTGATTGTATATACATGATGGATGTATTCCTTTGGGGTATCATTGAGTCCCCATACATCATCTTGTTTGTTTATTTTCTCTCTTTTGGATAGAAGTCTTGTTCCATTGGGTTTTATCCTTTTCTCCATTTGTGAGATATTGCATTTACTGCATTTTTATTGTAAATGGGTACCTTATATGGCCTCATATCTAGGACCCATATTTATGTCCTTTACATAATAATCTTCTCCCTAAGTTACACTTAAGGGAGTTGTTGATGTGAATAAATGTCTTGTACCTAGTTAATTCATTACTACGAACTTAGAAGACATATTACATGTTAAGTTTACTTAGGTTTTAAGATTTCTTATAGAAGTCTTAGTACAAGTCATTTCTAGATTTTATCTTATCCTAGGTAGTTATGAGTTAGTTGTCTCATGTTATAGGATTATAAAAATTTTCATAATCCTATCTATCACCTTTCCTTTATAAGAAAGGAATCTTATGTATATTTTCATATTCAACCATATTCAATCTTGCATTGTTAAAGCAAGTATTCTTGGCATTCTCTCTCTTTTGGAAGATATTTTTTTCTAGCAATTGTTCTTAGGGGTGTTGACGAGTCACCATTAACTCATACATATCTCTCTAAATTTTTCCAAATGTAGAGTACTACTCCTTTTTAGAAAAAATCATACACACAAACACAATAATTATTTCCCCAACCTGTAGTATAGAAAATTGAATAAATTTACAATTTCATGCTATATTTGCATCCCCTTAATTAATTGG
This sequence comes from Sequoia sempervirens, assembly GCA_007258455.2. NCBI lineage: Eukaryota > Viridiplantae > Streptophyta > Pinopsida > Cupressales > Cupressaceae > Sequoia > Sequoia sempervirens. The sequence continues at coordinate 525,462,019 of VDFB02270651.1, read as the reverse complement.
ACTTAACTAACCTTCTAATTGACCAAATTATGTATTTGAAAGCCTTATTATTGCCATTTTTTGAAAGGGAAACCTATAGTAAAAAATTGCTAACATTATTTTAAGCACCTTGGAAATTGTGTGCCCTTGATTTAGGTCCTAAGACCCATTTTCCCAAGGGAAAATGGGTCCCCTTTAAGTCTTAGGACCCAATTTTTAATATGTTTTTTGTGACATTTTTATGATTCAAGTTCATGTTTCAAATGTTAGCTTGTTGAATCTATTTTTTAGGAAATTAGATAAAAACCTATAAATACAAGGTCCTTTTATCAATTCAAACAAGTAACATTATCTATCATTAAGGAAAATTTGTGATAAATATATTATTGTCAAGAGTATTGAAGAAAAGATTTATTAGTCATCTAAAACAACAATCAAGATCTTATCATCATGTCAAATTTTATGCATATTCATGTCATGTTTTGGAGCTAACTGTAGTAACCAAAAAAGTATCCCTTTTTCCTTACTTGATTTGGTAATAATTGTCATTGAATTAACATAATTTTTCCTAGGTTTAATGTTGTAATGTGTTGCACACATTCACATTGATCTTGGGCCCCTTTTTAATAAAATGTACTTAATTTGTACCCTCTTAGGTGTTGTAAAGTATTGTAACACACTTTCAGATATATCTAGGGTCCTCTTAATTAATTATAGTTAATTAGAGTTAATTAGCCTCTTTAATTCAAATTTAAGCCTTATTTGTGACACCTTCTAAGGATCCATCCTAGAACTCATAATTCAAATTGCATAGCATTTAACTGGGAAAATTTAAGGTCCTATAAACTGATGCTAGGACCCAGTAACCCTCGGTAGTGAATGGGTCCTCCCTTTATAGGACCCCTCTTTCTTTGTAGATTCTACTTTTTTTTTCAATGTTCTTTAATTCCTTGAAGGCAGGGTCCTAGAAAATAGTGTTAGGCCCATTCGACCTAGCTGGTGAATGGATCATCTCTTAATGAGGAGCCCCTTTTTGGATTTAATTTTGGTGGGATTTTAATAACATTCATTTCTAGACCTAGTACCAGATTGAATTGTTTGAATTTTGGGGTTAATTCACATAGTTCCATCCTAGACTTCCAAGCATTCCTGCATTATAGGAAATTTGAGTTCATAAGAGTTTACAAGAGCATTTTCAAAGGAATTTTAAGGCAGATTATCAAGAGTTTATTGCAGTAATTCAAGATCATTTCATCATGCCAAGGGTTTAGTGCATTCATGCATGTTTTTGAGCTAAGATAGTTGATGTAGCATTGAAGATCTACTTGCAAGCATTGTTATAAATATTATTTGAGATTAAGAGCTACATTCTTCATGGCCACTACATGTTAAATTACAGACTTATCTTCCAAGACAACATCCAAGGTATCATCAATCACATATTTCATGGTCATGCTTCAATTTCATTATTTCATCATTTGGTTTAATTACCTACAAGGGGGTTGACTTAGGAAAACCCCTATTCACTAAAAATAAAAAAGTTTTTCTTCCCTTGAGTGTGTGTTTGTAGATTTATAGGTTGAACATCAAGTGGAGAAGAAGTTTAGAGAAAAAATTTCAAAATTGTCAAGTTGCAAGATTGGTCTTTATAGTTCAAGAACAAAGAATTGAACCTACAAAATTTATTACAGCCTTTTGGGGAAATCAAGGAAAATAACCCATATCTTAGTTTCAAAAACCCTAATAGGGACCTATTCACCACTAGAGTCGAATGAGTCCTTTATGCCCTAAAAATAGGCCTCTTGTAGCAAAGTACACACCATTTTAAGCTCTAAAAACTCCCCTCATAGTTGTTATAATAGTTAGGGTTAGTTTCTGATTATTATTTTCATCTTTTGGCTCTCATAATTGCATGTTTTGTAGGGAAAAACTTGGTGGTTCATCATCTTGTTGATTCATTTTGGTGAACCCTATTTTCCACCTAAACACTAACATTGTGATGTATGTTTCAAGAATTCAAACATCAAATCAAGCAATCAATCAAGCCAATTCATGTAAGTTCCAATCCTTAGAGAGATGTGTTGGACTTTTTTCCTCTAAGGGCAATCATTATGGATTTGGTGAGTTGTGAAAAAACTTTTTTCATTCATAAATTCCTTCCATTTATCATCATTTCATTATCAAGGTTTAATTACCAACATGGGGTTTGACTAAGGAAAACCCCCATTCACCCAAAAATAAACATTTTTTCTTCTCTCTTTGTATGTGTAGATTTACAAGTTAAGGAGAACTAAAAGTTGATCAAAGGAGCAATTTTGCAAAGTTGTCAAAGTTGTCAACATTGTTGTCAAGCCATGAAAACTCACCTATAGGTTTTATTTTTGGCTTTCTAATAGTCAAACCTCGAGGAATCAAAAGCTTAGATCCATGATCTAAGGAGTACAAACTTAGGTTTTGGACCCCTACACTAGGATGCATTCACCCTAGAGCTAACCAACCTTACTACAAAGCTCAAAACCTAATTTTTATGGTAGATGCACACCATTTTTCCCTTCTTAGATCTACCTACAAACTGTCATTTTTGTTTTAATTATCATAATATTCTTCATTTCAAGTGTTATGTCATATAGCTTAGTTAGTTTATGCATTTTAATTCATCTCCCAAAATTGCTAATCAATCATTTCTATCATATGAAAACATTAGATCTCCTAATAGGGTTGACTCACCTCAAGTTTGAAATTCAATCCTACATTTGGGAGATCTCTTTTTGTAATGAAATTAGGGAAAGTGTGATGAAAAAAATTAGGGCTTTCCAAATAATCTCTCATGTATTGGCCTTTATTATCTTCTACTTTAGAGTAATTGCTATTAGCATGGTGTTTAGTAATTTTTTTAAAGTGGAGTGCATTAAGCATCCCTCTCATTGCTTCCATAATAACATGACCTTATTAAAAGTGTGGTCTTTTTATTTCATATGATGTGTCTTCTTGGTGTTGACATTGGGTTTGATTTCCTTCAAGAGTGTGACCTTTCTTGGCATATGGAATTCCTCTTGGTGGTAATACCATAGCTTGCATTCCCTAAGGTGTGAATCTTTTATCCCTTGGCTAGTCCTCTCTTTGTGTTGATATCAAGTGTGATGTTCCCTAAAGTGAGACCTTTCATGAACTAAGAAAAACCCATTTTACTATCATAAACTAATTTCTAGCAACCAAGCATAACACAACTTGCTTGATAGCAGTTCCTTTATTTCATGAATGTCTAGCATAATGTAGCTTGCTAGCCTTGTGAATCATGTGACCATATTTTTTGGAACCTTATCAAAGTTAGCAAGGAGTATAAATTTTGGTATGGTTGATGTATGGGAGCCTGTAGACATGGCATGGCTTTTCCATGTACCACCTTTTTGTGAGTTCAAGCCTTATAGGCCTAGTGTGTGTTTCTCACCCTATTTCCTTGGGGCTCACCTAGTGTATATCAAACTACACTAGCCCTTGTGAGCATATTTTTCATGGCTATTGAGCATATCACAACTTACTTGCTAATGGAGCCATGTGAGCATGTTTTATGGATGTGGCATAATACAACTTTCTAGTTGTAGTGTAGAAAAATGTACCCCTTTACATTTTCACACCTGTTTGGGCCCTCCTTGTGGATTTTGGCTTAATGTTGCCTTGATTTAGGGTTGTAATGTTGATGAAACATTCACATTAGGTCTTGGGCCCTTGTAAACTAATGGATTTTAATGGTACCTTTCTAAAGTGTTGTAACTCACTTTCACACTTTTCTAGGGTTTTATCAAATAACTAAGCATAATAAACTTATTTTTAATCAAAATAAACATTAATCTTGCCTTATTTGAAGTGTTGTAAAGTGTAGTAACACACTTTCACACTTTTCTAGGCTTTTCATTAATAATTGGGCCCTATTATGCTTTAATTGGCCTTATTTTGCATCCATGAGCCTCATCTATTGCATCTTTTCGAGGATTATCCCAATTCCAATCATGACCCAATCATAATTTAGGTGTTTTTGGCTTGTGTGGCCCAGATTTAGTGATCGAGGACTCATTCACCACCTTGGGAAAATGAGTCCCACCTATATTTTTGGGTCCCAAATCTTTTTTTACATCTTTCTAAGAACTTTTGATTTTTGGTCCCATACATTATGTCAGATGGGACTCATTTTCCATCTTGGGTGAATGAGTCCCATGTGGAACAAAATCAAATTTAATTTAAATTTTTATGGGATTTTGTCCTCCTAGATTTGATGTCAGCTTGTAGTGTTGTAATTTCAGGAATTCTTGCATAATTGAGTATAAATATAAGGTTCTTTCACTCATTTTCACCTAAGGATTTTGTAAGAGCATTCATAATAGAAAATTGAGTTCACGAGAGAATTCAAGCATTCACAAGGGCATTCAAGTGTCTTCAAGGGTAGATTGTTTATCAATTATTGTAGAAATTCAAGGTCCATTATGATGTCAAGCATATCAAGCATCAAGCATGTTATTGAGCTAGTGTTGTGGTGTAGCGTTGAAGATCCAAGATCAAGCATTGTTCCACTCACAATCAACTCTCTCTCTCTCTCTCTTTGTAATTAAAAATCTAGGTGCTTTAAAGACTTGAAGATCATTGAAGATTCTAACGTTACAAGCTTGTTGGAGTTTTCTCCCCATTTGAAAGGTCATAATCTTCACTAAAAGGTCATTTATAGCCCTAAAATCAGAATTTCAGATCCAAGAACCTGGAGGAACAAAAAGAGAAGACTAAGAGGTGCAGATTCAGACTGGATTTCTAGAAAATCCAAATTGGACTCATTCGCCACAAATGGCGAATAAGTCCCACTATAGGTGTTTTTTAGAGGTCTTTGTAGATTTGGGTACCCATTTTCCTAAAACATGCTCTTGTGTAGAAATCTAGATTTGGGATTGATTCGCCCAAAATGGCTAATGAGTCCCAGTAGGCCAAAATTTCAAGATTAGCAACATTTCTAGTCTATATAAGTTTCTAGGTGCACACTTTCTATTTTTAAACGTTTTGTTTTATTTTATATACTTTTCTAGGTCATTTTGTAGGTTGATGGAACTCTCAAATTTTTCAATGCCTATATCAAAAATTTTGCCTCTGCACTTTCATAAGTGCACTTGATGAACCTGCCTACATGACCTACTTTGGAGGGTCATAGTTTGGAGCCTGTCGATTTCTAAGCAAAATACCTTTATAGACACACTCATGTGTCATATGTGAACGTACATGTCAATTTTCAGCTTCCCACGAGAAGTTTTTTCAAGGTTTCAAAAAGTGAAGCTGGAGGGTTTTGTCACTATTTTGCAGTTTGCAAACTTTCTGTTTTGCAAAGTAGCCTTCTGTTTGAGCCTGCATTTTGCAATCCATTGATCATCAAGTCAAAATGGTTGTTGTTCTCATACCTCCATGCCTAAATGATTTAACATGTCAATTTTTAGAGCCTCACGAGTTGATTTTCTATTTTTAGTAGGTCAAAACCAAATGCAATTTCCCCTGTTTTGTAGTTGCATTCTTGACAACATTTCAGGGTGGTCAACTTTGACATCATATCTTTTGATGGGTGATGATTCATGCAAATTCCTCTTGCACATGTGTTCATTGTGCCTAAATGTGCTTGTGTGTCTAGTGGAAGCTTGCCAAGAGTTGATTTGATATTTTTGCAATATGGTGATCTAGTGAGTTTTAATTGGTTTTCAGCATGCATAGTTTCAAAAAGTTTGAGAGGTAAACTTTGAGGTTGAATAAATTTTTCCTCATGATTTTTTTTGTTGAACCGTTTGTTGCATTCAAGTCTCTGGACCAATGTCTGCATGCTTGCAAATTTTCACAACTCCAGGAGATCATTTGACTACTTTTCAAAGGCAATTCTAGAGCTCGCCTGGCCTGTTTTCACCATTTTGCAAATATGCCTGAAAGCAAGTTTTGATGAAAACCCATTTCATTTTCTTACTCTAGGTGCATTCAGAGGTTGTTCCTAATCAATTCAAGGTTGAAATTTGTTCGAAAATGAAATATTTTTTTATCCAGGCCCACATGGGGACCCAACATGCCTCACTCAATCTTGAAGCTCCATAGCTTAAGTTTGGAACGAGATCAAACCAGGATTTGATTTGATCAAAGATGCACTCAAAATGGATACAAAATCATTGTATTTCTTATGAGTATTGGCATTATTAACTTGAAAGAAATGGATATTATGGGTTGCGATATCCATGATTGAATTGAATAAGTTTGAAGACTTTCCTATTCTAGCAACAACCATTGCATGGGACATTTCTCTCTCAAGGGCCTTCAAAGTTTTAATTAATGTAGTCAATTATCTTTGCAATAGGTCTCTTGTCAAGTGATGGAAACTGAAAAGGAAAATCTCTTTACAGACTGACTTGGCTTAGGTTTTTGAATATTTGGAAACATGTATAAACAATGAGAAATCTCAAATGAAGAAAATCTTGAACTTTCTTGGGTGTTACATGGTCATGCTTGTGTATCAAATCAATGGGGATGCTAGGGCTACAACAAGACAATTTTCAAATTAAAAGGGAAACAATTGGTGATTATTTAGACTACTCCCTATGGCAGATGGGTCAGGGTGTTACCAGTTAGATGGGCTACCGTTTTTAACTTAGGCATGTATTATGCTCACCAAAAGAGAGCATCCATCTCTTCGCAGCAATACACTTTAAAGGAGGTTAGCCCAACAATGAATATGCACCAAAATTTTGGTATGGAGAAAACACTAGATAAGTGTTTGGAAAATGAGAAAATGTTGAAAATCATCGAGAACTTTCATCAAAACTACTAAAGCCAACACACTTAATGGAAAGGCATGCATATGTAAGAGAATGTTTGTTGACAAACTTAGAAAATTTTAAGCAAATACACTGTCAAGGAAATGGGAGGGTGTGGTTGGCAACAGAGGTGGATACCCATCAAAGCGTAAAGTATGGGATGCCACAAGCAAAGCAGCCAACACATTTTGAAGCTAATGGAAAATCTTTGCATAGAACAAAATGAGGTTTCAAAGACCGCCATATTCACCAATGCAGAACACACACAAAATGGACCATAGGGAAGTCTTTAGAGACATTCAAAGCAAATAAAAAGAGGGGGCACAAATATGAAGAAAGCATGCCATATAATAGCAAGTAAATGTATTTGTTAAAAATGCTTTGAAACTGTCAAGAACCTATGCAAGTTGTAAGGGGATTCAACTGAAATGCCAAAATGTAGAGGATATTTACAAAATAGAGATGTTGAAAATCCTTTGGAACATGCAAACAAATGTAGCTGAGCACACCTTGTGCAGCCATCAGAAGATGCTCCAGCACATAATGTAAGATGGATTTGTTGAAAATGCATTAGAAACTTTAAAGTAGTTTAGTGAATGCTAAAGAGGGACGTCCATCAGTGGCATGGGATTCAAAAAATGTTGAAAATACATTTAGCAGCAGCCATGCCCTATTCTACAACACTCACCTTCATTCTCTCTACCTGTACCAAGGGAGTAAAGGCACATAGTATTTGTTGAAAAGGCCATAAAAACTTTAAACCCCCAACAATGAAGATGTTGATGGAGGGTATTCAAAATGAAGGAAAGAACAAAGGATGCCATTTCGCATGTGGAAGCAATGCTAGGATTGAATACGGGCATTCATCAAAGACACAACAAAAGTAATCAAAATGAGGGTCACGAACAGGTACAAGAGGGCCACTAATACAGGGACCGATTGAGAGAGTGGTACGCTGCAAATGGAGCAACATTTAAAAGATTAAAAACAAAAAAAAAACTCTCATCCAAATGCAAGTGGCATGTGAGAGTGTGCAATGCCATGGTTGTGGGGTGTGCACAAACAAAATGATTTGTTGAAAATCCTCACAAACTAGCAAGGAAAATATCATTTGTAGCAGAAGATGCACAAAGTGAATAAGTTAAAAGTGGGTCAATGGTTTTTGTAGCTTGAATGAGAGGTGGGTGCAGCTGAGAAGCTATAATATGAATATCCATCAAAATAGGGGCCGCCATGAGTAAAAAATTGTAGAGCTTGAGCATCAGAAATAAAAAAATTAGGGCACATTGTGTGAAAAAATGAAGCAGATGAGATCAACGGTAGAGAAGGAGAAGGTAAACCTAGCCACATCTTAGCCCTCCCCTGCCATATCGCAATGAAAACCTGCATGCCCTTTACGTCCCATGAGATTGTGGGCTGCTGCCATGTGGCAAGTGTGGGCCCGAGTGAAGTCTCGTGCACGGGTGAAGGTTTTAAAAGAGGCCTGATATTTTAATGATTTAAATGCTTTTTGTTTGTCCGTGAGTTTTTTTTGAAAACTTTAAGGAGAAAATGAGGTGGGGCCCGGGAAATTTTTTTCATCAAGCAGGTGTATTTTTGTATGCATAGGCATAATTTTATAAGTGGGCAATGACTTGATTTTTTAATGTTCTCATTGCTTTTAGGAAAGTGAGACATTTAAAAGTTAAATTATTGCCTTGGTAAAAGTTTTAAAGAGTTTTGAAGGAGGTCGATAGTAATATTTTGTTGGCAGGGGAAATACTCAATAGGGGAAAAACATTTTCTTGCAAGATGAAAATAAAATGCCATATGGAGGTAAATTGCAAAGGTGGCTCATTCAATTTTAAATGGTGTGAGCATAGAGTATAAAGTGAAGATTTTAATTGGCCCTATTGTTTTATTTAAAGTAGTGGGTAAAGTTGTGTGGCTGATGATATATTTTTATAATGTCACTTTTGTAAAGTGAAATTAGATACTCATGATGAAAATGTTTTAAATCAAACATTTAAGGAAATGTGGTGCCATTTAAAATATGGGGATGGATATTTTGTCCAGTTGGGTGAAATATTTCTATAAGATTAAATATTTTATTTTGTTGGTAAAATATTTAAATGCACGAGGAGATGAATAAAGTGAGTTTTATGTTCACTTTATATTCAAAAGGCTAACATACTTTGAGATAAAAGTGCAACTACAAAAAAATAAAATACAACAACATTGTCAAGGGCAGGAAAACAAAATTTCCATGAGAAGAGAGGGAATTTTACACAGCTGAGTGAAATGGAATTTCATCACATGGAAATTTTTTATGTTGCAATACAACTTGGAAAAAGGCAAATGAAGAGGAAAATTCAGTTACAGAGAGAGGAGACAGGCTTTGAGAAATTGTTGATCAACGGTGAATTAAGATTCCAGATGGCATTTCCTTATTAGTTTTAGGGATTCTTCTGGAGCTTCTCTTTTCATTATTCTAGTTCTGGGGGTTTTTTATAAGGCTGGGGTAGATAGAGAATTGTAAATTCTGAGTCATATTGAGTCTGTAATCTGTAATTTCTAATTTTATGAGAAAATATAGCTAGTTTGTGCAAATAAATCATGAATGTCTTCAAACTGTTTGCACATTCATGAATATCTTCAAAGTGTCTCCATACTTGTATAGTTTAATCATATGAATTGAATAATACAAAGTATCTTTGAGTTTTTCATCTCAAATTTCATGAGATTGTGTTATTTGTTTATGGGTCTATTTCAAAGAAATGGTTAAATACTTTGAGTAGATAATAGTGATTTCAAGTGTGCGGGTTGGATTTGGTAAGGAGAATTTGAGTGATAATAGGAGTGGGATTGTTGGTGTAAGACACTAACAGTTCATGCAAGAAATTAACAATTTAAATCCACTAGTTGAATGTCATTTTGTTGATGAATTTGTGATGCCCAAAATAAAAATTCACTAGAGGAAAAAACCCAACCATTTTTGTTTGTTTGATATAAAACCATAACAGGTATGAACCATGCCAACACATGGCTCCATATTATACACATTAGATGGTGACGTAAGAATACAATCACTCACCAACACATTCCCTAAGCATGTATAGGGTGGTGACAAGGTCGGATGTGCAGAGTTTGATGCACACACCCTTAGACAAAAATAGAGTGACCCTAGACAAAATCAAATTACTAATCTGGTAACAAAAATAAGAATAAAGCCATCGGTAACAACCATCCAATGATCGGGACAACCCTCACCCTTACATTAAGCTATTAAATTGGTTACCTGATTAGAAGAACCATCATAATGTCCTTATTATTTAAACATCATTTGATTAGAACAATAACTATATTGCTAATTAATCATAGTAATGATATTAATTATTCTCAATCGAACCTTGATAATGGTATTATTATTCTTTAACTAATGAATCACTTATAAAAATATATATTATTATTTAACTGAACATTGATGATTAATTTATTTCAATTGAATATCTTTAGGTGGAGAGTTTTATTTACTCCTTAATTTGAAGTTCAATATTAACAACTAAGTCTCGATATATCCATTTTTTTTAATTTAAAATATGAATAAATCTCTAACGATACTATTATCATCTAAGCACCCAAGAGAAAATATTATTATTAATCAATCCTTGTTTTCTTAATAACTTGGTTATTTTACTAGGCCCTAAAAAAAAAATCATTAATCCCAGTCAATCAAAAATTAAAATTTAATGATATTATTCTCCTTCTATCATTAATGACTTAATGTAGGAGCATCTAGTGGTGTAAGGGCAATCTTGCATCACCCAAAAATAGTTAAACTTCAAGTTTCTCAGTTTTTATATGTTTTTACATTTTTGAATACCCTTTTCATTATAGTGAAATTCCGAATTTACGGTTTTTATTTTCTATTCATGGGTGGAAAGATATTACAGTTTTAGTTTCCCATATTTGCACTTGAAAATCTTCTAAGTTAGATTTGAGGCACTTAGAGCTCCCAAATCAGCCCCAAAACTTTCCAAAATTGGCATAGAAAATTTTGAGCGTGTTATTGACTTTGTGACCTTTCCAACAGTTCAAACAGTTCGCGAATCAGAGTCCCGGATCAAAAGTTATGGCCCTGGGAAGTTGGCGCACTTTCTAGAAGATACAATTGCAAATGCTCTTTTGAAATTTGAACTTCATGTTCTAAATTTTTGGCGCCAAACCGCCTAAACTCAAATTTGAATGTTGTTTTGGCTACAAACTAAAGAGGAGCTCTATTTATGGGTGGGTTTCTAATTTTTGGGTAACTTTTTGGGGGACAAGCTCGCATATTGCGAAAGGGTTATTCTATAGGCTTTTGTAACTTGCTTGTGTTGTAGAACTTGGGGATTTAAGATCCTCTACATGTAATAAGCTCCATTTTCTAAATAATAAAATTATTCTCTTATTTGTGGGTTATTTTCTAAGTCTCAGGCTGTGCCCTCATCAAGTGGTATCAGAGCAAGTTTTCTTGAGTGTGTGGATAGATCGCCGATCATGAGGCAGTTTGCACCAAGACCGTGGTTGTGGGTCAAGGTCAAGAAAGATGCCTAGTAGGTGTGGTGGTGCCAGAGGTGGTTGAGGTGGCAAAAATGTTGGTGGAAGAGATGTACTGGCAGCCCTCCAAAGACAGATTGATGCATTACAAGAGTAGTTCAGAAGAGGGTTAAACCTGAGGGAGCAAAGTGAGGATGAAGGAGAGGAAGAAGAAGCAATTGATCAAGACCAAATGTGGCTAATAAGGGCCATTTTGAAGATCGGGAAAAGACACAGAGCAGAAGTCCCCAGTTATTCTAGAAGTCTAAACTTGGAAGAGTTGATCGACTGGATCAACGAGCTCCAAGAATATTTTGAGTATGAGGAAATAGAGGACCCAGATTGGGTTAAGTTTGTGAAAATGAAGCTGAAGGGCCATGCCAGTATTTGGTGCAAAGAGGTCCAGTTGGAAAGAAATTGAAGAGGAAAAGGAAATATCACTAGATTGGATCGCATGGTAGAGAAACTGAAGAAGCAGTTCATACCAGTGGACTACGAGTTAGATCTATTGAAGAAATTGCAAGGGTTGAAGCAAGGAAGCAGATATGTGAAAGAATATATTGAAGATTTTCACAAGATAATCATCAGAACGGGACACATAGAGGCCAATAAGGAGAAGGTAGCCCGATATCTTAATGGGTTACGACCGAGCATTCAAGAGGAGTTAAGCCTAGTCAGAATGACCACAATTGAGGATGTGTATTAGTTTTCTCTGAAGGTGGAAGAGAAGTTGAACAAAAGATTTGATGGCAAGCAAAAAGGATGAGGAGGTCAAATTGGAAGGGGCAGTGGAAGACCTTCAGGAAGTCGAAATGATGATGAAAAGAAAAGTGAAGATGTGGGTACTAGCCAAAGCCAAAGGAATGACAACTTCTACCACCCTCATGTTCAAAGAGGTAGAGGATGAGGGAGATATGGACAAGGATCTGGAAGAAGTGGTTTCAAAGGAACGTGTTTCCAATGTGGTGAAGAAGGGCATCGAGACTATGAATTTCCACAACACCAAGGAAGGATAGACAAAAGGCCAGAAGGTCATGGAAGGGTTGCGCATGCAGATGAGGAGGCCCAATCTGAACATTTCGATGATGCTGAAAGGGGAGAAGCCCTAGTGATTAGGAGAGCCCTGGTGATTGAGGAAAAGGAACCAGAATAGAGGAAGAATCTGTTTCACACAAGGTGCAAGTGTAAAGGAAAATGTTGTGATGTCATTATTGACAGTGGGATCACCAATAATCTGGTGTCAGAAGAGATGGTCACAAAGTTGAAGCTGAAGAGGGAAAGGCACCCGCATCCATATTAGATTGCCTAGTTGTAGAAAGATCACAAAGTATTGGTTAATGAGCAGTGCCTAGTAAAGTTCAAGATCGAAAGCTACCATGATGAGGTACTATGTGATATCATCCCCATGGATGCATGTCAGATGTTGTTGGGGAGGCTGTGGTAGTTTGATAGGTGAGCTATACATGATGGCCATGCAAAAACTTATTCCTTGATAAAGGATGGGGTTCGTCACAAGTTGAAACCCCTGAAGGAGACCGAAGAAAAGGTATGCAGTAGTGCTAGAATTTGTTATGTAGATGCAAGAAATTTTTTTGAAGGTATGAAGCATGAGCATGTGTGTTATGCATTCATTCCTAGCATGAGTAAGGAGGATAGTGAGAAGGTTCCAGAAGAAGTTTATGGGATGTTAGATGAGTTTTAGGATATTATTTTTGATAATGTACCTAAGGGTTTACCACCACTAAGGAAGATCAGTCATCAGATTGACTTGATTCTTGGAGTGAGTTTTCCAAATAAGGTAGCTCATAGAATGACTCCAGTAGAAAATGAGGAGTTGAACAAACAAGTTCAAGAGTTGTTGAGAAAGGGTTTGATACAGGAGAGTTTGAGTCC